>OZ038502.1:58182877-58190377 GCA_964036315.1 Acanthosepion esculentum
ACAAGCATTTTATATAGGTCACATTATCAAAAACATCTCACTGTGTGAGAGGCCCTTTATATAAAACATCTGGCACCCAGTATAAATATCACTTTATTTAGTAGTGCAAATGGTGTGTTGAAGGCTTTTTAAAAAATAGAAAGAATCCTACTAAAATTCCAGCTGCACTCAACTTGTGAAGCTCAGAATAAATGCTCCTACCAGTATTCAAACAGGTATTTCAACGTGATGTAGCTGTAAGCCAGTGAGAGTTGTGGGTTTGTTTTACAGCATATCAAAACCTCAGTGGGTTATTTAATGCTGACAAGATTTTTAGAATAGATTCATATAAATAGAATATGTATTCTTTGTAAGAAATCAGTTTGTAGATCAGGTTTTATTGATGTATTTTTGTAAAGAAGATTTGTAGAGAGTTTGGTTTCATTGATGTATTCTTTTCAGTTATACAGTTTGTAGAGAAATTAATTTTATTGATATTCTTATTTGGTTTATATTTTGTGGTATAGGCCCACTGTTTTAAGAAATAATAATATGCCACAATTAGAGGTGACATCCTATGATATTGTAGGACTTTTCCAAGTATAAACTGTATAGAGGAGTTCATTTTGCTTAGCGGCACATCAACCCCTATGGGTTATTTGATGCAGAAATCTAAGAATTTTGAACACAATCTTATGGCTTCAACTACAGATAAATATGTATTGTTTGTATTTGTATCTGTATATTTCTGAGATGAAGTATTATGTATACTATTTACATTATTCGGATTATTGTCCTCATTTTTGTTGCCATAATTATCACTATGTTTCGTTGAATTCACAAATCTTTGGGTCCTGTCACTGGATCTAAGAAACGTCTTTATCCAATGTGCCATGTGTCCTTAAGGAGTTCAATACTGGTTAAGGCATTGGAGACATGGTACGTGGAACTAGAACAGTCTACCCCAGCAAGCAAAATAAAGAGTTCAACATTCCAATCACCTGAAGAAGGCCGGAGCGTACATCGGCTGAAACGTTGTGATAAATTTGGTATTTTACTATAAAAATATATTTTTGAACATTCTTAGTCTTTTGTTTTTGTTTGTTTATGGTTTGTGAGTTCACTATTTGCCTATAGCCGGGACCCTAACAGGTTCTACCACCCTGGGTCAGGGTGAACCTGGTAACAATGCATGCGCCACAACATGTCCAACCTCTTGATCAGGAGCCTTGCTGCTGGATATAATTTATCATCATAAAGCCAGAGAGGTGTAGAAATTATGGTGCAGTAGATGGAATTTGTGTTTTGTTTAGGATTGTTTATATTCACTTCATACTAATGACCTTGGAAATGGCACAAATCCACTTCTCTCTCTAAATATGGGTAAATAACTGACCAATTGGGGGGTGCCATTTAGTCATCATATAAAGGGCAGTACAACTAACGGAAAAAAAGGCAGAAAACCTTAATCAAGGCAATGGCAGATGGATGGAGATAGAGCTGGTAACTCCGCCTATATAAAAAAAAAAAAAAAAAAAAAAAAAAAGGCAATGCTATCTCTCACCCATATGGAGTATACAAGATATGATAACATGAATAAATAAACCTATTTGTAGAACTGAACCCTTTATTTCATCCACTGGGGTAGACTGTTCTAGTTCCACATGTCATGCCTCTTCCGGATGTCACAGTCTCAGTTATTTCCTTTTAACTCAACTCTCCAATTTTTTGTTCACCTCAGCTGTAGCCAGATATTGAACTCACAGCTCTTTGGGTCAAGTTACTGGATTCAACCAATGCTTTTAACCACTGGGCCATGTGTCTCCATGGAACTAGAACAATTTACCCCGGGTGGACAAAATAAAGGGTGCAGTTATAAATTCCAGTCATCTGAAGAAGGCCAGAGCATACAATGGCCGAAATGTCGTGAATATGGCAATGAAAATGAGGACAACATTCTGAACAATGTAAATAGCGTAAATAATTACAATACCTCATCTCAGAAATATACTTGTAGAAATTCAATATCTGGTTACCCACTGTAAATCACGGTTGAAAGCTTACAAACAATAATTGAATCTGGGATAATCACCTGGGAAATGTCTCCGATAATAAACAATCCAGTCAGTTGGGGAATGGAATCGATGGTAGTCGCCAGGGGCAAGATAAATGACACAGTGATAGAGGACATTTTCTGGATGGATGAGATGAGGCAAAATATTCTGGTTCTGGTCGACAGGCCCGTTTGATGGACCCTTCACCTCATTTGCAGCTTTTGAGGCGGACTGGGAAAATGGAAGCTTCCAACTAATTGGCCCAAGAAAACCCTCCACAGAAAAGTTGACACCTTTTACTTGTTTGATGACGCCATTCTCCACCTTTCCGAAATGTGTGACTGTCCCATCTGACGGACTGGTCTGAAAGTAATAAAAAAAAAAGAAGAAAAAAATCATTATCATCTGGTGTGTGTGTGGAGATTATATATGTAAAATTTCACATATAACTAAAAATATATCTGTAAAAGGACTATGAATAAAGACCAAAGTTTTCCTTTTGTTTACATATTGACAAATATACACATTATCCCTCGCATGACACAGAGTTTATACATAATCGACCATTCCCATGCAAATAAATGGGTCACCCATTTATCTGTATGAAAAGGTTGATCTGAAGAATTAGGATCAAATCTCAGTCCTAAGGAAATAAATTTATTTATATATATATATTTTATGTACCCTTAAAGTTGTTTGTTTCTTAATAATAATTAATATTTGCTCTGTTCTTACATTGAGCTTTCTGGATTTTATCCTCCTTGGAATTATCCATACAGATTAGCAAACAATATCATTAACTCTCTCTCTCTCTCTCTATATATATATATATATATATATATATATATATATATATATATATATATTCATTTCTTTTGTCTTTATTCACATAAATTAAATTCTTTAACCTTCATACAAAATGTCCCCAATGAACATGCAGACAACAACCAAACATAGATAAAAAAATATCTACTTGAAGTGCATGCACACACAAATATATACTATAATCCCACATTGATAAACTCGAATTAATACACATATACACATGAATAATACACACAAACGCCGCTTGACAAGACAGATACATGTGAGGTCTGCTTAACCAATGTAAAACACAAAAATTAAAAATAGCAGAATTTTCTTTCTTCTATATATCATTCTCTGATTAAGTTGTAATAAAAGCAAAACATGTTATATTATTAAAAGTTTCCTATTTGTTCCTTATCCTATTATATATAATTTGTTAAGGAAATATGCCAAATGAAATGATTGCTGTTTTGAGAATTACAGTTTGGCAAAAAATGTGCTTCATGTACTTATCAACAGGTTTATAATTATAATATTGCCATTTCTGTTATATTTCCTTACAACTGATATATAATAAAATAATAACACCTCTTGATATATATATATATATATATATATATATATATATATATATATATATATTTCCGTTACTTCAGCTAATTTATCTGTCAAACCATCTAAAATACCCATACACTGACCAATAAAAACCAAATTTTGGGGAGAAGTGCAAATAGTTAAGAGGCTACAGTTGGTTTTGAATTCAAAGTTTTCCTTTTAGACTGGCTGCCAAACAAGGCTAGAGAGTCCAGTCTGGCCTGATAATTGGTGGATAGAAGAAATGGATTCCGACCTTTCCCAAATGTATTTGTGCAAGGGTGAATGCCATTACAAAAAATCCAAAGTTTGACCTTGCCATGCCAATCACGCATCCTATACAAAATTTAAATGGACAAACTAGGGGTGCACCTTTGATACAGAGAAATAGAATCAACAATGATTTTATAAATTTGGATTGAAAAGAGAAAGAAATGAAGAAATTCAAATCTATAAAATTCCATAAAAAAAAAATATAAAAATAAAAAAAAATACTCAAAATAAATTTTTTTATTAGTTGCAGTTTACAAAACGATACAAGAGCAATTAAATGAGGACAACATTTATTTTTGATGTTTATAAAAATAAACGACCAAGAGCACCCCCCCACCTCCTCACTCACTTCTCAATCGATCACTCAAAATGGTTGAGTATAATTTTCAAAAGAATCTGTGGGGAAATAATTGAAAATCATTTTCTTCAAAAGATGGACGCTGCTTTTGAAATATTAATAATCACTTCAATTTGCTCTTAAGTTGATTCTTTGTTTTCTTTTTTATTTAGAAAAAAAGATAAATCTTATATCGAACGAGTTAGAATAATGAACAACTGACAAACAAAAATCAAATCATAGCCTGCCTAGTGGCTGAAGTAGTTGCTAGATTAGGCCACTTTAGAAAGCCTAGATTTAAAAAAAAAAATAATCAAAAAGTTAATATTACCCAATATAAGGCTAGAGTGCCACTCAAGTTATAGGTAAAATGGTAAATGTTTGTTGATCGATTCATTTTCTACAGATTATCAACTCTTTGCAGGTTTAAATAATTGGAAAATCTTTTTTTTTTTTAGATTGTGAGAATTTTTTTTCTTTTTTGACAATAATGTTTTAGTGATATGACTTACTAATTAACCCATAGCAAAGAGGAGAAGAGGTAGATTCATACCTTTTCTAATGGTGTTTGCGCATAAGTAAATATAACTAACCCAACTGAAAATGGAACTCTGCTCTGATTAACAATTCCTGGCCATTATTCATTACACCATCCTCACATCCAAGCTTACAGAACCTGATATTCCCCAAAATGGTAATTATGAGCGAGGTATATGAGTGGTTACAAAATTTTAAATTTTGCTACATTTAAAATAATTTGGTCCAACTTATGTCACAATATAGGTCATATTGTATGCTACTACTAACGGGTGTTCCAATAACTTGGACCGATTTTCAATGTGAATTAAATTTAAGCATCTAATGATTTTTTCTTTTTCTTTCAGTTTCGGCGGACATTTGGGCAATATTATTTTTCATACATAATTGCCATGACTTGAATAACATGACCCAGTAGAGAAATAAATAAATTTACACCAATGACACGGATTTATTTACCGCTGACTTTGATCCGTCTTAATGAAACACCCTTTATATGCCTAATAAAAATACCCGTGAACATTTTATGGTTTTCCTGGTTGAATTTTCTGATGAATTCAAGATTCTTAAGTTAATGATTGAATAAGCTCATGGCAAGTTCTATGACAAAAAAATATTCATAGAAATTCCCCTATCATATTCGTTAAATATTTGAGCTTAACAACTTTCATAAAATATTGCAATAACAATAATAAATGTAAATGCTGGTTGTTATATTAAGAAGTAAGGGGGTACAAATGAAGAGATTTGAATTTGACAACTTTTTCCATTTCACTGGAACAGACATTAAACACAGCTATTTTCCATTCTTTCTGTTTCTCACTTAAACTAAGTAGCATCTCTGATATGTCTTTTCTGTCTTTCCACGCAATCAAGATGGAATAGTCCATTATGTATGAGGTATAGGCAGAGTGTAATGTACATGCTAAGAAATGAAGGGAGGGGCAAGCAGAATTATGAGAAGATCCTTCCCAAATAAATCAAGCTACCTAGAAGTTCTAGCATGTCTGATATACCTTTTCCATCTTTCTGCGTGATTAAAATAGAATAGACCATTATCTATGAGATCTAACGTACGTGCTAACTGAGGAATTAAGGGAGGGACAAGCAAAATAATAATAATAACAATATGTCAGGCTACTACTTGTTAAATATTTGAGCTTAACAACTTTCATAAAATATTGCAATAACAATCATGAATGAATGAATGATCATCTGTATTGTATTAAGTTGGTGCAAAAATAATGTTGTTTTCTCACATGAAGTTGAACGTCAAAAAGCGACATTATTTTTGCACCAACCTAATGAGACATATGAGGAGTACATTGAAATGATTTGAAACTGACCAGTTTTTTCATTTCACTGAAACAGACGTTAAACGCTTCTGTCATGCCTTATTTATTTCTGTTTCTCATTGAAACCAAGCAGCATCTCTGATATGTCTTTTCCATCTTTTCATGCAATCAAAACAGAATAGTCCATTATTTATGAGGTATTGGCAGGGCATAATGTATGGTATGTGCTATCTAAGGAACCAGTAGCAAGGCTAGCAGAATTATAAGACATTGGTTTGTAAACAACACTATGTGTTAGTGACTAAGTTTGACATTATGCTTGTTATATATGTTCACCGTAGTCTGAATGTAGAATCCAATGTAGTAAGTTTCAATGAAACAACACCAATATCTAGTAGCAACTGTTCAATAATTCTTAAGATCTTTCATATCAGAGGTTGGCAGTGAATATTCAGAGAGAAAACAAAATGGCCGCCTTTATACACGTCGGATTGAATATTTAAGTCTTCTGATTGGTTAACCTTCTATTGGTGGACTATAAAATGAGTCAACTCATTTTGGTTGGCTCACTAGTACCTAACAGGTACCCAAAAAACTGTAACAATGCTTACATCATTGAAAACTGCATACTACTGTCATTTTCACAATTCATAATAATACTCAATTATCAATGACATAAGCACAGTTTCAAGCTGAACATTTGTAAGCCAGGGATTGATTTGACACTGTATTTATATTGAGAACAGGATTTCTTTTTAAAATGATAAAAAAAATATCTTTTTGATTATGAGAAATGTGCCCAGTGGAAGGTCTAATGAAAGTTAATCGACAAAAAAACATCCCCCACCCCACAAAAAAATTACCTATTTTTTTTTATGAGTGGACCAGTTAATTTAAGAAATCCTGTAGAGAAGAAAATGTTTAAGAAGCACACAATGTGAGGACAAAGATTTTGAAGCTTTTTCAACAATCAAGTTCTATTTTGCAGAAAAAGGCAGCTATTTGATTATTAGAGTCAGATGATTGGTCAGGTGTAAACAAAAATGATTGGAAATAACAATTAGGAAAAATCAATTGGCCTTGGACAAGTTTGTAATGTCAATGAGATTTTTTTTATAATTCTTAAGCAGTCAGTTTTGACTGATTAGTAAAAATATTAAATTTCAATAATGTATAGCATCAAAAGAATGCTTTGGAAATATATATATATATATATATATAAGACTCAAACACTAATATAATATAAAAGACTCAAACACTAATATTCCATGGTTATAATTTATTACATTGGAATCCAATGTAATAAATTAGAACCATGGACTATTAGTGTTTGAGCCTTTTATATTATATTCTTGCTCTGTCTCATACATAGAGCTCTACTTGGATTTTATCCTCTTGGAAATATATATATATATATATATATATATATATATATATATATAACAGATATATTTGCCAAAATTACACAAAAATATCTTGAAATACTAAAGAATAGATTTATTCAATAAAAATCAACATTGCCTTCAACCCCCCACCCATATGACTTTGGAATCTCCTGCAACTCTTCTGGATGGTCTCTCGCTCAACTGTGTCCCACACATAATAATCAAGAGAGTTGCAGTCT
>OZ038502.1:58195377-58202877 GCA_964036315.1 Acanthosepion esculentum
ATGAAAAGGTATGCTGAGAGACATTGAAATGAGAAGGGTTAATACCAAAAACTCATGGGAAGAATTGACGATTTTAATTCTCATATAGACGACCACCTGAATTGTGCATAGAGAGTTTGAACAATGGAAACTGACCCAGACTATGAGGGCAGTGTTGACTGACAGGTGTTTTACACAGCTGGAAATGCGAACCATAAAGTGAAAACTTCATTTTTCGTAAACAACAAATTTGGAGTTGATTCTCCGGGTCGAAAGTTGATTCGAGACAGTAGGTGGGTGGATAAGCCACTCACTCTCACTGAGGAGGTTTGATAATGATATGAAAGATTGGGAGAAGGGAATTCCCCAAAATTATGTCAATAAATATGAATGCGTGAAGTGAATTCACCAGTCGAAGAGAAGCAGAAGAGATGGAGACAAGACTAGAGACAGGAGAGAGGCCTATGTGATTATCTGCCGACAAAAGCCTCCGACTTCAGCCTCGTGCCAAACTTTACCAAAACAGCAGACCAAACTTTGCCAAGTCAACAACGATAATATCACTTCCGATTTAGAAGTGATAATTAATTGCATGTGGACTGATATAAACCAATTATTGTATGGAGGACTGATATAAAAACAGTATTTACTTTTGTTCAATTTATTAGAGTGTTATTTATTTTTCCTGTTCGTCTTTGCCCTACTTGGACCAGCCCAACACGAAGATACCTGGGACGATTCGATCTTGGCTGCCTTATGATCAAACTTAAATCACAACGTGTGATAAGGTTGGCTCTGGATTGAAGCAGTCACTGCAGCAACCAGCTTGGTGTTGGAAGTCTTGGACGACTGGGGAGGGTGTTGTAGGATTACAATAAATCCAGACGGTAATGGTAATTGTGGACTAATATGGCAATAGTAATTGTGATGTGGTAGTAATATTTGGGGGAGGGGGGAAGCAGGTGATGATAATAACAATTGTAGCAGCAAATAGTTATTGTAAAGTGGTAGATGTGATCGTAGTAATGGTGGTGGAATGGTAATAACAATAATTGTAATTATTAGGATGGTAATTTGAACTAGAAAATAATTGATGGTGTTATGGTGTCAGTGGTGTCTCTCTTCATCTTTATAGGGTCAATGGTGGTTTATGTAGTAGTGTTTGTTGATATTTTTTTATCTGTTTGGCATAAATTCTGATAATAGGTATTTATTTTCATGCCTGCATTTGGAAATTATTTCTGATCTTATGTTTAGTAAATTCTTTTGTTGGGTATAAGAAATTATTGCTACCTTTTCGTGTAGGCAAAGTAGGTATTTCTTTGTAATGTTGTTGTAGGAAGGTGCTTTTTTTCAATATTTTCCAGCTTATTCTTGGTGTAATATTTCTGTCTTTTAGATGCCATATGTATGGGGATAGTGTAGAGCTGTTTGAGTATTTTCTGTTGGAGAATGCATTGAGGTTCCTTGGTTGCATTATTGTAGGTTGTTATTTTTTTGTTGTGGCTTTTTACTATTTGTGTTATATTTTTTGAGCAGCTGTTAACTGATTTTAACGTTATTTTTGTTGAATATTTTTGCTAATTGGTTTGTTTCAGGGGAGTGCTTATATATATATATATATATATATATATATATATATATATATATATATATATATACACACATACATACATACATAGTGTGTGTATACAAGGTCTGATAAAAAAAAAAACTACAACACATATCAATACACCATTTAATCTCCTTCAAATTAGTCCTGCCTGAAGCCACACACTTTATCCAGTGTTGTTTGCACTGATAAAAGGATAGTGAGCAGCTGCCCCACAGCATGGGATTACATCTGGGGAACATGGTGGTTATCAGCTCAGGAGAATGCAGTGCTTGGGCAAAATCTAATGCACAAGCCATGGTACGTCTGTAGTGTTGTGAGATGACCACACTACGCACTTTCCTTCCAGGCACTGTTATAAACAATGAAAGTAAGCAAGAACATTATAACTTGTGTGTATGTGCGACAAAGTTCAAGGTCAATCTGTGCAAAGCGGCTTCACTGCATACTTTAGCTTCATTACCATAGCAACATTCTTGATTGTGTGTGTGTGCGTATATATATATATATATATATACGATGAGTAAATTGTTGCCAGTTTATATTTTTAATTTTGTGTATGTACGTTGTTTGTTTTTTATTTTGTTGACTGTACAGTATAGTAAGGGCAATACACTCCACCAGAAATTTGGAAACACAATGTTGTACTGCTTGGCATCATGCCAAAAGGTCCAATACAAGCATTTCAGAGTGTTTAGGTGTCAATCTGATGACAATGTACATTCAGAAAGAGTTGGAGGAGGCTAATGGTGATTACGATGACAGCTAGGAAAACTCACTCTGATTGTTCTGATAAGGAAACAACTCCTGAATTTGTTGGAGAGAACTTCAGATTCAACAGAGGCCTCCATCAAGTGCCTTGGGGCGGTAGTGCTGCCCTGGTTAAAGAAGGTGGCTGCTGGAAGACCCTATGTCTGGCAACAGGATTCTGTACCATGTCAGGAAAGCACAGTCATGACTGTCAGTCAATGTCTGCAACCACATCACCCCTTGATTATTGTGTGTGGGGCACAGTTGAGCAAGGGACCAATGAAACTCCTTGTAACACCAAAGATAAACTGAAGGCAAGGATTATGGCAGCATTCACCAACTTAAACAAAGAGACCATCCAGAAGAGTTGCATATGGAGGCCATAGTTGGAGCCAATAGCAATTTTATTGAATTAATTTACTCGTTAGTATTACAATATATTTTTGTGTAATTTTGTAAATATATTTGCTACAATGAGTGTTAGTTTCAATTTTGCATTATTTAGATGACAATTTATCTATTGCACCCTATATATATATATATATATATATACATAGAATGGACATGATTGATTAGCTTCATGAACAAAGAGTCTCCTGTTATATAACCCAGATGGGAATATCATAAAGTGTTGGATTTATCAGTTTTCAAAATTTACAACAAAATCAATGTTTGTTTGCTTAGCAACCTGATAGGTTGCTAAGCAAACAAAGCCTAAAGTTACCAAAAGTTTGCAGGATTTTTAGCAAGCTCATTAGTCATGTCATGACAACTTCCTTGAGGTTATGGAGTTGGGCTGTATGTAATAGTAATACTGAATCTTACTAATTCTTACTTAGTTTAATCGGTATTCAGTATTTTATGGATTTAGATTAACATTTTTAAACCTAACTTTTTTTTCATCAGACTCCCATCCGATTAACCCCATCCCCATATTTTTCTTCTTCACTCAGAATTATTAAGTCTCTTGATACCTCTGGTCACTAAGCATTTTCCATGCACTAGTATGACTCAATCAGGGCCACTGTCTTGAATTCTGTTCTCTCTTGATCAGACTGGCATATATTAAATCAAAACTGGTCAGTTGTATTATGGTCAACCACCAATGTGATTAAAAAAATATTGGTCAACCACCAATGTGATTAGAATAATATAATAGACTACCCACAATGCCTCACTGATCTGTATAGGTAAATAGACAAGCTAAAACATATTTAAGGATGAAACAGGCTGTTGCCTCTGGGTGTTGACTTCAATGTCCACTTTTATATTTACATATGCTCTATCCCTGACATTGAGCACTTTAATCCATAAATATAGCATACGTTCAAACTATATTCTATCATATATATATATATATATATATATATATACATGTAGATAGATAGATAGTGTGTGTGTGTGTGTACAAACATAAAATGTCCCTGAATTCAAATTCTACAATAGCAAATGGCTCTAATACAGATATAGAAGATAAAACAAGCAAATACAAAAGCAGACAGTCTCTTCAAATCTCAAGTCAGGAAGTGATAAGTTAGAGTAGTTAATGTGAACTATGATACAAACTTATCCTCAGGGACCCCATTCTCCTAATAAACAGTTTTGTTTTTCTTTTAGTCAAACTGATGATGCCAAAGAGAACATAAACTTTATACCATGTCGATGATAAAAAATTTCCAAAGTTTAAAAAAAAGAAAAAAGATGCTCCCGCCTAAGCTTCATTCTGGATATTGGTAACTTCCTTTTTACTAAGAGTTTGTTTTTGGTATTCCATGTCAACAATATAGTTAAATTTCCCAGAATAATTCTTTAAATTTTGGATTTGATGTAACTATGGCTACAAAACATTTTGCTTTCATTACTTGCCTTGATAAAGTTGGAAGACAACATTTTTAAACAAATTTGTCTTATTTTCAGAATTATTCTGGGAATAATAACTTATATATATATATATATATATAAAAACCACGAATAACTGCAGAAGTCATAACATAATTTATCTCCTAGAATGCACACTATGCCAGAAACAATATGTAGGAAATGTTCTACAGGTAATAATCTTTCATGTGGAGCCGACTTAATTCGATTGTGATAATTATTAATTCTGTAGTGAAAGGGCCATTCAGATTTTCCAACATCAACAACATTCCTTGGAACAGTCAATCCTACTTCTTTGGTTATTTCTTGTCTTGTTGAAAAAAAGACAACAAGTGTGTGTGAAAATTCCAACTTTAAAATCTTTCTCATCATGCTTCAATTTAGTCAAAAGGCTAATAAGTAATAAATATCAATCTTATTGTTATCATTTTGTTGTCTTTTTATTCCTCAAATTTCATTAGATGGTCTATTATATATTTTAAATAAAAATAAAAACAGACCACTTTAAGGTTCCATGTAATAAATTATTTCACCACAGCCCTTTTAAAGGACTGCGGATCATCAGACTTTACTTCCAAAGGTTGAAACGAAAAATGAAAAGAAATTTACACATTTTTGAAATGTGTAAAATGTGTAAATTTCTTTTCATTTTTCGTTTCAACCTTTGGAAGTAAAATCTGATGATCCGCAGTCCTTTAAAAGGGCTGTGGTGAAAATTTATTACATGGAACCTTAAAGGGGTCTGTTTTTATTTTTATTTAAATTATTAGCTCTGATTTACATTGAGCTCACTGGATTTTATCCTCCTTGTTTTGATTACCTAGTTTTTCGTAAACTAAATATATATATATATATATATATATATATATATATATATACACATATACATATCTTTGGTCTGTCTAACCACATCAAGCACTGTTATGTTTACACCTCATGAATAAATTTGATGATTATTTATTTGCTTGCCTGTCTATGCACGCCAACAGGCGTATACGTTTGCTTATATCTGGTCATTTGATTTATCCATATATATATATATATATATATATATATATAAAATAAAAGCTATTAAAAATTGAAAACTTTTAGAATAAACCAGATTAGTAAAAAAACAAAAACTCCATATTCACGAATTGAAAGTTTCAGGTTTCTAGCATCAACTGCATTAAAGATTACAGCAGCACTGCCAAACACGTGAAATGTGCGTGTGTGTGTGTGTATGGAGGG
The DNA here is from genome assembly GCA_964036315.1 of Acanthosepion esculentum. NCBI lineage: Eukaryota > Metazoa > Mollusca > Cephalopoda > Sepiida > Sepiidae > Acanthosepion > Acanthosepion esculentum. Next base: position 58,200,827 of record OZ038502.1, read on the forward strand.
GTGGGCGAGGAGACAAAAAGCAATAGCCTTTGAGAAGTTGGTGAGTAGAAAGCATTTGAGTTTTTGCTGCCACCACCCAGATGTAAATGCAGGCAGGTGTAAATGTGAAGAACCCATTTACAGGCAGGGAAGGCAATGCAGTCAAAGACACATTCCAAAAGAACCTCATTTCATTTCCTCTTTGCTGATGCACACTGCCAAAAAATATTTATCAGTTCATTTACTTTGTGCTTAAATTACTTACAAACATATCACTTTGTTTCTTTTTTTTAGACATTTTTACATTTGAAAATATTGGTGCCTGGTGAATGAGTAGACAGATCAATAAGCATTACACAAATAGAGTATTGACCTGAACAACAAGAAGGCGAGAGAAGCAAAATTAAAAAGTAATAATAATAATAAAAAAAGCACAATTGACAGAAATAATTTTGTCTTATTCAAAAGTGAGTAAATGACATGCAAAGGTTTTCATAAGAAATTACTGTATATTTCCACATATAAGGTGATCTATAGATAAGACAAGACTCAAAATCTAGGTGAATTTTTGTGATATTTCTGATATCTGTAGTATAAGACTGTTGTAACCTAGGAAAGGTTACTGAATAGAATAATCACACGAAGGTTGATAATGAACGATAATAATTAGGACAAGAACAACACATATAAGATTTGCCAGTGGCACTTAGAAGCAGTCAACTGCTAGAAGTAAATCAAGTGAATATCACAATGAATCTCCAACTGCAGACCGCAGACCCACATATACAGTATTCACTACTGTATTTATGTGAATGGGGATATACCCATTATCGTCTATAGGTATGCTACAACAAAGACGATTGGCTGGAACCCATATAAATGATGATGTTTATGATGAGCTCTTTGCATCAGATGGTGATGATCATAAAAATTTTGAAGGGTTTTAATTATGCATGTGGGTGTCTTATTTTTTTATTTTTTTATTCTGTAATGAGAAATAAAGATTTTATGGAATCTTGGAAGTTTTGTTGCTTAACACCACAAAAAATACTTTATAATGTATGTTAGTGAAAAATAAAATTTGCATGTTATACTAAATATTGTTGTTATTTAGAACCACAACGATAATCGATTTTAATTAAAAATATGGATTGTATGTTATGTTAAATGTTGTTATTTAACATCACTATAAGAATTAATGATTGGTGTGATTGCATTCATAGCTCTACCAATCAATAATGAAAGATTTGTTTCTGTTACTTGTACGTGTTTCTCAGCGGAAATTTTTAAATTGTTGTGCAATCATCTATTGAATATTGCATTTTAATGGGTACTCAAGAAGTAAAAGTAGTTTTATTACATTTATAACTATAGTGCAGCATTATAATGTGGATTGGTTCAACTAGAAATATTTACATCGGTAGTTACCATACTGAGGCATTTATAAGCCTACTGTGATCCATAGTACAGGCATACTAGCCTACTGAAAGGTGCTGACAACCTTTTGTAAATTTTAGGGGGTAATTTTTAAGATTTAGAAATTGCCTTATACGTGCAAATATACAGCATTAACCAAATTTGTTCATTTCGCAGTCAAAGAGAGGAATTTCATTTTAAGCATCTTTCTTGCATCCAATATTGTTTCATGTGTTGAGCTGCAAGGTCAAAGCATAAATATATATATATATATATATATATATATATATATATATTTCATTGAAAACAACAGACAAGGTGCTTTTATTTAGTTTTTTATACAATTTCTCATGCGATCTAATAATTTTTTATATTTTCAGATGATAAATTATATCTTTTTATCTGAGTGTTTTCGGCTATACATTTAGCCATTTTCAAGGATTATATTTTAACTGTTAAAATAAGAAATAGTTTGTTGCATGTATGTTTTATAAAATGTTTTCATTTTTCAAAACACAGAGAAGAGATTATGTCCATGTTCAAAATTAATATTATTAAGTGTTGGTTTGTTTGTTTTTATTAATAAGGCTTCCATTATTTTTAGCCTTTTCTTGCATGTAGATGATGCTATTATGTTAGTGTTGTCAACAAGTTTT
>OZ038502.1:58210377-58265377 GCA_964036315.1 Acanthosepion esculentum
CTCTATTTAAAATTTCCTGCAGGTTAAAGTTTTGAGATTTAGCTCTAGAGAAATAGTAAAAGGCCAAAACAATTGAATAAATACCATCAAATCTGAGCACAATTCATTGCTATGGTTGCCAAATGTCCTGTATTTTGAAAATCAAGGATTCTTTTTAAAAATAATACATCATTTTTTTTTAAAAGATGTACTTACATAAGAACAACTGGAATATATGTGAAATTTTGCCTGTGTACACTTCTCTTTCTCTTTTACAACTAAACTCATCATTTTTATACCATTGTTCATCCAATACAAAGCCCAAGAGCCACTCAATGTAGGAGGTTACTGAATGGGGTTGTTATAAGAGTATAAAAAGAAGGAGTAAGAAGTGCATTTTATGTGGATATGTAGGATAGATAATGGTTGACCATAGACTTGAAGTGGTTAACATTGTAGTGAACAGGGAAACATCCTTTTAGAAGTCTCTTCCAAACTTATGGGAAAGAAGCTGTCTGAGTAGAACTTCCTTTTTACCAATGGAATATGAAGCTTTGTGGGGTCCATGGGCCTCTGGTTGAGTACATATCTCTAAGGAAGCCTGTTATCCCCTTGGTTAGGAAATCCCAGCCACCTTGTATCTCATTTCAGTGATTTGACATTCTGATGTATTGTAAACTTACATAGTGAATTCTCTCCTGAATGAATGTCCCACAATTGTACTTTTCATCCCAAGAGATAATAGGGAATCGGTATGCATGCTCTGGTGTGGTTATACAGGTTGACTTCTAACGGGTACTGCTTACCACACAATTTATCCAGTAGAAGGTTAAAATAAAAATTACCAAATATTTTTTAATAGACATTGTTTCTTATTCTCTTTAGGGTTGCATAAAATCATTACTCGAACAGCATGTATCTTGCATACTGTAGTTTGCCCTCCTTGGACCAAAAAAATGCTCAATATAGCTGGGGAAGATCCTGATGACATGGACTACAGTTCAGTTTCAACATGCATCCTGAATTTGCTTGATATGTGAGTACCGAAGATGTACACCCATACATCCGTTTACACTGTACCAATGATTGGGCATTGTCATCAGCTTTGTGTGGGATGTATCGATCTAAGTGCCTGTGGTTGTACATAATGTGGTAAACATTTATTAGTCAAGTATATAGTTATTAAAAACAATGGAAACTATTATCTCCTGTCGTTCTACAAGCTTGTTGATACCATTTTCGTAGAAACTGTTTTTTGTTGGAAGAAGGTTACAAGGTAGTTTTCAACTAACTGTACAGAGTCCAATTTTTTTTGTCATTTAAATTATTCTATAGAATCCAGAACAAACGAAAATCTGAAGGAGCCAAGTCAGGAGAATACGGTGGACATAGACAAGACTATTTTGATACAAAGACTTTTTTGGAGCTAAACCCCAGTTTTAAAAAAATTCCATGATGCAAAAAAGTAAAAGTAAAAAAAAAAAGAAAAAAAAAGAAAGGCATTTCAACACATTTTAGAGTGTTGCAAAAAATTCTAGTTATGCAAAAAACAGTGCATTTTGAGTTAAGCCCCCTCAAATTTTTTTTTGTTTTCATAAACAATGAACTTTTCGTATCACACTGACAATTTATAAAACTGATCCCAAAAATGATACTAGATCCTCCATCAGATTCCTCTGCAAAAAGGTGCCACCAAATCAAATCGACATCTTAATTAGATTTAAATAGAGGTCATTTGATGAACGGTTGAAGGTCATGGGTTAGTGATGACATCACTAAAATATTGGAACCACCACTCAAGCTACCAAAGGGGAAATAGAAGTATGTGAAGTGGTATTCATTTGTGGGTGGACATGGATTAGAGTCTGATTAGTGCTGATTGAGTCAACCAAGTAAGGGGGTCTGATGTTAAATTAACTCACCCCCAATAATTGCACTTATAAAACAACACAGACATAAAATATCAGAAAGTGTATTTTGTGGAAGGTTTACAGAAATATATCGAATAAACAAGGTTGATATTTAAGATTTTTAAGAAAATGAACTTTTTACTTGTGAATAATTATACATACATAGATAGGTACATTGAAATATGTACTTAAAAAGATAATTACCTGCTTGAGTGTGTTATTATGTATATAAGTAGGTAATGTCACAGAGACACACCTAATCATAATAATGACAGTTAAGTAAATAGATTTTTGCATTTTCAGTGTTATTTGCTTGGCATTGTCCTTCTCTATTCTATTAATGACAAAGAAAATGTTTGGCTAATAATAAACTTTTTTTCTGGTCTAAAGTAAACGTTTATAAATAATGGCAATATTTTTGCATTTTTTCTTACTTTTTCTGCATTCCACCATTTTGTTTTTTTTTGTTTATAGTGCTAGACCAAACCCATGATTGCCTTTTTCAATTATAATGTTAGACCAGACTCATGACTGCCTTTTTTGACTATAGCCAAATCTGGACACATGTCTGTAGGTTTTTTTTTTAGTATAACCTAAAATTGGACAGTTGTCATTCTTTTTTTTTGGACTATAGCCTAAAACCCAGATTCATGCCTGCCTTTTTTGACTATAGCCTAAAACTGGACCCATGCCTGCCTTTTTCGACTATAGCCTAAAACTGGACCCATGCCTGCCTTTTTCGACTATAGCCTAAAACTGGACCCATGCCTGCCTTTTTCGACTATAGCCTAAAACTGGACCCATGCCTGCCTTTTTTTACTATAGCCTAAAACTGGACCCATGCCTGCCTTTTTCAACTATAGCCTAAAACTGGACCCATGCCTGCCTTTTTCGACTATAGCCTAAAACTGGACCCATGCCTGCCTTTTTTTACTATAGCCTAAACCTGGACCCATGCCTGCCTTTTTCAACTATGGTGTAAACTGGAGCTGTGTCTAGGTTTCTATTATCATTTTCATCTTATAAAACTTTATATTCAACATTAAATAAAACCCAATAAGATTTGTTATGGTGTTAAATTAACCAACCTAATCTGGTATTTTTTTTTTACCTTCTCAACCACTTTTTATCAATAGCTCTCACTCTTTACCTCCCCTCACTATCCCATCATATTTCCTTTTTTTATTTCACATTTCCACTAAATGTTGTTTCCCATCTGTCTCTTCTGCTTAATGATAGTGCTTTTTCTTCATTATCTTTCCCTTTCTTTCTCTCTCCTCTATGACACTGTCTTTCCTTCTCTAACTGATCTTCTCAGTACTATCTCCCCATCTCTGATTTCTATCTGAAATAGTGTTCATCCAAGTTTCCAATATTATCTTCACTATTTTATCTTTTTTCCTCCTAACAGTCTCTCTCTTCCCCCATCTGATACAGCTTCTCTTTGACTCCTCCCTCTCTCTCTTAACATCATCTCTTGCTCATGTTCTATCGTCTTGTTCACTATTTTTCCTTGTCTCTCCTGAGTCTACATAATCCATTTATTCCAATCATCATGTCTCTCTCTCTCTCACATCATTGGTGCATTTCTCTCTTTGCTTTTCTTTTTTTATCCTTTTTCACTACTCAGCCAATTCATGGTTGCCCAGCCACCAATCTTAAGACGTCACAGTTGCCCAGGAAACACTTGCCATAACAGGTCACAGCAGACAGCACTCCAATGCAAATCTTACTACCAGACTGATTGACTGCAAAAGATCTTTGGATCATTTCACTGACTTCACAATCTTTGTTTCTTTAAACAAGTGGTCAGACTACTGAATTCGGTGCAGTTTGTTTAACAGCATATCACCTCCTTATGGGTCATTTAAGGTCAAATTTTAAATTTCTTGGGAGCATTTGTAATTTCATTTACAAAAATGTATTACTGGTAAATTTTTTTTTCAAAAATGTATTGCTGGTAATTTCCTTTATTATGAAAATATTACTGGTATTTTTACTATAAAAATGTATTTTTATACTTTCATAGTGTTTTGACCCAAGTTTGGGAGTTAACTATTTGCCTCTAGTTAGGACCCTAACAGGTACTACCACTCCAGGTCAGGGTGGACCTGGGAACACCAACAATTAAGGTGGTTTCATGCTCCTCAAAACCTCCTGATCAGTGACCTTGCTGTTGGATGTAGTTTATTGTCATACTCAGGATGGAATTCTTTGAAGTGTTTTATTCAATACTAAAAACAATGTCTTGGAATGAGAGTCAAGTAGCTCAGTTCCTAGGAACCGACAGCCCAGGCATCAGCACATATGATTTGATTATACTGGTGAAGGCTTTGTGCAGATCCAACCACACTTTTTGAAGGGCTGAATACAGAGACCTGGTGCACTATGTGCCACAAGGTTCCCAAATGACCTCCGCAGGTTTTGAAATCAGGTTTGTCCTTCTCCTAGACTAGTTGCCATCCAGGGCTATAGAACCCAGTCTGCCCTGCTATTTACCCATAACTGGAAGGAGAAGAGGATTAATACCCTTTCCCAAGTGAATGTAATGGATTCAAATGAAATTTGAAACTATCACACTATCTTTCTGAAGAAAGTATTGCAATTCACAGGCAATGAAGAAATTAAATCTGTAGAGAGCCACAATCACCTACATCCTGAAAGAACATGGGATATATATATATATATATATTTAAAAAAAAAGAATGGAAGGAAACACACCAAGAAATTACTCAAATATAACAAAAGAACAGTTTCATTCATTCATTATTTGTTGATTCAAATGCATTAAACATTATCGAAAAAGAATTTTCATCTTGGCACCATATGACCTTAGCAGATGTTGACTTTCTTCCTATTTGATGCTTTTGCAATGACAGTTTTCTGCCCCCCTCCACTCACAATTAACCTTTCACCTCCTACAGGCAGTCATGATGGATGATGTTGAACTCTATGAAGTGTTAGCACTTAAGCATTGATCTTTCCAGGAGAGTTGAAAAATAACTATTCTGAAAGACATTTTGTCCTAAATCATATAAGATTAACTTGTTAAGTATTAACTATATCACTAGAGAGGGGGTGGAGACTTTGTTTTTATTTTTTTATTTTTAAAATAAAATAATCTAGTTCTTTACATGATTTACAATCAGACAAATGTTCTAATCATTGTTGTTATTATCCCAATGTTTTGGGATATTTATTTGTATAAATTACTTTTATGTTGCTGTTTGTGGCGTAAACATTGCTGCCTTGTGTTCAACAGTGTGCAATACTTCTTTCATCAAATGTACCCATCCCTACCCTTTGTCAAGTATGCCCTTTCCCACCTTTTGTCAAACAAACCCAATTCCATTTCATCAAGTTTTTTTTTTTTTTAATCATTTCATTGCAACAAAGGCAATAAAGCTACTAAAACCCAAGGGATTACCGAGTGTGTAAAAATATGAGAAAAAAAGAAAACATTATTAAGAAGTGAGAACAATAAAAGAACAGGAATGACAGAAGATAATGAGTGACATTGCATTTAAATTTTTGAGGCTCAAAGTTGACTGGAAAGCAAGAACCCATTTTTTATTTATTCCTCTTGTCAAATGCCAACATTTTTTCCTTCAAACACTCCTGTCCATTTTTTTCCATGGTTAAATCCTTCAGCAATAATTATATAGGAATCATTCTCAGCAGAGTTTGTTCTAAAAACATAAGGTGATTGGCTCCATTTTCTGAGAGGTTACATAGAATATTAAAAAAAAAACCCCAAAAACACTGCATTTCTCAACCCCTGCACAATTAATTAACAACTAATTATCCCTCTTGGCATATGCCACAAACAAATCAGGTAAATAGAATTTTTCAATCAATAATAATCTGATTATAATAATAACCATGTTCAACACTCATCTGGAGATATGCAGGATGACGATTGGATGTTAATACAATTTAGATTCTTATATAAACTATAAATATCAGAGAAAAAAATACCAGTGAAAGCAGATTTAGACAAGATCAGCAGATTTAGTTTTTGAAAATGTTAACTTCCAAAGTATTCACCATATTAAAAAGTGAAGGTTAATAGATTCTTTAAGTATACTGAACATATTTAGCAATCACCTCTGAGTGTTGACTTCAATGTTCACTTTTATATTTACATACGCTCTATCTTTGATATTGAGCACTTTATCCCATAATATAGCACACCTTAAAACTATATATATAAGAATATATTTTTTATTAATCCGACAGATTTGCATCACTTTAAATGTTATTTTTAGTGGATACTCATATTTGAGTAGGTGCTTCATTTATTTATTAAACAGTATATTTATTTTCATTGACCGGCCTGAATATTGGAGAAATCTTATTAATGAAATATTTGTGTCCTTTGGCAGGAATTGAAACTGCATCCTCAGGACAGAGGGAGCCACCATTCAGCCCGGTGCAACTTCACTTGGCCACAAAGGAACAGTCAGGTGAAGTCAACTGTAAAATGATGAGACCTTGCCACCAACCTGCGCTTAAATTCATAAAGTCTACGTCTCATAGAGAAAGGTTTATCAGAACAACTACCATGAAAGTATTTATAGAAAAGGCACAGGGGAACTACATTATGGTGGTGGAAAAGTGACAAGCTAAGATGCCAGGTTAGGGCCAGTAACATTGCATTCTTTGGATTTTATCAAGAATCTCTAAAGATACAACAGGAGCAAAGATTTGATAAACATTTCAGTGAATAGAATTTATCAAGTGGCAAGTAAAAGAAACAAGCCACCTCACTACGAATTTGATTTGTTTAATTTTTACTAAGAAGCTGTAGTTGTTCAAGAATATGCTTTTAGTAGTCATATCTGGTCCTTCAAGACTAGAACGCAAGCAGTTACATTCCAATAGACACAGTAGAAAGGAAGAGACAGGACTTGAATGCATGATGCTGAAAATAAGGCAGGAAAAAATGAGTAACTACAAGTTTACTTACATATTTAGGGGCATTATTAAAAGACCAGATTGGGAGTAATATTCAAAGCAAGGACAAATTCATAAATATGTAAGATAGATTCTGGCAAGAAAAATTGTCTAGTACAACATAGTAAACCAACTTTCCTAGCAGTAGACTAAGTAATTAATTCAATATACTCTTTCCGTCTCCTAGCAGAAAACGTTAGTCCAAGAAGGTGCAATGAGCCACTCTCCTGAAGACTGGAATGGATGGAAGGTAAAAAGGGGGTTCTCACAGACGATTAAAAGAGAGCAGTTTTGTTTTTGAGGCGTTAAAATTAACAAGCCATTTAACAACAGATTGTAGGTCATTTTTGAGATCAGGAGCCAATTTAACCTCATTGAACTGATAAGAAAGTGAATCAGTTCAACAAGCTGTTAAAAAATATAACCTTTCAACTTGCAAAGAAGACCATTATGTTAAACCCTGTCAAATGCCTTCGAGATATCCAAAGCAACATCCTGAGCTTCACCATTCTTATCTAAAGCTCGATAGATTCTTTCAGCAATAATCGTTAACACATCAGCAGTTGACCTAGAGAAGCGAAAGTAATATTGCTTATCTGAAAAAGACCTTTGTGATGTGAGATGCTTAACCAATTCAGAATTAATTAGAGCCTCTAGTATTTTGCCATAAAGAGGTAGAAGGCTGATAGAAGGATCAGACAGTTCGCCTGAGTTCTTAAAGACTGAAACTACAGAAGAGGATTTCCAACAAGCAGGAAAGCAAGAAGCAGCAAGGCATTTAGTGTAGAGTTTAGAGAGAACAAGAGACAGTACAGGAGCATATACTCCTTAAGGACTATTGCATCAAGTCCACATGCTTTGTGAGGATCCAGTTTACAAATGATAGCAGAAACCATGGATGGAGTTGTATGCATATTCCACAATAGAGATGCAGTTTTAAGTGAAAAGTCAGACAAAGATACTCCAAATGGCTCAAGAGTAGAATTTGAAGAGAATTTGCGAGCAAAACATTCTGCTTTATCAGCAGATGTTAACACCTCAAATCGAGTGAAGATTAGAGGGAGAGAAGACTTACTCTTATTTGACATACTATTACAGCGCTGCCAGTAGCCATGTGAACCAAATTTGTTAGAATCTATAGAGTGCCTCACTTTGTCAGCAAAGACTTGGCCTCTTTGAGGACATGTTTACAATTATTTCAAGCAGACACAAGAATCTGTTGTGGTCATAATTATGCTCGTACAATCAGAAAAAAGTGATTCCTGTGGGCTATAGCAGCTGAATAAGCTGGTGTGAACCAAGGAGAAGATTGTGGTTCCACCTGGTATTTATGAGAACGTACAAAAACATCAATGCTGACTTTAACCCAAGAAGAAACCTCTGTGACACAATTAGGCTGGTTAAGAATATCAATCCAAGGGGCGTCTCGAATAAAGTCACAGAATGAATCCCAATCAGTTGGCTGGTAACAGAGTCTTGTGAATTGGAGGTTCATTTATAAAAGATAACTCAAAAGAAATATCAATAGATACAACTTGATCTGAATTGCCAAAAGGACAGCATTGTGATTATCTACAAGAGCTAGGAGAGGAGGTAATGAACAAATCAAGTAAAGAAGAATGTTGATCAGATTTATTAAATATTATATAATGAGTAAACAGTCAAAAAAATGTTATTTTTATGTGTATTAAAAAGCTCTCCTAAAAGTATTTAAAATAGACCAATCTTATATACATTACAGTCACTCTCTCACAGACATGCCGTCACCTCCCTTTGTCTTTTCTACTAATACTTTCATGGTAACTGCTCCGGCGAGCTATTTTCGCTAGTTCCCAAACTGCATAAATTTAAATGTGCCACTAGGTCGGCATCTCAGTTCTACCCTTTCACTGTCGAAACAGTTAAATGTAGCTGTCTCTTCTACTCCAATAGCTTCATGCCTCACACTTCCCGTCTGTGGAACACGTTTCCTCTTACTTGCTTCACTGATAGCGATAATCTCCAACTATTCAAATGCAATGTCAATCGACATCGCCAGACACCTAGATCTATTCCCTATCCTTCTCTTCACCGTTTCCTCTTTCCCGCCTCTTTACTCTTGCTCCCACTCCCTGTAACCTCTTACATGCTAGTGGCATTTCTTTTTAATATATTGTATATTAAAACATAATATTTGCAATAAAACTTTGTGTAAACTGTTGGAAATTGTCAAAATCAATATTTTCTGATCGATACCATATCGATTTTCAATAATTTTATTGGTTTTCTAATGATGTCAAACAGCAAATTAAAAAAAAATTAGCCCAATTCCTAAAGTTTAAAGATAAAATTCAGCTGGCCTTAAGCACCACACTATATATATATATATATATATATATATATATATATATATATATATATATATATATAGTAGGAATTGGCTCATGACCGAGTAAAACCATTGTCCTTATCACAGTAATGCTTTTTTGGAAGTCCTTGTAATGTTCCAAAGTGTCTAAGAGGTCCCTGTACATTAATTTTTTTAATTTTTTGCATGGGTAGAATGTTGCACATTGCTAAAGCCACTTTTCAGCACAACTATACATAGCACCAGTGGCACAACGAAGTTTGAGATGAGTAAAGTGCAAGTGCACTTCAGGTTTTATATAAAAGTTTCCCACTCCTAGAAAAATGTCCCGACAAGAATCAGGGGTGCTTCACTCCAAGGGCATCTTAAAAAGGACTAGGGGTCCCTCACACCTATATTGAATGCCAGTCGGTCACTTACAAATATAGTAAAAGAAAGCGGTGAAGGAAGAGAAAGAATAAAAAGAAACATCGTAAAATACTACACAAAAGAAGCAGCAGCAGCAAAAAAAAAAGAAGCTAACCATTTATTGTTTCTTATTTATTGTTATTATTGCTCAATCAAGGACAAAACATGTGCACAACTAAAATCATCATGAGAGTAAAAAAAAAAAAAATTACCATACTAGCAGAGAATTAATACAATGAATCAGACAGATTATACTCAGTAAACATTCCTTTTGCTTGCAGAGGGAAGGTTACTGAGTTTTAATATATTTGTGTGTGACAAACTCACATCAATACAACTAAATGTGTGTGTGTGTGTTATATATATGTGTGTGTGTGTAATATGTATGTGTTATATATATATATATATATATATATATATATATATATATATATATATATAAATAAAGCCTCCATCCCATGAGTATCTGTATACATTTTTTAAAATAAACAATGAGTGATATCTCGTGCCCGATGAATTGGGTAACCAACAAAACTTGAGTCGCACATCAAACGTAGGTATATGTGTATTTATTAACATATATTTCTTAGCTCTGTCTAATCACATTGAGCACTTTTATGTCTACACCTCTTGGCTAAATTTGGTAATTATTTGTTTACCAGTGTATACACGTCCGCACACGCATATACGGCCACTAGTATCAAGTTACATATATCTCCAAAGAGACTGTTTCGCTGTATCACAGCTCCTCAGTGTGGCTAGACTATGGCGCTATATATATATATATATATATATATATATATATATATATATTTCCAGTTCCAGGACTATGTTAAAAAGTTTCAAGGACTGAAACTGGCGCTTGCGAAGTGAACGGTCATCAATTTCAAAAACACAAACTTTGTCATTTATCTTTTAATAGTTTGACAGCTGAGATGTTAAAAGAAAAGCTACAGAAATAATTCATGTCACATGGATCAGTTGAAAGCAGTGAAGAAATCCAAGTGTTGAAGGCTAAAGCATAATTGTACGCACACCTGGTTATATTACACATTTTGTGTAGCATTTTACAGTTTGAAAATTACCAGAGGGTATCTATGGGAGACTTTGCCAGAAGTTTCTCAGTTATGGTGATGAACATTGATTTTGTTGCAATTCTGCATACAAACAGATCTTTTAGTGACACATTTCCTTTTTTGAATTAATTTTGCATAGCCCTATCTGCCAAAAATCCACACTCAATCTTTGCAGCATTTTTATGCATGTGTGGGTTTGACAAAATTCTTACAAATTCATTCAATTTGGAAAATGTTGTCTTTTTTAGTGTGCTCTTCCTTTGCAAATCTCAACAGTATCATGATCATGCTAAAAAGATCATCTGCTAGGAAAGGAAGCAATGGTTTATTGCTCTGAGATTTTAGCAGAAATGTTTCAATGTCTTTTGAAACAGACATAAAAAATCTAGTTTTACTGGAAATAAAACATCAGTCACATTTGACAGCACCGCGGAGAAGGACTTGGTCTGGGGGACATTTTTCTGTTTTTTTTAATTAAGTTCACAAATTTGATGACATCTGGCCAAATGTCAGAGCCATTCACATGTTTGTACGTTTTCTAGCCATCTATATGAGAAATACTAAAGTAAAGGGACAGGTTTGCCAGATTGAACTTTTAAGATAAAGCCAAACAATAAAAGCCAAATAAGTTTTAATATATTTCATCATATTTTCACACTTACAACAAAAGCTAGAGATACAGGTCATTAGTAGCTTGCAAACTTTAAAAAAAGCATTCTTATATTTTAAAAAAATGCATTTTCTATTCTATCATCCATCCTGTCTACATTTTCTTTGAGGTGGTAGCTTTTTAGACAAAGAAAATGTGATCACATGGTTGTTACACTTCTGTTTAGGTACATTATGACATCCTCATTAATATATTTACATATCCATTATAATTGCAGTCAAGGAAGATTTTATGACTGGTCTTGAAAGTTTCATTGTTTTTTTCTTAACCCATTTTAAACAGAGTTACAATGTCAAAAGAAAAAATAAGAGTAGAGAGACAAAAGAAGGTACAGAGACAAAAGAAGGTACAAAGATGAAAAAGAAAAACAAAGATTGTTTTAAATATAAAAATAATTCACATATTACTCATCAGTCAACTTTGTAGGCATATTTTAACATTAGTTTGTATGTAATCATAATTGAATCATTTCTGACCATAGAGATTTAATTCTGGGGTCATCAGGAGACTAGTGTGCCAAACATGGGCGTTAATCTAGTTCTAGTAGCTTCAGCACCAAGCCCTATCCAAACTCATCCATGGGGAAAATAATAGGATAAGAAAAAATAAAGAAATGCATGTGATAAGATACCAATTAAATATCTGTCAAAATAGTTTTTTTTAATTTTAATTAAGAAAGAGAATAAATGAAAGAATCATGAGGAATAAACTCACTGCTTATTAAAAAAAAAAAAAAAAAAAAAAAAAAAAAATTCAGGTAATTGATCTTGCCATTGTTTCATATCCAAATATTGCCACTTACCAGAGAGTGTAGTTCATCAATTGGCCGAACTTGAGGTTTTAACGTCCTTCGAAAAAATTCCCCGAGATTTTTATAAGTTTTTAGGTCTTCCTCTTCAGCCTCTTCGATTTTACATCCAAAGACCCAGATGTAAACCTTAAAAACTGGAATCCGTAAAAAGACAGGCAAGTCCAACTGATTCACTTTTCCCCATAATCGGGATAATGAACGAAGGGGCATTTTCCGGTACAAAGTTACCTGTAAAGAATTAGAAAGAACAATCAGAAAATATTTTTGGAAAGGACTCAGAAAAAAAGAATAATTAACATTATATATAATGACTGGTTACTTGTATCTTAGGATGCCTGTCTGCACAGGCATCTCACTAGTCTCTGTGGTTTAGACTGCAACTGTGCTGAGTAGACCATAGTTACAATTTCTGGAAGAGAAGATATCATTTACTAAAGCTTGTCACTACTGTTTTGAGATCACACATATATATATATATATATATATATATATATATATATATATATATACACACACACACACACACAGGGTATAACAGCAAAATTGGTAGGTTAAGTTCCGAACTGTTGTATCTTAGAAATGATTAAAGATATCTTACTGGAATTCTCCAAGATTTTGATAACACTACTGGACTCTACTTTGAGCAATAAGCTTAACAGAAGTTTCATGATGAAATCAATCATAAATGAAAACGACATGTTCATCATTAATTAATCACAGCTAAAGATTGAAAGCTCATGAAGGATTGAAATAAATCTCAAATATATATATATATTATTCCAGGATCATTTTCCAATTTATTGAAGATGATCTTTGCCCTCTCTAAGTTTCTGTCCTGGAGTAACAAGGTGTTTCACAGGTTTCACAGGTTTCACGTATGATTTCATTTTCAAGTCTCTTTTCACTGCTCTTTGGACTGTAATAGGTCAAACTCCTCTCTCACATGCCAAACGTCTTATGAGTTGAGTTGGATCTTTTCTAATTGATCTCTTTATAACTCTAAGTTGAAATGATGATCCCTCTTCCTGTTGTGACCTCCTGATCCTGTTTTCCTTTCTACTGACCCCTCTTTTTTTAAACTTATTCACCGTTCTCTTGATGGTTTTGAATGGACTTTGAAAGTGGAAGCCAGTGTATGAATGTTGGTACCATTACTGAAAGCTTGAATGATCTTTTTACTCTCACCATTGCTTCTTAATTGGGAAGACAATGGGTCCGACACAAAGAATCTTAACCTTCTCTCTTTTTAGCTGAATAACTCAAAAAGGTTTTTCAGTGATTCTTACAACAAATGGCATCAAGATGGCTAAATGTCTATTGGTTTTTTTTTTTTAGATATTAAAAATTTTGTGGGATGGATAATTATGTTGTTGCATGATTTGGACAATTTTGGTGTTACATACACACACACAAAACTGTTTTTTTAATTTTGGCATTCTCACATTTGATGGAACCAATTTCAAGTCACTCAAGATGTCATATAAACAGTCAAGCTGAATTTTTTTTCTTTAAAACACACTTCAATATACGGTTCCTTATAAAAAAAGACAACTTATTTAATGTTGGTTGCTTCTCTTTTATTATATAACACACAGTGCAAAGAAAACCTCCAAATTCTGGAGGCTGTTGTAATAAAAGAGATGCAGCCTATATATATATATATATATATATATATATATATATATATTTACATTACAAAGAGTCAATCATACCTTGAATCAATCAGCAATGTGTATGCGATTATTGGCGAAATCACTTTGCTAGTAGACATAAACATAAGCATTCCACTACTGATAATCCTCCGAATGATGAGATCCTCATAAATAAATAAAATGAATATGGTGTATTTTTTTATTTCTGCTAGTACTTTCGACTGCTTCACGTCATTCATCATCAGGCTTTATTATCCATCAGAATCAAAACTGGGAGACGATTTATATGTGTTTATCCAAGCGAAAGATGTTTTTAAGTATGAGCTATTTGTTAACTGTTATATGGTGTTGGAGCGTGCAAATCGCAACGCTAAATTTTAAATATTTAAAGTGAGAATTTTTTATGTATTTTGTAATTTGGTAAATCCACGTATTTTCTTTTATAAGATTTTTTCAGTTAATATGATATGAACTAAGTAGATAGTTCAAGTAACAGAGTGATATGTCTTACTTTGTAGTTTTTTTTCCTCAGGAATTCTTTACTGCTGGACCAATTGTTTTTTATGAACATAATAAAATAGGCAGCATATATTTACATTACAAAGAGTCAATCATACCTTGAATCAATCAGCAATGTGTATACGATTATTGGCGAAATCACTTCGCTAGTAGACATAAACATAAGCATTCCACTACTGATAATCCTCCGAATGATGAGATCCTCATAATTAAATAATATATATATATATATGAAATTTTCTTTTCTGGACATAAAGTATGTAAAAACTGTCTGAATGATCTATATATCTGAGTGTTTCCGGTTATTCTATTAGCCATTATCAAAGATGTTTATTTTTAACTGAATCTGTAGATTTTTATATATGTGTATCATTTATGATGGGAATGTTTCACACACTTTATGTCCAGAAAAGGAAACACTTACGTAAACAGAAGAAAAATCGAATAAAAAGCTTAATCGCAGTACCTTATCAGTCGTCTTTAATAAAATGTGTATAAAAGAGGGATTGCTGCCCAAATACACAAGTGTCTATAAACAAACATTGTGGACAGAAATCAACACTGCATGGTGATTAGCAGTTTCATGCCTTAAGTGATTATTTGATGTGTTGATTTCTAAATCTACACTATTTCTACAAATGCAGCATTCCAGATATTGATCACATCTCTCATAAATGTATCAAAATTTAAACAATATATTTTTATTTTTAAAATATGCTTCATATATGCTGACAAAGGTTTTATAAAAAAAGCCACTTAATTGTATTTCAAGATGAAGTGTGAAGCCCCGGACATATTGGTAAAAATGGGATGGGTTCCAATCCAAACATTTATCTGTCAAGGCTGGGGTACCCTAAATAAAATGGAAAGTATACGGAAGTTGAATCTCCAAAATCATCTGAAAATAAATTTCTTTCCAGCCACAGTAGAAATCTTGCTGCTCTGTGGTGCTGAAAGCTGGTCCTTAGTAAAAAGGTGAGTGATAAGCTTAATGGAACTTCTACAAGGATGCTTAGAGCTAGACTTATATCAGGGAAAGAACACAAAACAAACAAGGAGATCAACAGTTTCAAAGTGCATCAGAACCATTACGGATTAGAAGACTGTGATTCATTGGACATATTTGGAGGTAAAAAGAAAAGCTGTTAAGTACACTTCTTAACAGAAGAAAGGGAAACTTATTAAGTATATGTGGATCAACTTAGAAATGATTTTGGTTTGAGGAGTAAAGATCATGGGAGACAGAAAAATGAAAGAAACTGGTCAGTTATGGCCGAGTTCACTTGAAATAGAAGATAAACTTGGATACAATCTATCTATATATAAAATTCTATGACTTCTATTAGTCCGACAAACAATAGTCATACATTGACTGATCAAAACCAAATTTTGGAGAGAAGAGCAAACAGGTACGTGGGTACAAAGTATTGTTGGTTTTACTAGGGTGTGTAGATCAGTACAATAAATTTTCCTTTTTTTCCATTTTATTATTTAATATACAAAATACTCCCACTATTTAAGAAAAATGCAATATTGTTTTTTGGATATCTTTTCTTTAGGTTTTATACATATATATATATATATATCTGAAAAATTAATTTTGGTTGAGCTCTCTGGGGAGAAAGTGTGAGTTTGTAAACAGTGACTATTACTGCTACTAATGCAATGCTCTTCAGATTGAGTTCTCTCAGTCACTGGCACGTTTATCTAAAAATAAATACACTTAAATTCACCTTCATCCCTGCCGTGTGCCAAAGACATCAGTTCAGCTGGGTTTCAATTCTAGCTAGAAGCAACTGGACGTCTAGCCACACTGATGAGCTGTGATACAGCAAAACAGTCTATGGATGACTCTCTCATGTATGTATGTGTGTATATATATTATATATATATATATATATATATATATATATATATATATATATATATACACACACACATTTTGAACAATAAAAAATATTAAAAAATAAAATCATCAGACACACTGGGTTGTATATTAATATTCTATCGTTTTTATTATTTCAGTTAGTTTCAGCCAGCATGGCTATCATCAGGAGAAGAAAAAATTTCTGCTTGTTAGTAGCAGTGAATGCGAGAAATAAATGACTTGGAGAAAATTAACTTTATCAATAGTTTTCACTTGTTTTTTTATTTTTTTAACAATTTTGGTTAGTCTTTGTGTTGGTCAAACAGTCTCTTTTAAGTTGTTATTTAAGATAAAGGCTGGATGGATTCATGCTGCTCTGAATTCCCTTGGTCATTTTGACAGTTTTATTGGTTCCTGGAAAGGGGATGTGTCTCTTATGTGTGTGTGTGTTATTTGGTTCTTAGGGAGTGAGTGAGCATGTGTGTGTGTATAACTGAGGCTTCAACACCTCTGCAAGCATGTCTGTCTTGAGTGGATGAAGTCCTATAAAATTAAATTAAAGAAATTATTAAACTGCAAACTAGGGCTTTTATCTAAGTATTTTTCCAAACAAATCAACTTATTCAAATTTCATCGATTGGTTTGTGAAATTGAATGACATGTAGAGTTTCTAAAACTTGAGAAAATTCTTTTAGCAATAACTTCAATACTAAATACAGTGAGGAATTATTCTAATTCTTGTAAAATTTGCAATACCCACAGGTCTTTGAAGTAGTAATAAAATCACACTAGGAGAGAAAGAAAAAATAATTATCCAATGCAATCATATTGTTGTTATATCAGCTGCTGTCAATGTTTGCCCAGCAATTATTGGCTATAATTAATAGATAATGACAAGTGCCTTTCAGGTGGTGGTATTGTCTTGTGCTGCGATTGGTGCATATCAAATAGCATCACCCAACAGATGCTGTGTCTGTGGTCACCAAGATCTTACACCTCTACATTCCGTCTTGCTTAATTCCTGGTACTGGCTAGCTTATCTTTTCCACCCTCTGCTACCAACTTCCTAACAATGTCAAATAGCCAGCTGACAGGTGGATGATTTAAGAGGAAAGCATATTGGAAAAGATAGGTGTAAATTAGTTGACTTAATGGTAATATTAGCTGGTTCCTCAGAAAGAAACATTTGGCATTTACTGACCAAGCAGCCAGAGCTATTTTCAGTTGAAATTTTTAAAAAAAATCTTTATATTCAAACAATTTTTTAGGAAAATAGGTTTCTCAAGTCCTGTTATTGCTCTATCCATTATTGATGGTTGGGGGCTTTTTTCTTAACTCTTTGTTTGAAGTCATGTGGAATGTGAACATCTTGATTATGTCATCATTTTCTCTTCAAATTATATGCACAATCCATTTTAGTAGTTGCTGCTGTTGAAAGTCATCAAGTGATGTAGTTTCTGTTATTTGGTACAGTTCTTTGTGATTCTGTATTGCCAGTCCATGGAGTTCAAATGAGGATTGTCCTCGCTAAGACCTATAGGCTTCATCTGCTCAAAGCAATTTTTAATCAGTGAGCTGAGAGCAGTTGTATAAGTTTAAATATTTAGATAAGTTTGGTTGAATTTGGTGCCATACATGATATTCATATGAAAGTCTCGATCTGACAAGGCTATAAGTACATTTAAAAAAAGCAAAGAAGACTCCTGAAGTCAGGAGACGGGCAACAGATGTTATTTTACTTGCAAATCTCAATTTGTTGAACCCAGTTGATTAATGTTAACTCTCCCTCCCCCCTCCAGAGTTAAAAAAAAATGAAAAGAATAAGTAAATAAATAAAATAAAAAAGTAAATAAATAAAAAATTAAATAAATAAATAAAAAAAGTAATTAAAAAAATAAATTTAAAAAAAGTAAATAAATAAAAAAAGTAAATAAATAAAAAAAGTAAATAAATAAAAAAAGTAAATAAATAAAAAAAGTAAATAAATAAAAAAAGTAAATAAATAAAAAAAGTAAATAAATAAAAAAAGTAAATAAATAAAAAAAGTAAATAAATAAAGTAAATAAATAAAAAAAGTAAATAAATAAATAAATAAAAAAAATAAGTAAATAAATTTAAAAAAAAAAAAAAAAAAGAGTTAAAAGTTTATCTGTTTGAGTAGCCATTCATCAGCAATGAAATAACATTCTCTACCTGGCCTAAACCTAGGCCTGATCCATATGGCCATGATAGTTGCACATTTGTTACCAGCATTTGAGTAGAGATAAACAGCCTGGATGCCGAATATTGATTTTCAAGGCAGATAGATTTTTCTGACTTGGGAGATTAGTTCAACGCAATCTTCCTACCTTTTATTTTCTTCCTTACTAAATTAATGATGTAAATATTTTCTTCTTGATCAAATTCTTTAAACAGTTCACCAGCATCTTCCATCTCTCTTTATATATATATATATATATATATATATATATATATATAGGTTTTGACTTTGTAAAATAATTGATTTCCTGTACCATGATTCGAGGTTTGGTTTGATTTGTTTTACAGCATATCAACCTCAATGGGTTATTTAATGCAGACAAAATTTTTATTGTTGGTGATATTTTTTTTTTTTCAAAAATCTATTTGTGTTCATAATTTTCTTTCAAATATGTATTGCTGATAATATTTGTTTTCAAAAATGTATTATGGTAATCATTTTTAAAAACCCTCAAAAACAAAGGATTTCAGGTATTAAAACCTTTGTTTACACTTTCATAGTGTTTTGACCCCAGTTTGGGGGTTAACTATTTGCCCATAGCTGGGAACCTAACAGGTGCTACAATCCAGGGTCAGGGTGGACCTGAGAACACTAGCAATTAAGAGGTGGTTCCATGCTCCTCAAAACCACCTGATAAGTTGCCTTGCTGCTGGATGTAGTTTATCGTCATACTCAGGATGACCATGAATCGAGGAACTTTTGTTCGAAAATAACGAAGAAGAGTTTAATTCAGTTTATTTATTTTTTTTTAAATATCACCCAACAGCATGGGAAGTGTTAATAACAATAGAAAACTGACTCCTTACTTCATACCTGTAGAATCTTAGATCAGTATTAGTTTATGTATTATAAGTTTTCAGCAGGTAATTTAAGTTTAGTAAAGATGTGTATCTTGAAAACGTGTACATGCATCAAAAGCAGGCAATGTATTAATAAGTTTTGTAACACAACAGGGAAAGTGTTAAAAATCTCTAAGTTGAAATTAAGCCAGAAGTTCTTTGCTTGACTTCCAGCCAAGCACTTGAGAACACAAGAGAGTCAGTAAAGTTATCAAGCATGTTGAGGGGGAGTGTTGATTACCTGAGTTGCAACTATCTCGACTACACTGCAAATGCCTGAGTATCAAAATTGAAGTGATTACATTGAGAACTCTACAGTGGATGGTTAGATTCTAATTAATGATTTTTAATTCCCAATCAATGACTTCCCATGCCATCCCTTCATGTTGTAAACTGTTATTTTATTACCTCTCTTATCATTACTTAACAGCAGGGTTGTATCTCCTGTTAAGAAATTCACACTCAACCAATCAGAAATCCTTTCAGTGTCATCAAGAAATTCACACTCAGCCGATCAGAAATCCTTTCTGTGTCATCAAGAAATTCACTCTCAGCCAATCAGAAATCCTTTCTGTGTCATCAAGAAATTCACACTCAGCCAATCAGAAATCCTTTCTGTGTCATCAAGAAATTCACACTCAGCCAATCAGAAATCCTTTCAGTGTCATCAAGAAATTCACACTCAGCCAATCAGAAATCCTTTCTGTGTCATCAAGAAATTCACACTCAACCAATCAGAAATCCTTTTTGTGTCATCAAGAAATTCACTCTCATGCTAGACAATTTTTCTCTCCTGAATCTAGTTTACATGTTTATAAGTCTACAATTTGTCCATGCTTTGAATATTGCTGCCATATATGGTCCAGTGCTCTTGCTATATATTTAGAGATTCTTGATAAAATCCAAAGGAGAATCAACAATATTATTGGCCATGGCCTGGCATTGTTGGCTTCAGTCACCTTTCCATCACCATAATGTAGCTTCTCTATGGTACTTAGACTTTGTGAATTTAGTAAATTAGTGGCAAGGTCTCATCAATTTACAGTTGAATTGGTTAGATGTAAACAAATTCTATGCTAACAGTTTCTTTTCTCACACTTATTGCTTATGGAACTCTTCTGGCACCATACTTTCCAATCAACTTTGATTTTTAAAAATTTAAATGCAATGTCAATCATTATCTATTGTCTTCTTGATTACTTTTCTATTGTTATTATTCCTTAATAATGTTTTTCTTTTTTTCTTCCACAGTAACCCATTGTGTCTTAGTGGCTTTACTGCTTTGCCTTGCATGGGGTGAAATGATAAGGGGAAAAAAAATGCAATCAGAAAAATCCTTTCTCAATAGAATATTTGTGTCGTTTAAAATTTCCCCAAGTCTGCCTTTTCTGAATAAACATTTAAAATTACCAAAAAAGCAAAAATCATAATGAAGTCTTCTGTCTCTTCAGGCAAAGAAAAAAAAACAGATGGCCCCCTGACGTTTTTAAAGTACATTTAACTTTCTCTACCTAAACCTTCCAGACAAATTCAGAGGAGACAAATATGGATTCATAACCAATTGCCTATCACTTGGTCCTTTGCCTATCTAAACTTCAACTCCACCCTTAGCAAAAGTACTTTCACATCAGACATCTCACAAGCAAACATATAAGACCATAGCAATCATCATGTTTCATACTGACTAGTTTCTGAGTTTATAAAAATCTTATATTTCATTTCAATCTTAGCTTCAAATGATAAGAAAATATATATATATATATATATATATATATATATATATATATATATATCTCACTTTTAGTATTATTTTAGTGGATACTCATATTTTGAGTAGAGGCTCAACAGTTTATTTGTTTTCATCTGGTTTGAAAAAAATTACATATATATTATATAAAAAGAGAAGCCTCAAACGTTTTGGTTATAACATGGATTTTGTTTTTTAAATATATATTATACTTTATTATCCATATTTTTGGTTACACATGTTTCGAGCTTTGTGACCTTCATCAGGTGAAGAGTGGTTATTTCCACATTATTTAAAGGAATTAAATTTTTTCCTATGTTTTCTCATGTTTAACCATTGTCTTTTGTGCGTAGTAGTTTTATATATATATATATATATATATATATATATATATATATATATATTCAATGCTTATTCACATGATTAACATAATAAATCATATCAAATTACACAATTTTATGTCTGTAATACATTTTAAAAAGCTTTTAATATTAGAAAATAATGCATTTGTGTCATATAGAGGACACATTTTTTCTTCAAACATATACCATGTCTTATATCCCAATGGTTAAGTTAGACTTACACCTAAACACCCTGTTTGATACATTTGCCCACTGAGAGCCCCAGGTTAAAATATAAGTTATAATTACAAATCAAAATGCTAAAATATAAAAAAACAGTACTAGACCATTAACCAAACACTTGACCCACTAGTCTTCTGATGACTACAGATTATTTTTGTATTATATATATATATATATATATATATATATATATTCACACACATAATTATAACTGATTTATACCTTATATAAGGCTGACTTTTTCCTACACAAAAATCATGTCTTATACCCCAATATTTGGGTCTCCTGTACTGGACTAACATCTAAATTGATTATTTGTTTTTTACAACTTATCAACCCTTTATGAATAATTTAAAGTTGAAACATATTTCAGATTGTAGGAGGTTGCTTACAGAGTGATCATCCATCCAAGTACTGACTGGGCTTGATACTGCTTAACTTCGGTGATTGAATGAGAACCAGTATTTTCACCTGTACCGGGTTTACACCTAAACACTTGTTTATACATTAGCCCAGTCATGGGCCACATGCGGTCCATTTGGTCTTTCTGAATGGAACGCTTAATTTCATAAAGAAAATAATGTTTCTTAAAATTTTATTTTGTTTCATTCTCACTTGTTCACTCACACACTCTCAATACATAACCACTTACATGAATGAAAATTTACCTTGAATCTTTCTAGTAGTGTGGCCATTCTTGTGATGAGCCATAGATCATGCAGCCCACTGCTTGAAAAAGTTGCCCATGCCTGCACTAGCCCAATGATAACCCCGGAATTAAATTACATAATGAATTTATAAGATAAAGAATGAAATTATTCTTACAAGTCAAAATATTGTTAAAATATTTTAAAAAAGAAAGAAAAAAGAAGTCTTCAGCCAGCACCTAGTCACTTTCATACACTCCCCTGATAATGATACCAGGTTTGGTTTGGTTTTTGTTTTATGGCATATCAACCTCAATGGGTTATATAATGCCAACAAAATTTTTATTGTTGGTAATATTTTTTTCCAAAAATGTATTGCTGGTTATAATTTTTTTTTACAAAGTATTTCTGGTATTAAAACCTATTTTTACACTTTCATAGTGTTTTGAGCCCAGTTTTGGGGGGGGGGGATTCAACTATTTGCTCATAGCTAGGACCCTAACAGGTGCTACCACCATGGGTCAGGGTGAACCTGGGAACACCAGCAATTATGAGGTGGTTCCATGCGCCTCAAAATCTCCTGATCAGAGGCCTTGCTGTTGGACATAGTTTATCATCTTACCCAGGAAACAGATGTAGTCTATACCCAGGAATGATGATACCAGGACAAATTAATAAAGGATTAAATTATTATTTCAAATATTACATAAAAGAATCAATATATGTTCAAAAATTTGCTATATTAATAGGGAAAGAATGTTTGATACCGGAGCTACACTGGTTTTTTCAATCCTGGCTTGAGGCATTTGAAAGTCTAGTCACACTGAGGAGCTGTGATACAACGAAACAGTACTGTCTGTGAATGACATAATTTAGCTCTTGAAAATACATTTCAATTGAGCACTGTTGAGTGATAAGCTAATTCTATAAACAACAGCCACCTGCACTAATGCAAAGCTCTTCAGTAAAATGAATGGAGCACTTTGGCTGATGGGCATTTGTAAAAAAAATGCGCTAGATTTAGTTGTGTAACTCTACCGAGTGAAGATAGATCTGACTGACACCAAATTAGTTGTGTTTCAATCCTGGCTTGAGGCATTCGAAAGTCTAGTCGCACTGAGGAGCTGTGATACAGCGAAACAGTACTGTCTGTGAATGACACATATATATATATATATATATATATAGTGGAGAGAGTTATCATGGTGACTGGCCATTTCAGACTTCATGGTGATCCTCAGACCAAGTCCTTTTATCATCAAAACTTCAAATTACAACTATCAGGAGCAGAGACTAGAAATAATCAATTTGCTCTCAGGCAGATTCAAACATCAATTGCCTTAGAAATGAACAAAGTTTAGATAGGAGAGAAATGAATTGAAATAACAAAATAAGTAAATCAATATTTGTTAACCAACTGGGATTTACAGAAGGATAGGCAAATGTTTTGTATATTTATACAACCATGCCTATTTTGGAATCAAAAGATTTTTTTTATTACTGGAAAAAAGAGTGACGTTTCTCCACCTAATGACTTATGGATAAATATGCCAATTAATTTTATAACAGTTTACATGCCCCCACATTGGGTTACTTTGAGACCAATAGTCATAAAACTATTGGTCATGGCCACCAACACTTATTTGCATGTCAAATTCAACCACAGCAGCACAAAGAGAGAAACATCTTCATGTGATTATTGCAAGGTCAATGAATTAATATTGTTGACAAAATTATCTTGAGGCAATGTGCTTTTGAGGATGATGCTTGGGAGGGTCTAATTATCCTCTCAACAATCTGCCTCTCTGCAGTGGTCTACTTGCCTCCAAGCTGAAACCTAAAGTCAATGCATTTGTAAGTTTGCCTGAGGCCAGAAGTTCACAATGAAGTGCTCTTTGCTGTTAAATCTTGTTAAAATGCTTAGTCCAACTTAGTGCTTTAACCAGAATACAATATTAACTGCTGTGGCAAGTCAAATCAGCTACTGAAATTGGAATATTTTCAATGCATATATCCAATTTCCCTATCAGACTAGGTATGGTTACTAGTATGCAGTCATTCAGAATAGGATATATATATATATATATATATATATATATATATATATATATATATATTACTTAGATGTTATTTTTAGTGGATACTTGTATTTGAGTAGATGGTCCGTTTATTGATTAGACAATATATATCTTTATTTTCATCTACTGTCCTGAATATTCAAGAAATTTTATTACAGAAAAATATGCTGTCTTTGGCTAGATTTGAAAATAAAAAAGTTTAAGTAATAAAAAACCTGCTGGATATATATATGTATATATATATATATATATATATATATATATATATATATATATATATATATGTATGTATATATATATATATATATATATATATATATATATATATATGTATGTATGTATGTATATATATATATATATATGTATGTATGTATATATATATATATATATATATATATGTATGTATATATATATATATATATATATATGTATGTATGTATATATATATATATATATATATATATATGTATATATATATGTATGTATATATATATATGTATGTATATATATATATATATATATATGTATATATATATATATGTATATATATATATATATATGTATGTATATATATATATATATATGTATGTATATATATATATGTATGTATATATATATATATATATATGTATATATATATATATATATGTATGTATATATATATATATATATATATATATATATATGTATGTATGTATGTATGTATATATATATGTATGTGTGTGTGTATATATATATATATATATATATATATATATATATATATGAAGAAATATAATTTTAAGGTATGCTATATTTATGGAGGTATGGTGGAGTAATGGATAATGGCTTGAATAGAGGAATCGGAGAGCCAAGTTTGAATTACAGTCAAATCCATTACATTCACTTATGTGCTAATACTCTTGGGAAAGATATGAATCCTCTTCTTCTCCCCCAAGTTATAGGTAAATAGTAAGACAGACCTGGTTCTATAGCTTTGGATGGCAACTGGTCTACTGCAGAAAAAAATGGCAACCTACTGTGGGAAAAAATCTGCCTCATCAGTCATGTATCAAAAGATACATGATCGCCTAAGCGTGTATCACGCATTGCACATAACTGACTGATATTCATGGGATAATGTGGCTGCCTCCTTGTAAAGGCAGGCCAGTTAATCTACCTCATTTATAGGAGAGTACCTAATACAGCAGGTGGGTTAGCCCACTTTACTAGAATGAACCTGCCCAACACATTTGCATGAATGGACTCTATTCACACAAATTTCTCTCTAATAAATCACTCAGTGTTGTTCTCTAACTTAAAGTAACTACACCAGTCTATTTGTGTGTCAGACCACTTGCAAGTTAACCAATATTCTACAAATATCAGAGAAAGACCATATGTAAATATAAAAGTGAACAATGAAGTCAACACTCAAAGACGACAATGTTTCATGCTAAATGCAATCGGTGCCCTGATGATTGTATTTAACAGTCTGTTGCTTCCCAGTGATTATATATGTATAAAGTCCTTAAAATGCTTAGTATAAAGAAAACACAAAATGAGAAAAACACAATTGCTGAAACCTCCTGAAAAGCAGAATGTGCATGAGGTTAAAAAGACGATGATGCAACGAAGCAGCTGATGACAAACTTTGCAGACGTGCATAAGGTAAAGAAGAGAGACATAATGAAATGACCTGTGTTTACTGGATCCAAGGTGTATTTGTTTTCCTCATTCCTTTACCCTTTATGTCCAGTAGCCCTTCAGGTTTGCAAATCTTGAAATTCCCCATTAAGTATATAACAAGAGAAAGAATGCAAATGACATTGAATCAAGTACAAGACTCAACATTCCTGAAAGGTCACCGACTATGAGAAAAGCATTTGAGGAGGAGAACAGTGAAGAGAGATAGACAAAAATGAAAAAAGAAAACTCTTCTTAAAGAATCAATGTTTAAGTGTAACAATGCCTTGAATCAGAAATTCAGACAGAAAGCAAGGCTAGTATCACAATAAGACAGATGACCCAAGGAACAGAGACGTGAGTTTAAGTTTTATCAGAGTTTTATTCTTATTTCTGGCACAAAATGCTTGCTAATATCCTTAGAATGATGGTCTGGGAGTTGCAATAAAAAGCAAAGAAATTGAAATTAGGATGAAAGAAATACTAGGACGTTGGCAATCATGGCTCTTCACAATTTCCTGTCCTTTGTAGATCTTAATAAATTTTGTCTTATCTCTCCTAAACCCTGTTCTACCATCTATAAATAAATGGAAATACCAAAGTGTTTTGAATAAAGAAAAAAATGCAACTGATAGATTATCAAAGGGTTTTAATTCTCTTGTTCAAAATTCAGGACATTAGCAATTATGGCTCTCCACATTTTCTGTCCTTTGTAGTTATTAATAAATTTTATCTTTTTGTTATTTCTCCTAAACCCTGTTTTCGCCATCCATTTACTAAAGTTCACTAGGTAGGTTATGTTATTTTCCTGTCTCTTTTACAGGTAGACTGGTGTAGTTACTTCAAGTTAGAGAACAGCACTGAGCAATTTAATGGATTTTATGGGTGAATAGAGTCCACTCATGCAAATGTGTTGGGCAGGTTCATTCTAGTAAAGTGGGCTAACCCACCTGCTGTATTAGGTACTCTCCTATAAATGAGGTAGATTAACTGGCCTGCCTTTACAAGGAGGCAGCCACGTTATCCCATAAATATCAGTCAGTTATGTGCCATGCGTGATACACGCTTAGGCGATTATGTATCTTTTGATACATCACTGATGAGGCAGATTTTTTTTCCCCCCCACAGTACGTTGACATTTCTTTCTGCAGTAGACCAGTTGCCATCCAAGGCTATAGAACCGAGTCTGTCCTGTTATTTACCCATAGGAGAAGAAGAGAACTCCTACCTTTCCCAATGGTATTAGCACATAAGTGAATGCAATAGATTCGAGTAAGACTGTTTCTACTAGGGGTCGAAACAAAGAAAAAGAAGAAATTGTAAACCCAAATAGAAATTTTCAGAAAGTCCTAAGGTTCAGGATGTTGGTGATCAGGATTCCACAACTTCTTCTCCTTTGTAGTTATTAATAAATTGTCTTTTTCATCTTTCCTAAAACCCATTCTGCCATCAAGTTCACTAAGTAAATTATACATCCTTTTCTTCTTACCTTCAATCTGTTCTGTGAGTATCACATTTTCCAAACTGTTTTTCCTCATTGTGTTTCTGATGTTAATTTCAAGTATCTTTTTTTTTTGTTTCCATTTCCTTAAAACTGGAACTGTTTGGTCCATGGTATTCTCACAGTATCCTTCTATAGAACTAAATTTCTGTTACTTCAAGTCTCTTCTTCATCGAGGAGGACATTGTCCAGCATTCACTGCTGTATAGGAGGACTGATATTACACAACAGCTTAGTACTTTTGCTTAGGTTTTGGAAGGCATCCATCTTTCACTATCCATATGCTTTTTTGTATTCTCATGGTCACTGAACTATAATACCAAGCTCTTCTAGTGAAGAGGCCGTTTTTGTTTTTTATATTTTTCCAAACACAAATGCAACACGGAAAGGATGGCGATAGGAGCATTTTAGCCTACAAGCTATGAAGCCACCATTTTTTTCTTCAGAAATACTAGTAAAAGATTAATAATTTTTGGTGGGGTATGAAAATAGTTAAAATAGCAGTGTCAAGGGAAAAAAGTCCTTTTGAAACACTGGTTTTTTTTTTTTCAGACACAAAGTTTAAAGAATGCCAAACTGACTTCTCGAGCTTTCAGTAATAAATAATAATTACTGACCACGCAACTCCCAAAACCAATAAATGCAACTCCCAGTAAAATCCAAGAGCATTAAACAAACATTTATTTATAAAGAATATCTTTGGATTTCTGCAATAAATCTCATTTCTTGTAAATATCGGCATAAAGATGAAATACCAAAGTCACTTTTTAAAATCATCCCCACCCTTACTGTATCCCACAAAAATGGAAGAAAGTGACGAGAAGAAGATTGTGCAGAAAAGGATTATTTATTTCAGTTAATCCTGTTAGAAGATAATCCAAAACCTCTTGCTATAGGAAGCTCTAGATAAACATAATCTTAATTAATTACTGTCTGTATCAAGCAAGAGAATTTAATGGACACTTTCGCAAAATTATTGCTGGCCACCCCTCTCCGAAAGGAGGAAGAAGGAGCTGAGAGACTCCCTAAAATAAAACATTTGGTGACGTCTCCAACTTTGTGAGCCAAGTAGCATCAGATATTGTCCGCATACAAATGTTAAAGTTATTTACACACTCAAACTTAACAAGTGAATGAATAGCCAAACAAAGATGAAGAAGCATGATAAAGAGTCAAAAGTATATATGTAGTAATATAGTAATGTATATATGTAGTAATATAGTAATGTCTATATTTCTGAGATGAGGTATTATGTACAGTATTTACATTAGTCGGACTATTGTCCTCATATTTGTCGCCATATTTGTCACAACGTTTCGGCCGTTGTACGCTCTGGCCTTCTTCAGGTGGTTGGAATTTCGAACCGAACCCTTTATTTCGATCACTGGGGTAGACTGTTCTAGTTCCACGAGCCATGTTTGATGGATGTCAGTTATCAGTTATCTCCTGGTAATTTTCCCTTTGAAAGTTCTCCACTGCCTGAACCGGGTATTGAACTCACACTCTTTGGGTCTGTCACTGGATCTAACCAACGCCTTTATCCACTGTACCATGTGTCTTTGAGGACATCTGGGTATGAATTTCTGAGTATTATAAACCTAATTTTTCAGCAACATCTTTTACCAGTACTCATATTGCAATTTTTGCTGTTATCATTGCATGTTTTTACCAGATCTCATATTGCAACTTTTTGTTATCATTGCTGTTCTCTGGCACTCCTTATTACTGGTTCCCATATTGTATTTATTTCTATGCTTGGCCGACTCACCTTCTCTCTCCATATGTGGTCAGCCACGCCTGATTTTCCTACTTCCCCTCGCATTACAGCTTTCTGGTGTTCTTGAAGCCTTACCTTGAGGGGGCGGCCTGTTTCTCCTTTATATTCCTTTCCGCAGCTGCACGGGATAGCGTACACACAGTCTTTAGTCCTGTTCTCCTCTATGGAGAAAAGCTGTTCTTTTCTACTTCCCCTCGCATTACAGCTTTTCTCCAGATGAGGACAATAGTCCGACTAATGTAAATACTGTAATATAGTAATGTATATATGTACTAATATAGTAAAGGAATGTTTAGAGAACAATTCTTAAAGTGGGATAAAAGTTACTCTGAACATGAAAATTAAGTAATACATATAAAGGGTGTTCCAATAACTTGGACCGATTTTAAATGTCAAAGCCTATTACGAAAATGGACGGTCAAACAGAAATGCATTGTCTCTCAAAACAGCGAAGTCAATTAGCCACCACAATCGTGCGACTTGATGCCTTTAGATTTCTTCCTTTGGGGTCATCTCAAAAGTAAGGTCTATGCTAACAAGCCAACAACAATTCAACAGCTGAAGGATGAGATAATCAGACATATTGGTGAGATCGATGAGCAACTATGCAGAGACGTCATCAAAAATTTTGACCATCGAGTGGAGGTGTGTCACCGAAGCCTTGGCGGACATTTGGGCGATATTATTTTTCATACATAATTGCCATGACTTAAATAAACATGATCCAATAGAGAAATAAATAAATTTTCACCAATAACACTGATTTATTTGCTGCTGACTTTGATTCATCTTAATGAAACACCACTTATTTCTATGTAAAATTATTGAAGATGATTTCACCAAAATGTTTGAATAAAAATAAAATAATAAAATTTAATTCAATTTACTTTTGTATTTTTCATTCCAGGGTGACATTCAATAGTCTGGAGCTCTGTCTAGTTAAAGAAAAAAAAAACTACAAAACAATTTACTTCTCTATGTAAATTTTCTTTTTATTTTGAACATTGCTATTTAGCTTTGGCTTATCATGGCATGACCATAAGCAAACTTCTTAATTTAGTGAATTAGATCTTTATTATTCTGGAATTTTCCAGACATATCTAGTAATTAAATCATCAGGATTCCAAGTAATAGAATTGTGATGAAATGATAACTCTAAGAGAGGATCTGACTTTGTTAAATACTGACCTTAGCATCATTCAACATTTTGACAACTGCTACCCAGGCATTTCTAGTCTCAAAACTTGGTTGGATGAGAAGTAATGATTAGGATTCAACTTTTGGGCTCCATCATTCTGATATCATATTCATATTGCAAAAACACATTAACAAAATTCAATTTTTCCATTCTAATTTTTGTTAGTAGATTGTAAGTAAACTGTTTTTTCTTTTTTTAAGATTTAAAACCATTGAAACTGAAATGATGTGGGTAGTGAAAAAGTCTAAACATCTTTTCAATGTATTTTTCTTTTTCACCTAGGTATTCTGGGCTACATCTTCTAAGGGCTCTGAGGTAGAATCGAATGACTAGTCTTGATTTTATTTTTTTTATTGTGGTGGAAATAGAAATTAAATAGATTGAATTAAAAAGAAAAAAAAAAAAAACAAGTAAACTATTTAACAATAATATGGCAATGGAGGAAAAAAACTGATTTATATATTTTTTTAATTAAGTATGTTTACTATTATTTTTATTTGTATATATTGTATTACTTTTCATACAATTAACTCCAGGTTATGGTTGCTGCTTTTTATCACCTTGAGGTCTATACACTTTTCATCGCTATTATTATTATTATTATTACTGGGGTACAGGTAGTGCCTGTCAAACTAGCTAGAATTAATAATATTAATTAATAACATCAGTATCAATAGAAATAAAAATTAGATTGTGGAAAGGCAAGGAAAATAAAATAAAAGCCATTTTTGTTGAAGGAATAAAATTCAAAAAAAGCAAAGACCCCCTCCTTCCCTGCTTGATCTTGTGATTTGTAAGGAGACACAAGTTTGCTAATGGATTACACCACACAGTCACGTGGAAGTGTCCGAGCTGTAATGAGACCAGCAGTGAAAGCGCAAATATAAAAGATCAAGACCCATGAGACAGAATGAATATGGATGAACTGTGGCAGCTGGCAACAGTTGGCATAATTCTATATTTGCAATGGTTGAAAGATGGTGGGGTAAAAGAAAAGAAAAAGCCAAGTTAATCTATGGCCAACAATATTATATTTTAAAGTTACAATATGGATCAAGACAGATGTGAGGTAGGATAGGAAATAAAAAAAATAAAAAATAAAAAAAAATAAAATAAAATGTTCTGATTGGTCCAAATTAGACATAAATATTCATAAGAAAAATAGTGGCCAGTGTGTGTCCAGTCAAAACTGGTAATAGTATTTGCAAGCAAAAAGTTAGAGGTGGGGTGGTGGTGGTGTCAGTCAAACACCAAGCTCAGCCCATAAATGGAAAATACAGTATTTCTTTGCTTGAATAGCGCACCTAAAATTAACATAGAATTAAAGCAATTTTAGGCCTTTAGAATGTTGGGTTAAGTTTCAAGACCCATATCAAAGAAAAAGAATAAAAAAAAAAAACACCAGCATTTTTGACTAAAGAAAAAAAGCAGTACAAACATCTGATTACCATTTTCTCAGAGAGAAGCACAAAGCACTATTCCAGTACTATAATAAGTTACACTATATAGAATTTCATTAGGCCTATCAAGGTTTTAATGATTTGAAATTGGCATTAACCAGTCAATGTTGTTAAATTTACAAGACTTACTCATACAACTATCATACCATTGGTAGGACGCACGGCTATCGTACCATTGGCAGGAGGCATGGCTATCCGTACCATTGACAGGACATATTTATGATTATGTTTTTAGGAATGGATTTTTCGTTTATAAATCTGACATATTTTAACTTATTGCTTAAACATTATTTTCAATGACTACACATATTTGAATAGATGCTCCGTTTTCATTTCTTGACCTTTCTTGATTCTAGAAATATACATCTCTGCTCAGTTTTGTATTCAAATCAAGAAAGGTCTGTGCTTCAAATCAGTACTCGGGCTTTGCTTGGCCAGTAGGTTCTTCAAAGTACTGTGTCGTAAGACAACTGAGCTTCTCTACACTAACTGTTGAACATCGACTCATTGATTCACTGTGAGTAGGAGGTCTGCTCATAGGAACATAGGTTGCAAAGTGAGTCACAAGACGCAGCACTGAATCGTACGTATTCTCACACTGAACTATGGTATTCACTGTTATTGTATTATTAATTCATGTCAGTCATGTGATTAAACCCTTTCTTCACTAATCTTTCTGTTCCAGTGTTTTCTTTCAATATCATTAACCAGAACTGAGAGCTTATATGAGCATTATAACAGACTGACTGATTAAGTTTTTTTACAGCTTATCAACTCTTTGTGGGTTATTTAAAAGCTGAAACACATTTTTGATTATAAGAATAATTCCTATTTTTTTTGCAAGTGAATATTGCATTGACATATTTTTTTTCAAAATGAATAATTTTTTTTTTTAGATACAAGTCCTGGTATTTAACCTATAGATAGGAGGAGGAAATGGATTCATACCTTTTCTTGTAAGTGAAGGTAATGAACCAGACTGGAATCTGAACTCAGATCCCCAATTTGCCTTTCTGAGCCATTATCCATTACACCACCTGCACATCACAGCCACAATTGCAGGTAGTAAAATTATAGGTTTCTTTAAAATTGATGAAAGTTAAATGCTGAGAATTATTTATTAGTTCTTGAACAAGATGGGTTTTTTTTTGAGTAGTACAGGTCAGTACAGAACATATCCAAGCTAAGAAGATCTGAGAAGCAGTAAAAACTGCTGCAAATCAATAAAAGATTGATTAGGTTGAGAAAATATCAAGGAGACCATATTAACATGTAAAACAATCATATATATATATATATATATATATTAGGGTTATGACTCTTTGTAAAATAATTGATTTCCTGTATCATAGTTCGATAAACTTTTGTTAAAAAATAATGAAGAAGAGTTTAATTTAGTTTATTTTTAAAAAATAATGTCACTCTCAACAGAAAATTTCTAAAATAGTATACAAGTATAGTAGTACTATTCATTTCTGGAGTCTTCCAGAACTTTATGGAACCATCTAAATCTTGTTTTAGTTTATTTGTAAGTTTGTTAAATGCATTGAAAATACATAAGTATTATGTATCCAATTACATTATTAGCAAATTGAAAAATAAGGCTTCTGAAATATTTTGATTTTTTACCATTATTGCATATATGTTAGAATCAAATTTTTGGTTTGGGGGTGACCTTTTTCAAGAAGTAAAACAAATGAATGCCTTTTTCATTACTTTTGAAGAAAAAATTCATTGATTTATGACTCAGGAACATAGGATTACAAAAAAGTCATAACACTTATTATATATATATATATCTATCTCTCCCCAAGTTTAGGATTGGTATATACGGAGTGAATTCCAATAACCAACAATTACTATTCTTTAAAGGGTGCTCAATACAGAGTAGAGCAGATATAATTATTTATTTGAATATTACAACATAAATATGTTATAAAATCACGACAAAAATAGCCATTTTGTTTCAACACTTCTGGTCACTTGACAAGACACCAGAAGTGTTGAAACAAAATGGCTATTTTTGTCGTGATTTTATAACATATTTATGTTGTAATATTCAAATAAATAATTATATATATATATATATATATATATATATATATATATATATATATATATATATATATATATATATAAATATGGAGAAAACAACTGAAAAGTTGGAAATTAAAAAAAAAATTGAATGTAAAAATATAAATACTTTCACAAAAAAAAAACATGCAATTTTTTTTTTTTTAATTTGCAACTTTTCAGTTGTTTTCTCCATATTATATACATATCAAGAAAGTATACGTGGCTTCTCATTATGCTATATATATATATATATATATATATATATACAAGCCTCTCATTAACAGACTAATAGGGGGATGGGTGGTCCGTTAAAGCTGATTGCCCATAGATGGAAGGGATTATTTTTGAGTTGTAAAACTACGATAGACATTAGTTATCATCATAATGTAAATACTATAAACATGTATATATGGCATAGATAAATATATAATTAATATAGATGCATTAATTAAAACAACAAAAATAATAAATTTCTCACAGCTACTTTCTCATGCACAAGCTAATGTATCATACTTTATATACGACTCATTCCACTAAGCCCACAAATTTTGAAATACATTGCTGACGATTTGGATTTTTTTAATTTTTTATTTTACCTACAGATTTTGCCCATTGCATCCGATGGAGGTGGTGTCTGTAGATGAGAGGTTTTTCTGTATAGTCAATTGCTGATACACCCTGATGAATGGATGGGCTAGATCATCTACGAAACTCTGGAGTAGGGATGTTGAAGGTAACATCAATCAGCTAAGTGACAAACATTTTATTTATATATATATATAATAAAATAGGCAGCATATATATATAGATTCATGGTATGATTAACTCTTTGATATATATATATATATATATATATATATATAATGCTGTACAAGTCAAATATGTCTTCTCTGGCATACATTTTTGGGATTTATTTATTGATAACTATAAGTTGTATTTAATTTGTTTGTATCATAAAACCTGCCACCGTTAAAACAAGTTATCAATATTTTTAAAGAGTATAGATATTACACGGTGAAACTTACATAATATTTTTACTATACATGAAATGGAAACAAACAATACTTTACCTTTCCTAGATATCATGTTACACTGCATTGAGATTAGCTTAAAACTTAGTGTCCACCAAAAGTTAACTAATAAAAATGATTTCATAAATTTCTATTCTCATCATAAATAAAATCCAGAATAATCATCAGATTCTATTTAAGAGCATTCAGAATTTGCAGCCCTCAGTATTTACATGAAGAGGAAGAATACATCGAAAATACTTTCAAGCACCTCAATATCGTAATTATATCATATTCAATGCAAAACAAAAGGTCCATAAAATAATTCAAAATAAAAATGTGTTCTTTTCTGACAAATCTGATGAATCAAAATTTACTGTTCTACCCACCATTTCTATCACAACTACAATTGAAAAGAATTTGTCTGAACTCAATATAAAAAAATTGTCACAACTATATCTAAGACAATAAAAACTTAATACAAAAGAAAATAAGCTAAAATTTGAGGAATTTACTCTGTATTATACACGTTATTACCTGTAATAATTACCACAAGGAAGACATCAGAAAAACCTTGTGGAATTTAAATAAAAGATATGAACACAAAAAGGATCTTTTATGAATCAACACATTAAATGCATTAGTTGTTCACTGTAATGAGACAGAGTAACATTTTTTATATAAAAAATGTGGTCAAAATAAAAGAGAAAACAATTTACTAAGACAAAAATGTTTAGAAAGTGCCTTAATCATTATCTCATCCACAGTAAATTTGCGTCCAGATCCTTGTGTTTCACCATTCTGGGTAGGTTTTCTATTATCCCACTGTGGGATATTTCATAATAAAAGTGATGGAAACATAAACAAAAAGAATCTAAATGAAATTGGTTAGATTATATAACTGAAAACATGTAAAAAAAAAAAAAAAAATTATTTGTAAATTTATAAATTCTCAGCATCTGTGTAGTTGCATTGATGTAAACAAATTTTGTCAGATGAAGTCCTAAAGGCCGAAACGCATCACACAAAAACTTTTTCCACTTTGTCATACTTCTACTTCTTTTCCATACAAATCTAAGTATATCCTGAAGATTTTACAAACATTAACTGATTAATACCAATACTAAAATAATAGAAAAAACATCACTTGAAAACTTCCAACAGCAGCAACAACTAAAATGGATATCATCTGTAACTTGAAGAAAAAATGACAATCAAGATGTTGAGATTCCACACTACTTCAAGCAAAAGGTTAGGAAGGAAACTCCCATCAACACTGGATAGAGTGACAGCAGTTACTAAACTTGAGAAATGTATTTTCCCCAAAAAGGTGTTTTAATATAAAGATTTTATAAATTTCAATGGTAGGTCAGTCAAGCTTAGACCTGCTACGAGTAACATATAACTCAGTACAATCTACTGCATGGATGGTTGGTTGGTGTTTAAACCAGCCCCCCCCCCCCCAACTAGTTTTTCAATTGAGGAGGAGGGTGGCATGTCATGCCACATGAGGAAAAGCAAGACCTGTTAAAGGATGGATGAGCTTCTTATAGGAGCCAATGGCCAGCAGATATACGAGTTGAGATCAAATATGGATCGGAATCCGACAGAATAAGATAAAGAACAAATAGGAAACATTTATCAATCTAATGTTTCATTTTTATTTAACCATTACCACGCTGGAAGCAAAAATTGTCACCGTAGAATTATCTCCCTTTGCTGCTCTAGGAGCATTATGTCGCCTTGAGACTGTTGCTAAACACTAGTCAACTGTTATTTCCTGTTTTGTTGGAAATCACCTACTATTGCTTTTGGAACAAGGTTAAACTTCCATTTTCCAATTCCGTGTTGAATTCTTCTAGACTCTACACATGTAACATTGATTTTTAAACTCACATTAATTTTTTGTGATTTTTGTAAACAAAAATGGCCGCATCAATATACAACAGAGCCTTTATTCAGGAGTTTTTCTTTGATTTGACTCCAATGATGATTTTGAAGGCTTTACTCAAATATCGACGGTAAAGTGGTCGAAGAAGATAACCACGCGTCATTATGTGGAGGAAAACATTGATGACCACTATCATCCATGACTGACTACTAATTTTATAGAAGCTACCTGCTATCAACATACCTATAGCCTTTCTGAAGGTGAATTATTTAAATTTATTTGTCAATGAGACAAATAAATATACTAGTCATGTGAAAGAAAGTGTAAACAAATGCTGGTGTCTACTTGTATGTAAACACATGGAAGGGTGTCACTTTTTTGATGAAATGAGAGAGAATGGGAGAAATTGGCAAAGAGAGAGAGAGAATGGGAGAAATTGGCAAAGAGAGAGAGAGAGAATGGGAGGAATTGGCAAAGAGAGGGAGAGAGAATGGGAGGAATTGGCAAAGAGAGGGAGGGAGAATGGGAGGAATTGGCAAAGAGAGGGAGAGAGAATGGGAGGAATTGGCAAAGAGAGGGAGAGAGAATGGGAGGAATTGGCAAAGAGAGGGAGAGAGAATGGGAGGAATTGGCAAAGAGAGGGAGAGAGAATGGGAGAAATTGGCAAAGGGAGGGAGAGTGGGAGAAATTGGCAAAGAGAGAGAGAGAGAGAATGGGAGAAATTGGCAAAGAGAGAGAGAGAGAGAATGGGAGAAATTGGCAAAGAGAGAGAGAGAGAGAATGGGAGAAATTGGCAAAGAGAGAGAGAGAGAGAATGGGAGAAATTGGCAAAGAGAGAGAGAGAATGGGAGAAATTGGCAAAGAGAGAGAGAGAATGGGAGAAATTGGCAAAGAGAGAGAGAGAGAGAATGGGAGAAATTGGCAAAGAGAGAGAGAGAGAGAATGGGAGAAATTGGCAAGAGAGAGAGAGAATGGGAGAAATTGGCAAGAGAGAGAGAGAATGGGAGAAATTGGCAAAGAGAGAGAGAGAGAGAATGGGAGAAATTGGCAAAGAGAGAGAGAGAGAGAGAATGGGAGAAATTGGCAAAGAGAGAGAGAGAGAATGGGAGAAATTGGCAAAGAGAGAGAGAGAGAATGGGAGAAATTGGCAAAGAGAGAAAGAGAGAATGGGAGAAATTGGCAAAGAGAGAAAGAGAGAATGGGAGAAATTGGCAAAGAGAGAGAGAGAGAATGGGAGAAATTGGCAGAGAGAGAGAGAGAGAATGGGAGAAATTGGCAAAGAGAGAGAGAGAGAATGGGAGAAATTGGCAAAGAGAGAGAGAGAGAATGGGAGAAATTGGCAAAGAGAGAGAGAGAGAATGGGAGAAATTGGCAAAGAGAGGGAGAGTGGGAGAAATTGGCAAAGAGAGGGAGAGTGGGAGAAATTGGCAAAGAGAGGGAGAGTGGGAGAAATTGGCAAAGAGAGGGAGAGTGGGAGAAATTGGCAAAGAGAGGGAGAGTGGGAGAAATTGACAAAGAAACAGAGGGAGAGAGAGAGAGAAAGAGAATTGGAGAAATTGGCAACGAATCAAAGAAAGAGAATGGGTGAAATTGGAAATATGAAGAAAGAAAGCATATGTGGTGGAATTGTAAGAAATAATGAGAAAGTTAGCAAGACACAAGATCATTGAAAACAGTAGCAACTAATGCCTGCATGGTGTTAGTTGAGCAATCGTTATAGAATCCATTCCTGTTTGCAAAATATAAGAACCAACCAAATGTGCAAAAGAACAGTATGTATACATTGGTATCGATTTCAGACAGTGGTTGGTAGTGACAAGTTCAGTATTTATTAACATTTATTAAGCTTAGCTTTGTCTTGCACAAGAATAAATAAAACACAATGATTATGGAAAGATTGACCTAAAAGGTTACCTCATAGCCACCAACTGGCATCAAAAGATGTTGGGGTGCAACAGGAAGTGAACCAGGGCTCCAAACTAACTTTTTTCACCATCATCCCAAAACTGTCTTGAAATTATTTTTTTTTAAAATCACCCTAAATTCAACTAGGAAGTGTTTTAACAGAGAATGGAAAGTGTGTCACTGAAATCTAAAAGCAGATTGGGATGGCAAAAGTTGCCTTCCAAAATTTAAGTATGAAGAAACGAAAAAATTTAATTAGAAACAAAGAAAAGAGTACTGAACTGTTATGTAAGATCACTCTTCCTATATGACAGTGAATGCTAGACAACCTTACACAGATAAAGAAGAGACTTGAAGCAACAGAAATGTTGTTCTACAGAAGGATGCTGAGAATATCATGGACCAAACATGTGAGCAGCAATGAAGTTTTAGGGAAAATGGAAACAAAGACACTTATACTTGCAATCAGAAACAGAGTTGAAATTTCTAGGGCACATAATGAGGAAAGTGGGCTTGGAAAATGTGATACTCACAGGACATATTGAAGGCAAGAGGAGCAGAGGAAAACAATGCATAACCTACCTAGTGACCTTGAGTAAATGGATAGTGGAACAAGGTTTAGGGGAGATAACAAAAAGACAAAATTTATTAAGAGCTACAAAGCACCAGAAGTTGTGGAAAACCATGATCACCAACAACCTAAAGGGACATGGCACATAGATTATTTATATTT
Organism: Acanthosepion esculentum; assembly: GCA_964036315.1. Taxonomy (NCBI): domain Eukaryota; kingdom Metazoa; phylum Mollusca; class Cephalopoda; order Sepiida; family Sepiidae; genus Acanthosepion; species Acanthosepion esculentum. The sequence continues at coordinate 58,249,944 of OZ038502.1, forward strand.
GTTAGTAACATCATAAAAAAAAAATAAAAAAACCCTAGTAAAATGGTTAGGAAATTATTTTTTTTTTTATCCATTCATGCATATCTGTGTATGCAGGGTCTCCATTTATTAAAACCCTGTTGTTATAGATGAAAAATAATTTTAAGAACTTAGTTGTTTTTTGAACAAATATAATAGTATTTGATTAAAATTTTTGTATAATTCTGACGTCATAAAAAATTGTCCCAAAGTAATTCAGCTGTATCACACTGGGATGGCGGAACAATGTTAATCTCATGCCCTGATGTGAATCCAGCCGAACTTAGGATACACACACAAGACAAACAGTTGACAGGAAGGTATATGAATGCCCAACCCATAAGGGAGAGACAAAATTCCTTACAAGAAGATGAAACAGTCGAAGAAAGACCTGAAACTACATACCCTTGTTTTGGCCGATGTTAATTTATGGAGTCCAAAGTGAATAAACAATTATTTTACATATGAAAAAATTAGCCACATATTCTTATCAGACATTGCTAAATATAGCATTACACATTAATATACAATCTGTTTCCTGCTCAAAAAGACAATCCTGATGTGTACGTCTAAAGAAACAGTAGTGAATATTAACATATCTACTTCAGAAATAGCAATGCACAGAGACTGCAAAGATCAGCTTGTATGATTTAGAGCTGACAGCCGAAGAGAGAGCAATAAACAGCTGGCTGGGTGGGGGCCTGGATCCTGATGCATGTATGGGCATGTGCAAAGAGCTGAGTTAACAGGAAGCAGTAAAAGAATCCAAGGAATATGATTGGTCAGTTTTCTCTTGCCTCGTTTAACAGCTGATTCTGGAGTTGATCAATAATTTCTTTGTAATGGCTTCCATTAGAGACTCAACCCCAGCAGAGATCCAAAAGCAGTTATCTGATCAAGCCTCGTGAAAGTCTAATGGTATTTGCTACAAGTTCTCTGAGGAATACAGAAAAAAAAAAAAAAAGATTTTTTTTTTTAATGGCAAAAGGCCCATTTCCCAAAGTCATTGACCTAATACTGGTAAAATCTAAAAACATTTCAGTAGCATCAATAAATACCTCATTCCCTCAAAAAACACACACATATATCTCTTGCTTTATATGACAATAGCAAAGATGCTCAATGTAAAATATATACAAGGTGACATACAATATACAATATAAAAAAAAACAACTACTTTTTTTTATTTTATTACATGTAACTAAGTCATGGAAACATTGAAAACTAAGAATTTTTTAAATATTGTGTGTGTGTGTGTGTGTGTGTGTGTATATATATATATATACATATTTAAAGACATTTATATTATGTTTAACGTTCTTTTTATAGATACAAGTATTTAAGCAAATGCTCCGTTTTATAATAAACAGTATTAAATAACATTTACCGGCCTGAATGTCCGAGAAATTTTCATAGAAAATTTTTGTTCTCCGGACATTCAGGCCGGTAAATGTTATTTAATACTGTTTATTATAAAACAGAGCATTTGCTTAAATACTTGTATCTATAAAAAGAATGTTAAACATAATATAAATGTCTTTAATAAATTGTTGGACTTTGTCCAATTCAAAAATATATATATATATATATATATATATATATATATATATATATATATAAAGAAATATAGTCTTAAAGTGTGCTATATTTATGGGATAAAGTACTCAATATCAGAGATAGAGCATGTGTAAATATAAAAGTGGACATGGAAGTCAGCACTTAGAGGCGACAGTCTGTTTCATGCTAGTGCAATCGTCAGAAACAGACTGTCGCCTCTAAGTGCTGACTTCCATGTCCACTTTTATATATATATATATATATATATATATATATATATATATATATATATATATATATATATATTTTTTACTGAGCAAACTCCTTGTATGTCCCTTTTCTGATCAAAGGCATATAGCCACCCACAATCTACAAGAACCCATAAGGAAAATTCTGGTTGATAACACAATCATCCTTTCATAAATCCTGTAACATCTTGTCAGAGAAGCCGTCTCCATCAAACAACTGGCACCCAGTATTAATCTCACTTTATTCAACAACAAAAATACTGAACAAACCTTTGTTTCTTTTTTAAAATATAAGGACCACAACATGAATTCCAAACATGTTCCTTTTGTGGGGCTCAGAATAAATACTACTACCGTTCAATAGGCATTGCACAACTACATTTTAAAAAACAACCGTGAAAAGATATTAACAGTAAGAACCCTTGAAAATGGATAAAGAAGTGTCTGAAAGTGCTTGGGAAAATAGACACTAAAGACAATTTTTACACTCCCTGACCCCAACCAAATGGAAAAATTTAAGAATACTAGAAAAACTCGGTAAAAAATTCAAATTTTTCTCATTTGCCATATTCAACAAAAAATGTTTGAAAGAAAGATTGCTGCTCAAATATATATATATATATTTAAAAATAAACAAAAAAACAGTCAACCCAAAATATAAATAAAAATAAATATAATTCCAGCACTTGAGTTGTGCAATAATTGTAAGATATTATGTATATTTCTTAATATATATATATATATATATATATATATATATATATATATATATTAAATAGCTCTGTTACTTATCATTGAGCACTGTTTTTTCTTACACTATAGAGTATTTATATGTATTTGATCACTCACTAATATACCTACCTATATTTATCCATTCAGTTATATATATATATATATATATTTCTCTCATTGAAACAACTATAACCTCTTCCCTATATATATATATATATATATATATATATATATATATATATATAGTGTAGTGTAGCATGTGCTGGTGGTAATAAAACAGTGCTCAATGCAAAAAATAACAGAGCTAAAATTTGTACTAATAATAAATATACATTTGTTATTTTTGTTGTTGTCATCACAATGTTTCAGTTGTTGTGCCCTCTGGCCTTCCTCAGGAAAATTGCCTAGTGGATAAAAGGCATTGGTTTGTGAATTTGGTGACATAGTGGCATAAGTTCAATACCTGGGTTGGACAGTGTGAACTGGCACTCAATGGAAATGAGATGAGCAATAATTGAACAGTATTAAATAAAAATAAGAACTAGATGATATCCCTAGACATGAGCAGTGGAATGAGAATGGTTTACTCTTGCAGATTAAATAAAGGGTTCAGAATTCCCTGTAGGTTACCCAGATCGCTGTACACCTGAGGAAGGCCAGAGGGAAACATGGCTGAAACATTGTGATAACAACCACAAATATGAGGAGAATAGTGTGAATGTAAATAATGTAAATGATAACCCCATCATCCCAGAAATTCAAATAAAATCAGTCTATTTATATTTATGACATGTCATTATCAGTCGATTTTTTTTATTTTACACTAAGGTTCACTTATTACAAGGATCGGGAGTCAGTCAAGGTGGAGGGTTACATTAGGAGGTCAATTGTGCATATTGGAGTGAAAAATAATGGTTAACCCTAGCCTTGAACAGGTTAAGATTGTAGTGATCAAGGAAACATCCTCTCGGGAGTTGGTTCCGCAGAGTTTTGCAGTTTGTGGGAAGAAGCTGTTTGAGTGGAACTTCTCACTGATGGAATACAGAAGGAATATGGGTATCTATTTATTACTACCTAGAACCTGACAGTATAGAGATGACCACAAAATAAATGTCCAGTTTATTATTTATGAAGATAAAGTGAATTTCAGTTAATTAAAAAAAATAATAGTAATAGCCATAAAACATGAATTCAGATCAAAATAACACAAACGGAATTAGAGGAAAAAAAATGGTATAACAAATTTCTCTGAGAAAAAATTAATTTTTTAAACACAAAAAAATCAGATAAAGTGTCTGACCTCCTTAATACGGCAACACCCATGGTCGGGCATCTTTTTTTTTTTTTTTTTTTTTTTAAATAAATCAGCCACCATTAGTTTATTGAACGGCTTATGAGGTCATCACCCCATGTTGTTTAGAACTTTCTGCAGCAGCTGATAGCAGCAGAGTGTTTCAGTGATAAAATCTTGCTTATCTCTTATATAGCTGCATATTTACCAATTTAGGATAGTAAGTATATATCAGGGTTTCCCAATCCGGCTGACATCGCCATTCAAGGATAAGTGTATATTATTTTTAGGTTTTAGGCTTTTTTTTCTTCTTTGTATTGCATAAAACAATAAAAACTTAAAAGCATTAATGATTGTTTTATTTCCTGTTTTAAGCTTTGTTCTACCTTTGATAACACAGCTATATATATGGAATGATATAGCAAGACGATGTTGACATAAATTTTTTTTTTCTTTTTTTAAGGGGTGATTTTTCTCATCTGCAATTTTCTATGATCCAGCAGTAGCCATCTTTTTTAAAATTTTTTATATACTGTTAGCTCACCAAATACAAGACCCAAGGTCCATTCAAGTTAGGGGGTTACTGAGTGAGATTGTTGGAGTGACTTAGATCTATCATTAATGCTGTATATAACAAATCACTACATAACAATTTAGATCATTGCATTGCTTAGTTACAACATTACAGATTGCTGCTGGTGTGCGTGTGTATATATATATATATATATATATATATATACACACACCAATTTGTACGTGGTAGGGATTATTCCAAAGGGGACTTTCAGTCCATATGAAAGCTCAATGTAGCAAATTATAATAATAATTAAGAAAATCTTTAAAAATCCATTGTCAGTAATAAATTTATTTCAATGAATATTGGCATATTCATCCCATCAGACTGACTATATTTTATGAAATGGAATCAAGATATCCAGACAGATATGCAAAGATAAAAAAAAATAAGATATAGAAAAATAAAAAATTAAAAAGAATAAAAAATAAAAAACAAAAAAAAAACACAAGCTGGAAGAATAGTGTGTGTATATATATCTCCTGGTTCACACTCCTTCCAACTATTGAACAAGAGTAGAGGCTTATCTCTTGTTTCCTGTTTAGGATTGGGTTTCTGGTACCTTCTTTTAAAGTCTTATTCTCTTTCACTCCTAGTAATTTCGTGTGTGGTAGTGGCATTATCACCTTGCTTGGGGTGAAATGATTAACATATTTCACACACACGCATGTGTGTGTGTGTGTGTGTGTGTGTGTATATATATATATATATATATATATAAAATCATACAAAATTATATATTGTTATATCATATATCATACACAATTATATATTGTTATATCATATACCATACAAAATTATATATTGTTATATTGTTATATCATACAAAATTATATATTGGTATATCATATATCATACAAAATTATATATTGGTATATCATATATATATATATATATATGTATATATATATAAATAAATCAGCATTATAGTCTTCTGTAGATTGTGAGAGTGTGAAACATGGGTCTCAAGAGGTTAGAGAGTAATTATGATACTTTATCTGAAATTATTCTGGTAATAAAAGATTTTTTTTTTAAATTTTTCGTAGAACATGTGAATGTATGTGTACACACAATTCGACTGAAATTGAAAAGGATCTGTGTAGTGATGGCTAACCTTCTAGGTAACAAGAAGAGAATAAGTGGAAGTGCGCAGCCCTTTAAAGTCATTTTTATCTATGTGCATATGGCTGTGAAATAAAAAAAAAAAGATCTTTTTCTTCAGGGAGAGAGCTTTAGTATCTTATCGATTACACCTTCTTTAGACCTGGTGTAATTAAGAACTGACAGTACAGAGATTACTACAATGTAAATGTCCAGTTTAAAACTTAATTGCTACAAAAAGCAAGTTCAAGTAAAAAAAATGGGACATCTCAAATGAGAGGGGGAAAAAAAAACCAGACTAATTTCTTGGCAAAAAAAAAAACACGTGGTTTTTAAAGCCTAAAAAAAAAAAAAAAAAAATTATTAAACTTTTCAGAAATTATTTGGTAATAAATAAATTTATTTCTTTAATGTGTTTCATCCACTGATGTTAACATCTACTTGAATGAAGTCCATCAGAAGACAATTAGCATGGGCTCAGAAATGTTTTCCTTTTCCCCCTTTATTCAATGTGTGTATATGCATGATGTAGCATTATACACAGAAAAAAAAAAAAAAAAAAAAAAAAAAGAAAAAAAAAAAAGAGTCCTAAGTAAAATTGCTGATCCCTATATAAATAATTCCTTCATTTTTTATGGGTACTATGCTAGTATTTAAATAATCTCTTTAGGAGTAACCTACTCAGGGATGATCTAAATGAGGCGGTAGATAATCTATCAGGCTGAGCAATGGGTGAGAGATTTGGAAGGAAAGAAAATATCTGATGATTAATCTGCTTTAATCTGGCTAATGAAGCATTTATATATGTATATATATACATATATATATATGCCACACTTAATACCATCTACAATGCAGCAAATAGCCAACGAACCCAAAACTGTCGGCAGGTGGCACTTTGTTTGGACTAATACTCAAAGATACTTGCGTGTTTTCACTCCACCCATCACAAGAATGATACATAATCAATAAACAAACTCATTAACCATCAGTCTATGAATTGATCTTTCAGCAATGTTTAACATATGTACCTGCAAAAAATAGTTTTTCAAACGGACAGTTTTTCTCTTGGCACCATTATTACTCTATACTTCAATAGCAATTTTTACTTAAAAAAAAAAAAAAAAAATTTTTAAATTAAAAAAAAATTTTTTTTATTAATCATTTCACCCCAAGCAAAGTGATAATGTCACTAAGACACGAGGGAATTTATAGATTCACTTTTATCATGAGATTTGACAGCAAAAATATTTATTATTTACCATATTACATAAAGGAATAATTATGCTAAGGGATGTAGTTTAATGGCTAAGAAACAAATGTTGTTATTGTTGTAGATTTTTCTTTTATAATATAATTATTATTTTAGTTTGAGAAATTAAATTGTGTATTATATATTTCTAATTTAAATAGGTTTTGAATTTAACTGTATTCTTTTAATTTTTGAAAAATATTTAGTCGTGTATATTGGCTTAGGAAAAGAGATGTTTTAAAAAAAACAAAAACAAAAAAAATCAGAGAGAAAAAAAACTAAAAAATCAGAGAGAAAAAAAAACTAAAAAATCAGAGAGAAAAAAAACTAAAAAATCAGAGAGAAAAAAAAACTAAAAAATCAGAGAGAAAAAAAAACTAAAAAATCAGAGAGAAAAAAAATTAAAATCAGAGAGAAAAAAAAACTAAAAAATCAGAGAGAAAAAAAAAAAAACTAAAAAATCAGAGACCCCCCCCCCCAAAAAAAAACAGAGCATCTACTCAAATATAAGAATCCACTAAAAATAACATTTGAAGTAATAAGAATATGTTGGATTAAAAAATAAATGAAATTCATTAATCCTTCAGAAATAACCACAACATTCAACACACACACACACACACACACACACACACACACACACAAAGGAAAAAACAAAAAATTAACATCAAACCAACAACTAGCACATAAATTAATTTTTACCTTAATATAAAAACAAAAAAAAACAAAAACAAGAAAATCTGCAGTCAATTGCTGAAACCTGACGAGTAGATGGAATGATGGCAAAACAGTTCATCTATGCAACTCTAGAGCTGAGGTGATGAATATTACATCAATCATCCAAATGATAAATTATATATGCGTATGTGTGTGTTATGTTATTACATTTGAACATTTAAATTACCACTACAAAAATGCATATTTGTTTTGATGCCCAATTCAGACATCTCATCAGGTGATGATCAAAGATAGTTATAAATGATTTTTTTAAAACAAATGCTAGTTATGAAACATCACTTTTTTTATATTTTAAAAATTAAAAATCAATAAAAAGAAAAGAAAGAGAAATAGTAAGAGGTAAAAGAAATCTTCCATATATTCGTTTTGTCCTCTTTATATTTGGATATATATATATATATATATATATATATATATATATATGGGGGAGGGAGGTCAATATAAGTGAAAAAGTGGGGGGTAAATATGAGGAAAGAATATACGCATGTATCAATAATATATTAAGACCGTATGATCTGTATATAAATACACCCAAGTCCAAACAACCAATCCTTTTTGTTTACACAGTTGTCTTGATTTCATACAAATTGTCTCTAGGACTTTTAAGTGAAAGTAAGAATATTATCTTTTAATTTTTCTCTCCAGAATCTATCTTGCTTATTTATGTCCATCCATGTTTTAAATATTGCTGTTACATCTGGTCTGATGCTCCGGCTGTATTCTTGATAAAATCCAAAGAAGAATCAGCAATATTATTGGTCTTGATTTGGCGTCTCAGCTCCAGTCACTTTCCCACCACCGTAATGTAATTTTCCCCTGTCCTTTCTATAAATACTTTCATGGTAATTGTTCTGATGAACTCTTTGCTATGTTAACTAGACTTTATGAATTTAAGCACGGTACTAGGTTGGAGGAAAGGTCTCATCACTTTACATTTGAATTGGCTAGATGTAACCTTATGCTAACAGTTTATTTCTCCCTCCTTCTCATTTTCGTAGAACTCTCTTCCAGCTCCATGCTTTTCAGCCAACTTAGATCTTCAAAAATTTAAATGCAATGTCTACTGTTTTCATTAGCCTTCTAACCTTCTTGCTCTCTAATATTTCTTTTCTTGTCTTGTCCTTAATGGCTTTATTGCCTTGCATGTGGTGATATGAATAAAAAAAAAAGAAGTCAAGAACATGTTTTTATAGAAGAATGATGCACATTCCCAATATTTAATAAGATGTTCTGAGATGGCATACCTGGATGTGACTGAACACTTATTTCCAGTCAACCTTTTCAAATAACTATTTTCTTCTTTTTTTTTTTTAGTAATTGTGCCCAATATTTTAATTTCCTCAAGTGAGTTCTGATGAGCGAGGAACAATAACTGCTTAACTCATTCTACAGTATTTTTGTTTTTTTTCTCCTCATTTTTTTTTCTTGATCCCTTTTTTATATTACATTCATTTTTTTAGCATTAAAGACAAATTAATTTTATTAATAAAATTCATATTCATATGAATACATAGATTTTTAAAAGCATTATCAACAGATCCATCATGGAACATAATTTCCTGCAAAAATTTATTTAAAAAGATAGTTGGGGGTTATACATCATAAAAGTTATTTTGTTGTAACCAGATGGCAATGGCTCCTCCACAATTCTCTATAAAGAATGATAGGTTGAAATGTTTTGTTAGCCAAGATTCTAATGTATACCGATTTTAAACTAGTCTAGGGAAGGTAGGATGTTAAAATGGTAATATTAGCTGTTTCCTTATAAGAAAACATTCTGCATTCATTGACCAAGCAGCTATTACTACTTTTAGTTGAAATTTATAAAATCTTTCTCTGAAAACAATTTTTCAGGAAAATGGTTTCCTGAAGTCCAGTAGCTGTTATTGCTCTTTCCAATATTGATGAGTTGGTTAGTTGGCTAGATTTAGTTTAACAGTATGTCAACCCTAATAGGTCATTTTGCCACAACCAGGTGAAAACATATTACATATACATATATACTGTATTTTCCAGTGTCAAGGACGCAGTATTTTTTCCTGAACTAAGTCTCAAAAATTTATCGTGCAAAGGTTAGGGTCTACATATGCCTATGCTAACCCCAGAGGAAGGTTATCTATGCTAGATGGTAAACTGAATTCCTGCATGTTATGCAAATTTTTTAAACTTATTTCAGGAAAGAAAAAACCTGCATCCTTGATGCCAGCAAATACAACACTCTTTTTCCCTTGCCAATTTGAACCGTTTAAACTATTCCCTCTTATATACCTAGTCTTGGATACGATGATAAACTACATCTGGCAGCAAGGCCTCTAATTTGGAGATTGGAGCTTTTGAGGAGTGTGGAACCACCTCTTAATTGCTGTTGGTCCCAGGTTTACCCTGACCTTGTTGATGGCATCTGTTCGGGTCCCAGGTACGGGTAAATAGTGAACCCCCAAACAAAAATAAAACACTATGAAGGTATAAAAATTTATGTTTATAGCAAAAATACTAGCAATACATTTTTATGTTAAAAAATTACCAAGACTTTTTTTTATAGTAAAATTACCAAGAATACCTCAATCAACATGAAAGAACTTTCATGACATTCATTTATATAATATCCTACAATTTCTTAAAGAAATCAAACTGTATTCCAAAATATAACTTCAACAGAACTACAATATAAAACACACATATTGCCTCTAGTAATTATGTCCATGCAAACATGTATATGCACAAAAGCCGAGTATCATCTACCATGTATTCAGTTGTGAAAGCAGAATAACATATTTTTATTACTTTAAAGCTCCCCAGAATATTAAATTTTTAACATTAAATAATCCATAAGGAGTTGATATGCTGTTAAATAAATCAGATTCTTACATACCCAGGCATAAAAATTTTTTAAATTTAAAAATTCCTATATCTTTTAGCAACCCTATTGTCTGGCCAGGGACAACATCTTTAAATATTTTAGTATTTACTATGTTTAAACCGATAGCTTTTCCATTCAATCTGAATGTGCTTAACTGTCAATCTATGATTGCAATGGGTGCATTGAGGTGCATCTTCAGCTCTTAGCAGGTGTGCATGACTTAGTCTTGCATGTCCAATATGAACTCTAGTTTGCAAAGTTATCCTCTCTTCATCCTTATAGTCATTTAGGGTTTTCTCCAGTATCGATGTGGGTTTCCTTCCTAACCTTTTATTTGAAGTAGGTGTAGAGAATCAACATCTATATGTCCTTATTTTCTCTTCGTGTTACAGGTGCTATCCATTTTAGTTGTTGCTGCTGTTGAAAGTCCTCAAATGATGCCATTTCTGTTATCAAGTACAGTTCTGTAGTGCTAGTCCACAAGTTTTCAAACAATTGTGTTTTTTTTTTCAAGGCCCACAGGTTTCACCTGCTCAAAGTCATTTTTAACCATTGCTCTTAGAAAGGGGTTGTAATTATTTTCATCATGATGAGAAAGTAATTACTTTAAATCAATCACCCTATAAGGATTATGATACCATCATATCTCCACTCTAATCTATTTGAGGAGGGATAACAAAATTTAATCAGAAGGTAATAATTAGAAATAATTTCTTGTAACACTTGGTTAGGCTGTTGTGTTTGAGCAGGGTTAAAAAAGATTAGGGAGAAAAGAAAAAAAAAAAACCAGTAAGCAACTTCTAAAAGATCACCATTTGTGTTATGCACACAGCTGAGGCAAGTCAGCTGAAATATTGTGACCAATTACAACAAAAAGAACGAGCAGATATCAGGTTTGGTTTGTTTTATGGCATATCAACCTCAATGGGTTATACAATACTGACAAGATTTTTAGGATGGATTCATATGAATAGAATATGTATTCTTTGTAACAAATCAGTTTGTAGATCAGGTTTCATTGACGTATTTCTGTAAAGAGGATTTTTGTCAAGAGTCAAATGTAATGCTGCTAATATTTTTTTTTTCAAAAATGTATTGCTGGCATTTTTACTATAAGTTGGGACCCTAACAGGTGCTACCACCCAGAATCAGGGTGGACCAGGAAAGAACAGCAATTAAGAGGTGGCTACATGCTATTCAAAACCTCCCGATCAGATGCCTTGTTGCCGGATGTAGTTTATCGTCATACCCAGAACAGATAGCAAGTCGAGTCAAAAAAAAAAAAAAAAGTGTAAATGAGCCCAAAAGTAAATTAAAGGTGTTTCAATTCTAAGCATATTTATTTTATTTTTTTTATTCATCAAATCATCAAGTGCATGTTTTTGTCTTCTTTCAAAAGCTGATATTTTTTCTTGAAATTGTAGAAATAGAAAGACAAATAACACCTGAAAAAGATTAAAAAAAAAAACAAAAAAAACACCGAAAAAGATTAAAAAAAAAAAAAAAGATAAAAAAAAACAAAAAAGATAAAAAAAAAATAAAACGAAAAAGATAAAGAAAATAAAACGAAAAAGATAAAGAAAATGAAACGAAAAAGATAAAGAAAATAAAACGAAAAAGATAAAGAAAATAAAACGAAAAAGATAAAGAAAAAAACATAAAAAGATAAAAAAAAAAAAACATAAAAAGATAAAAAAAAACAACCGTAAAAATTTAAAAAAAGATTAAAAAAAAACAAATTCTACTTGAGCAGCTACTTCCTGCGAGCCACTTGAGTACTAATTCCTAGGCTAGGACCTGCGATGTTATGCGTATTGTAGTGAACCACCCTCATTCCTTCCATATTCCATTGTTGAGACGCAAGTTCCACTCAAGCAGTTTCTTCCCACAAACTATTGCTCTGTGGAACTGACTTCCAAGAGGATGTTTTCCTGATCACTACAAACTTCACCTGTCCAAGGCTAAGATTAACCATCATCTTTCCTACATATTGGCATAAACTGTGCCTCTTACTCTGTAACACTCTACTTTGAGTGGCTTATGAGCCTTTTACAGAGTAAACACCACTGTAAATAAATAAATAAATACTCCCTTTACAAAAATTCTATTAGTTTAGTTTCATTGAAATAGATTTCTGGTCTAGTTATTAGATCCAAGAAAAATCATCATTCAAGCAGAAAAGAAAGGAGAAGAAGAAGAAGAAAAGAAAGGAGAAGAAGAAAAGAAAGGAGAAGAAGAAGAAGAAAAGAAAGGAGAAGAAGAAGAAGAAAAGAAAGGAGAAGAAGAAGAAGAAAAGAAAGGAGAAGAAGAAGAAGAAAAGAAAGGAGGAGAAGAAGAAGAAAAGAAAGGAGGAGAAGAAGAAGAAAAGAAAGGAGGAGAAGAAGAAGAAAAGAAAGGAGGAGAAGAAGAAGAAAAGAAAGGAGAAGAAGAAAAGAAAAGAAAGGAGAAGAAAAGAAAGGAGAAAAAACAAAAAATATTTGGTTCAGGGATAGGGTAAATATTGGTCATTATTTTGGAATGTGTAAGCATTTTTTACAGATGACCTACTTTTGGAGAGTGAATTTATCCTCTCTGTAGGGAATGTAGTCAGCAGATTTTAGGTCCTGCCAACAGGGAAGCCAGCTGATTGATTGTCCTCATAGCAACCATGAACTGGAAAGATTACTTATTAGACAATACAGGAGAGTCCAGCAAGACCAGCTGAAATATTGTGTTGAAAACAACTAAAATGAAGACAATAGTAAAAAAAAAAAAAAAGTGTCCAATTATCTGAGTTTAGATAAATGAGCAAGTGTATCACCTACATGCCTTTCTAAAAAAATGTAGATGGGGGAGTTTGATGTGCCAGCTTTTCATACTTGTTCTATTTTCAGAGCCACCAGCAGACTGTAGAAATGTTTTCTCCTTTTCCTCAGGAACAAAGTGACATTTCTTTCAACATCAGGGTAAATGAAGTGGATGGGGGTTGAGAGAGTTATTGAAATAGTGAGGGAGACCTTTACAAATATTCTTTACCCAAACTTAAATTTCCATCAACTCCCATCACAAATGCCTTTTCATGACCTCACATCACAATAGCAAGAAACCTCCTTTTATATGCAAAGTCCCTTGAGGACATGAGCGATTGTGGCGCTTCACAACAACCTGTCTTTAGTTATGTTAACTTACTTCTGTCCCGTTAACATCCCTGTTTTGTTATCAATTCGCACAAACTCATCAAGTAAGCTCATCACGGTTTCCTCCTGCTTTTCTTACCTTCAATATATCCTGGTAGTGTTAAATTCTCCAAGCCCTCTTTCCTTATGATGAGTCACGGAAATTCAAATTGTCCTTTCTGATTATTAATAATAAAGTTTTATTTATAAATTAAGTGCAGTATGATATAGACAACAATAATTGTGAGGAACGAGATGACTCGCCTCCCGCAAAGCTAATTTGCTTGGTGTGTCAGGTCCTGTTGAAAGATCGCGATCGCCGTTAAAAGTGAAATGGATTGTTCTGAAATTCCTATCTTGCATGCAGATGTACAATGAAAAAAACTACAAATTCAAACCAGCTTGAATTTATAAAATACGAAGTCTCGTGCGAACGAGAATTAAGTCTTTTATGCAAATACTAGTTCCCCATGCTCCCCACCCCCCGACACAGGCATAAATAGCGAGTCTGTGGGGTGTGGGGGATCGGGAGATCTTTCGTTGGCGTGACGGCGTATGGACGGACAAGAGTGAGAAGATAAGGAAAAGGTCACTTGTGATAGCTCAGTTGGTAGAGCGGAGGACTGTAGAAGAAAGCAAGCACCGTAATCCATTTCAGTTATTGCAAATGACTGTGAAAATATGTCTTAATTTTCGAATAAGGTGTTGAGTGTTGCGCTCAAAGTTGTGGATGAACTTCAAACAGCTTATCCACAACTTCAAGCACAACACCTTATTCGAAAATTGGAAAATATAATGAAAAAATTAAACAGGCCTTGTTGATTCATTTTAATCAAACTTGTTTGGATCTATAAAGTTGTGCACATTGAGTGCTGGTGGGAATAAAACAGTGATCAATATAATAACAGCGCTAAAATTTATACTACTAATAATAAATATACATTTTGTTCCTCTCATAGCAATTGTCAGATGTAAATTGAAAAAAAAACACACACACTATATATATATATATATATATATATATAATTTGTTGGCTGTTGCTGATTAATGCTAAGCTCTTTGCTATGAATTGAGCCTTCTGGTACCCAGTAATGTATATATCTTGTATATAATGTGTTAAAAATTCCCTTCTTTCCTAGCGTGCACTGATGGTCTAGGAGTGAGAGTCTCTGACTGATGTCAAATTGGTTGGGTTTTGATCCCAGCTTGAAGTAATTACATGTCTAGTCACACTGATGAGCTGTGATACAGCGAAACTGTCTGTGGATGACTATATATATATATATATATATATTTTCATCCAGCATTATCTCCTACAACTACAAATGCTATTCTGTGGCTAGCCATGTTTGAGTAGATTTTTTAAAATGAATATTATGGCAAAGACATTTGGCTTTTCACTCAAAAGGAAGCACTTTAGGATTCTCTTTGGCATATCTGAATTGGCAGCATCGTTTGTCTTATGCCTCAGGGCTATTATTAAGTAAAACCTATGAAATAATGAAACACATAGCTTTATAGTTTCTGATAACTAGGTCCAGCACCAAGCTAAAGAATGGACAGAGGCAGGAAATGAACAGCTGCTTTGGGTAGATGGAATGCGACAGACCAGGAAGGCAATCCATTTAGGAGAAGGAAAACCCTGATTTGAAATCTCTGCTACCTTGCAGTCATATTCAGCCATAGAAAAGGCTATGGAAGTAAATCCAGACAGAAAACCCAGAGTGGAGCCCCAAAAGAGGTTGCTTGTCAACTTTTTGGCAACTCCTGCAGCCAAGCTGTCTCCAAATGTAATGCCCTGTATTCCATTGGATCTTGTCGGTACGATCAAAATAGGGGAGGGGAGGGGCATGTAAACTGGGCAGCACATGGCCTCTATATATTATTGCCCAAGCCGGCACCCTGGAG
>OZ038502.1:58270377-58280377 GCA_964036315.1 Acanthosepion esculentum
TGCATAATAATTTATAAAAGCATATTTTAATATTTCTTTTGTTTTATTTTTCATTAAATTTTTTTAAATTTCTATATATAAGTAATGTTTCTGCCAAATTTTAATTTTTAAATTTGTGTACTGAAAGAATTCATATTTGCTTTGTCAAAATTTGGTCCTAAGTTAGAAAATCTACAGCATTCATAATAAGCATTGTTGTTATTTAATATTTCACATTAATTTGTTGTTTGGATTCTTAAAAAAAATCTACAGTTATATAAATAAGTCAAAGTAATCAGTTTAATTAGATTTTCTTAAAAAATTCAGCAAATTATTTAAACATGTGAAAAAATAAATTTCTTGTTTAACATTAATATCTAGAAAGACCCGTGAAAATTTCAGTTTCCTATTTTAATAGTCTAATGAATATTAATTCTTAAGTTAATGATTGAATAAACTCATGGTGAGTTCTATGACAATAAAATATCTGTAGAAATTCCATCAAATCATTAAATATTTGAGCTTAACAACTTTAACAAAATATTGCAATAATAATCCTAAATATGAATGTTGGTCGTAATTTTAAGAAATGGATACAAATGAAAGATTTGAAATTTTTGCATTTCACTGGAACAACTGCTAAACACTTATCTTGCCTTCTTTCTTTCATTCATTTTCTCACTAAAACCAAATAGCGGATGTCTTTTGGCTTTCTACGCAATCAAAATGGGATAGTCGATCGCCATATTCTGTCTTATTGAATTCCGTTCATATTTTTTGTCCTTTCCTCAATTCTTCCTATTTCACATCACTTAATTAGTTGAATGGAGACTTAAAAAAAATACAATTATCTAAACAAGTCAAAGTAATCTGTTTAATTAGATTTTCTTAAAACTGTACCAAATTATTTAAACATGTGAAAAAATAAATTTCCTGAATTCATTTTTATTATTAATATTATTAATATCGAGAAAGACCCATGAAAATTTCACATTTTTCCTATTTTAATATTCTAATGAATATTAATTCTTCAGTTAATAATTGAATAAGCTTATGGCAAGTTCTATGATAATATTCGTAGAAATTCCATCAAATTGTTAAATATTTGAGCTTAACGACTTTAACAAAATATTGTAATAACAATCATGAATATGAATGTTGGTTGTTATTTTAAGATGTAAGGGGGTACAAATGAAAAGATTTGAAATTTTGCATTTTACAGAAACAGCCGTTAAACATTTTTTATCTTCTTTTCTTTCTGCCATTCATTTTCTTAATGAGACCAAGTAGCCTATGTCTTTTCGTTTTCTGCACAATCAAAATGGAATAGTCCATTATCTACTAGACATTGCCAAGTCACTCGAACTAATAAAGGGAGGGACACGCACATTTATAATAGGGTAATGTAAACATCAGAAAATTATTCAAATGTTTCTCTCAAGATCAGTTGTATGTAGCAATGTCCAGAGTAGAAATTCAAGTGGACATTGCGTAACCAAAGGATTTTTAGAAAATAGATGTCTTTCTGAAAATGCTGCTTATACAGAAATCTTATCAAGGTAAGATAACTTCTATCACAACATTTCTCCATTTATGGATCGAGTGTTTGGCTAGTTTACATGATTCAACTCTAGGAAGAAAAAAAAAAAAAGGAGAGACTGCCTCACATATCTTGAGAGCACCGTCGTCAAAAGTAACAAAGCAGATGAACTGAATCAATAAGGAGAGACACACATTCAAAACACTGTGACACACGTCTAGAAATTTAACGTGTTGTTGTTGTTCTGAAATAAGGCCAGAATCTTAAGTACCAACTGTACAGATTCAATTCACTGAGAGTGAGTAATGTTATTACCAGCAGGTTCCAGGATGTGTCATCAGCATCTATGACACATCCCGAATCCCAAGTGGCAAGAGAGCAAATCAGAACTCCATCAAGCAGGATATATAAAAGCAGAAGTAACATGGATCCGACACACTATCTAAACCAGTTGATAATATCACAAAACAGGCAATGGTTCAGAATCTCCAAAGAAGTGAGAAGAGTTGGAAAAGCAAAAAGAAAACAGTTGTGAGGGTGATAAAATAAAGAAGAATCAGCAATATCATTAGTCCTGATCTGGTAGCTCAGCTTCAGTCACTTGCCTACTGCCGTAAGGCTGCCTCTCTGTGTCTTTTTTTTTATAAATACTTTAATGGTAATTATTTGGATGAGTTCTTTGGGGCTAGGTTTTTAGAATTGTCATTTTATCCCCCCCCCCACAGACAACGAATTGTAAATATGGGGACTAGTTTGTATTTTCATAGAGACGATGAGGTATTATGGTGGTTGTAGTAAGAAAGGTACGTATGAATGTGGTGTTTTGGTGTAAGGAATATTGTTCGTACGATTGGGTCGGTGTTTGCGGCTAGCTAAATTATAGTTAAGACAGAAGAAGACCGTCCCCCCCCTTCGGCCTTGTGCCACATTTCTGTATAAAAGCAGAATAAATATTGCTTTTTTGATATGGTACCTAGACTGTATAAATTTAAGTACAATACTAGACTGGCAGCGAGATCTCGTCAATTTACAGTTGAGCTAGCTAGATGTAGTCACAACTTCTGTGCTGACAGTTTCTTATCTTGCACTTCTCACATCTGGCTGCATACTTCCCAGCCAACTCCAATCTGCAAAAATTTAAATGCAATGTCAATTGCTATCTATTGTTCTCCTGATTGCTCTTTCTCCTCATTACTAATGTTTCTGTTCCTAATTCCTCCACACCTCTTGCGAGCTAGTGGCTGTACTGCCTTGCTAGGTACTGACCAAGTTCAATGTTGCTTAACTTCAGTGATCATACAAGAACTGATGTTTCAACATGATATGGCTTTAAGCCATAGAAATTTATATGAAAGATAACAACCACGTTTCTGACCCCCACTTTCTAATTATGTTTCGTATAAAAGATTTGATTATTGTGGGTGTTAGTAAGATGTAGAATAACATCTGAACAAAAGTGGAGAGAAAGAGACAATGTAGAAACGCTTTTTACAGACAATGCATTTCACCTCTTTATAACAGGTGTCTTCAGGTTAGAATGAAAGAGCAACCTGTATTTAAGAAAAGTGAGTTGGATTTTCTGAAGAAATGTTAATAAATAACCTCATCAAATGCTATAGTTGGAAAGTTTTTGTGTTCTTTTTTTTTGTTTTGTTTTTTAAGCCACTGATGCCTGCTGGTGTTAAAATTTAGTCCACTCTATGTAAATTTTTCTTTATTAGTTTGCAAAAACTAAGGTATGTTAGTATATTACAAATTTATTCTTAATTACTATCTATGATTAGTAGTTAGTATGTTGTTACAATTTTGATTCTCAGAAATGGAAATTAATTATGATTCAAATAGATTTAGGGATTTAATTCAAAAGTCATTATGATGATAGCGTACAGTTTAATTACAAGTAGTTTTTCTTTTTTTTTAAATAAAAAAGCCTTTTTCATTGTACAAATCATTATTGTAAATCATTATTATAAACCATATTTTTCAATCTAAATAAATTCTTTCCATTATCATTAGACTATAACAATAATGATAAAAAAAGCATTTATTTTATACAATTATTTTTCAACATAATCTCTTTTTATATCATAACTCCCACCTATTTACCTCTACATATTAATGGATGTGCGAGTAGTGAAATGGTTGGTGGCATGGAACTAGAAAGTTGTGAGCCAAGTTAGAATTACATTCACTTTCACATAAATACCCTTAAAAAAGGGATGAATCCATCATTCTCCATCCAGCTGTAGGTTAAACAGTAGGCCAGACTGGATTCTTCAGTCTTACTTGGCAACCTGTCTATAAGGACAACTTTGAATTCAAATCTGGATTGGCCATGGGGTTAGCAACACAATTCTATAAAAAATGTAAAAGTGATAAGGAAACTGCAGCAGCAACACCTAATGTGTTAAGGGCATGGCACCAAACTCCAAAGCTGAAATGTATGGGACTTGATAGTTTCATATAGTATTTAATGTCTCAACACCCACCTATTTACATCTACTGATATATTATTACAATAATATTGACCTAGCTATGTATCATGCTCTAAAGAAAAAAAATAACACAAAGACAAAATCCCCAAAAACAAAAGCAAAGCAAGAAACAAAACCCCCCAAATGCAAAACAAGAAACAAAACCCCCCAAATGCAAAACAAGAAACAAATGCAAAACAAGAAACAAAACCCCCCAAATGCAAAACAAGAAACAAAAGCAAAACAAGAAACAAAACCCCCCAAAAGCAAAACTAGTAATAAAATCCCCCAAAAACAAAACTACAAATAAAAATCCCCGAAAATCAAACAATAAATAAAATCTCTAAAAACAAAATGAGAAGCAAAACCCGAAAAAACAAAAACTAAAACTTCCAAAAAACAAGGAAACAATAAACTAAAAAACAAGACAAGAAAACAAGACAAGAAAACAAGACAAGAAAACAAGACAAGAAAACAAGACAAGAAAACAAGACAAGAAAACAAGACAAGAAAACAAGACAAGAAAACAAGACAAGAAAACAAGACAAGAAAACAAGACAAGAAAACAAGACAAGAAAACAAGACAAGAAAACAAGACAAGAAAACAAGACAAGAAAACAAGACAAGAAAACAAGACAAGAAAACAAGACAAGAAAACAAGACAAGAAAACAAGACAAGAAAACAAGACAAGAAAACAAGACAAGAAAACAAGACAAGAAAACAAGACAAGAAAACAAGACAAGAAAAACAAAAACTAAAGCAACAGCCACTTTTAAAGGGGTAAAGAAGAAGAAAAAAATCACAATGTCAAATTCCTACTGTTTTGCTCTTTTTCACTTTCTTCTCCAAAGCTTCATTGCCTCCGCCTTCCTTTTCTTCACTAAGATAGACAATCAATGACTATATTGTGCCTATAAGACTTTTCACACATAATCCTAGGCCGGAGTGTTGGCATGTGGCACTTTGATCTTTAGCATAGTGCAGATACTCTGATCATAAAGTGTACAATCTCTCTCTCTCACATTTTATATATATATATATTATATATATATATCTCTATCTGTCTTTTGTTTGTTGCAGTTTCTTAAGATTATGAGACCGTCATCTCTGTAGAGCCCTGTGTCATTTCTATCTATTATTTTGCTTATTTCGTGTAGTAAGTAAATACCTACGATTTTGCATGTCTCTGCACCGTCAAAGCTTCCCGTTGTAGTGTCAAATATCCCATCTTTCTTATTTGACACTACAACGGGAAGCTTTGACGGTGCAGAGACATGCGAAATCGTAGGTATTTACTTACTAAACGAAATAAGCAAAATAATATATATATATATATAGATATATATATATAGAGAGAGAGTACAGGTAATAAACCCAGTGGTATATAATCCAAGTGGATCCTAATAATATAAAATAATAAAACTGATCAACAAAAAGAGCTCAATGTATTTATTCTAACAGAGCATATAAATTACAAAAGAGAGAAATTCAAAATTACCTCATGAGGACAGACTATTTCAACTAACGCCGAATGCGTCAGCCTTATTCTACTTAGACGATGGACTGCATTCAGTGTCAGAACTAGAGAATTAAAATTTAATATTTAACAAAGACGGCAGTTGAAGAATTGATACAGAACCAATCCATAACACAGCAGACAAGACAGACCACCCAAGTGGTGGTAAGGGGAGGGTGGAAGTTATCCGTCTTGAAAGGAAAGAAGCTCCTCAAGTTCAACCCAGATATTAACCTTAAGACCCTAAATTGGGGTTATAAGAAAGATGAAGTGAAACTATAAAGAAACTAACAGGAGTTTCATAAAACAATTTTTAATTATTTTTTTCTCTGTTATGTAATATATAATTTAAAAATTACATCAGCCAATCATGCTACCTTGTGTGTGTGTGTATATGTATATATATAAATATACAATTTTGAAGGGTACTATGCTGGTTTAATATAATTTTAGGAGACTACGAGCAACACAGATATAGTTCTACTGAAAGATGCAAAGAATACAATAGATGACTCATGGGAGCAACAACGAAGTTTTCAGAAAAATGGAATAAAAAGAGACTGTATGACATTTTGGAACACATAATGAGGAAAAAGGGGTTCCAGAATTTGATACTCTTGGAACATTGAAATCAAGAAGGGCAGAGTGAAACAGTCAGTAACCTACATAAGGATCTTGTGTAAATGGATGGCAGAACATGGACTGAGATGGATAATAATAGATTAGGGTTAGAAAGGATAGGAAGTTGTGGAGATCATAATCAGCCAAGTCCTGAAGGAATACTAAATATAAAAGAAGAAGAATGGAGTTATGCTAAGTTTAAGTATTGGTAATCAACAGCTGAGCAGGTAACTTCATGTAGAAGTGATTTCTAATTCATATGTTTTTTTTTTTTTTTTTTCTATAATAGCCAATAATTTTTATGTATCTGTTTTTGGACTGATATGCTACTAGACCGAGACTAACCATTGCCACAACATGACCACCAACACCACCACCACTCCCACCTGCTACACTCCACTCAACGATCTGGAAGTGTTACTTTACATTCCTAGATAAAGAAGAGTTTATATCTCTTTCAACCATCTGCACAAAAATAAACAAAGCTGCACTTGAAGAGAGGTCTTTATGAAAAATATTTTTTTCTCTTGAGAGGCACCAATATGGCATGATAGGAATGAGAAATATTTACGAGACCAACAGATTCCTGCAAATGTACAATATGTGTGTGTGTGTGTGTGTGTGTGTGTGTGCATGCATGTGTGCGTGCGCATGTGTGTATAAATTTTAAATTCAAATTTGAAAATTCTCACTGTCCCTTATCATTTGTGGTTACATCAAACATGTCATATAAAAACTTTTTCCCACTTGGTCATAGAGAAACAACAGCAGAACAATTGTGCTACTAACAAAAAATGTTCGAATGTAAAATAATATATGTGTGTGCACGTGTGTGTGTGTGTGTGTGTGTATATATATATATATATATAGAGATAGAGAGAGAGAGAGAGAGAGAGATAAAAGAGGAGATTATGTTGAGAAAAATTATTGTCTAGAATAAATGCTTTTTGCATTTTTTTTTTAAAACTTTGGCCAGGCTTATTAATGTAGCTACATTCACTTATGTGCTAATACCCTTGGGAAAAGTATAAATCCTCTTCTCCTCCCAGCTATGGGTAAATAGCAGGACAGACTGAGTTCTATAGCCTTGGGTGGCAACCAGTCTAGGCAAAGGAAAACTGAAATCAAACCTGCCTGGAGAGGGTTAGCTAATGGGTCACAGGATCAATGATTAATGTAACACCATACAGAATTGTCTGAGGTAAGATTTTGTAGATGTGTGTAAAACCTTGCTGAAATCTGCAGCACTTGGTTGAGGAAAAGATCAGGAGTCACAAAATTTCCACAATATAAATATATTATAATATGTTCATAAAAAAATTGTTTTTAAAAGTCTTGTTTTATCTGCAAATGTTTGATATGTATTTTTGTTTTATCCAAATATCTAAATTCATTTTTGCAATTGATTGTATATTATTAGAACAGATCCTAGAGTTAAGTAGACAGCCTGCACCCTCCGAGTCGATTCATAAATAAACTCATCTTAATGAGTGCGCGTTTGTTCATAGCGTGTGTAGATGTATAATCAATCACACCTTAACACTTACTCTTTCCCCATCCTGTACGGCTTGGCATTCAGATCTATTGACCCTTGTCGTTCCTTCTTTATATAAAGGAGTTTACAAAGACCGTTTGCAATTTTAAATATTTTCTTAATGGAAAAAAAAATGTTTATTGTTCTTTTTACCTATTATTCTTTATACTTTTCTAGAAACTTCAAAATGACTTTTTTTCCAGAATTCTTGTTGACCCATGGTCTTCAGCAGAAGAGAAATTAAACCATGTTTTTTTTGCTTTTTCTTCTATGCAGGATCATGACTCTCCACAGCTTTGTACTCTTTATAGCAGTTTTCTTTCTATTGATTAGAATAAAACTTGATATAAATCTTTAACAAGAGCTGTACATATAATTAATCACTAAGAATATTTATAAAAAATTGATAATTGTTCTTTTTACCTATTATTCTTTACTTTAAACTTCAAAATACTATTTTTTCCCCAGAATTGTTATTGACCCATGCCCTCACCAGAAGAGAAAGTAAACTGCATTCATTGGTTCTTCGTCTATGTGCTGTAACACTTCAGGACATGCAGGTTCTCCACAGTTCTATATTCCTTATGGCCCATAGCAGCATTTCTCACTTTGGCAAGCTTCCTGAACCCCACCTCCCCTGTTCCAAAATCCATCCACACAAGATCATCAGATAGGTGACTGACTACCTTCCTTTATCTCTTTTGCCCTTGATATGCCCTGTGAGGGTCAAATTCTCCAAGCTCTCCTTCCTTATTATGTGTCCAAGAAATTTCAACTGTCTCTGATTCCACATGTTCTTTTTGTTAACATTTTCCTTAACACTTCTTCATTTTTACTCTGTCCATGGAATTCTCAGCATCCTTCTGTAGACAAGTGTGTGCCACTTTAAATAATTATACCTTCAGAGCTATGCATGATAGAATTAATCTGCAAAAAATATTTATAAGCTTGATGTTTTTTTTTTCAGAATTGTCATTGACCCACAACTTCTTTAGAAGAGAAATTAAACTATGTTCTATGTTTTGGCTGTGCTAAAATCTGTCTCTGCTGTCCATAGGTAGTTTAGAACACAGGAATTATATATCCAAGTGGATGAAAAAGTTCCCAGAAATGGGTTCTGTCAACGATAAGCCATGGTCTGGCAGACCAAGAGTAAGAGAAGAAAGTCTAATATCTGTAATACAACTTAAGTTTTAAAAAAAAACATTTTTTCTTATCCAATTTAGAGGTTAATTCTATCATGTATAGTTACAAAACTATACGTATTTAAAATTGTCCACAGCCTTTATAAATTCCCTATATTTATTGGCTTTTTACTAATTTTGATATTCCTATTCATGACATCATATCATTTTTTTTTTAAATTATCTATGAATTGTCATGACTTCTTGGGACATATATATTGGAGTGGTTTTCAACACAGCCTCCTCTACAGTTTTGAATTCAGAATTCTCCTATCCTGCCTGCCACCCAAAGTTTGAGGCCACAGTCTATTCTGTTATTTAACCCACAGGTGTGATGCAGAAGAAATGGATTCATGCCTTTTCCAAGGGCAATGGTGTGAAAGTGAAAACAGACTAGAAATTTCAACTTGGCTCACAGGTCCCACTTTCTGCTCCGATAATCGTTTTGCTGCCCACTCATTTCTCGTAACACTCATCCAAATCTATTCTCTCTTCATCATCTACACTAAGGCAAACACACCTGTCTCACTCTCTCTCAGTAGTAAACAGGCTTGCTTTTCACCTGGCACTTATTTTGCACATTCCTCTGCAATATACCAAGTACATTTGTAGGCTTTTTTGTATGTATATTTTTGTAGCAAGAGAGTTATCTCCTTTGCACGATGATGAAAACTTTACTTAGCATAAATTGAAAAGTTTACAATTCAGCAACCCCCAATATTTTAAAAAGAATTGTTTTTTTGTGTGTGTGCATAAACATGCCAATTTTTGTAAATATGGACATCCATACACAATATTATCAGAAAATAATAGTGATAACAAAACATTACAGAGAATATTTTTCTAAATTTTAAAAATCACTCATTAGTCAAAAATTATATTAAAAAAAAAAAAAAAAAAAAAACGGTGCTCACATTATATTACTGAAGTCATTTTTACAGATATGTCTCTCCTCATAGAAAAAAATAGGTAAATTTCTGGCTGTCAGTAAAGCCATCAACACTTTGTAAATAAACACTTATGTCTGTGTTAAAAAATGCATTTCTGTTATATTTTAAAGTAAAAGTAATATTTGTTTCAAATCTGATTGATTAAACTTTAAATCAGCTAATATTCCTCAAAGTTTCAGAAAAGTAAATTTTATTTTTGAA
>OZ038502.1:58285377-58332877 GCA_964036315.1 Acanthosepion esculentum
ACTATAAAAATGTATTTTTATACTTTCAGAGTGTTTTGACCCAAGTTTGGGGGTTAACTATTTGCCCATAGATGAGACCCTAACAGGTGCTACCACCCAGACATGGGAAAAACAGCATTTAAGAGGCGGTTCCATGCTCTTCAAAAGCTCTCAATCAGAGGCCTTGCTGCCAGATGTAGTTTATCGTTGTGCCCAGGACAAAGGATTAACTGCGTTCAATGTCCTTTTATTGCAAACACAATTTAAGAGTTGACAATGTGAGCATTTTTCAAATTACCTCAGCAAGACACAGGTATAAAAAAAAAATAATATACATTGTTCTCCCAAATACCCTTACTAACAGATATGCCACAGGTGTGGAAGTGATGTAAAGAAAGCAAGAATGTTTCTGGAAAATATTGCCAAAAATCGAAGCATGATTATTGGACACAAAGAAGAGTTGATTGATCGGCACTGCAAGACTGAAAATAGAGCGTGCAATTCTATAAATAAATCAATTTGCTAAATATCTGAGGAAAAATATAATTCTAATTAAAAAAAAGAAAAAAATATTTTTAAAAAGTGTTTCCACAGGAATCGGCTTTGACGTCAGAACACTTCACAATAGTTTCCTTTCTTTCTTTTTAATAATGGGGTGTGGTAACTGAACAGAGAATGAATAGGTAACAACGAGTGGGAGTAAGTAATGACATGTTAAGTTGAAGAAATGTGAGATAATAATAATAGAACAGATTCGAAAGAACAAAGAAAAAAATGCCAAAGTGCTTTTAGCACAAAGTAAAAAAACAGAACAAAACATAGGATTCCAATATGACTGTGTCAGTATTTCCAAAACCATCTGACTTTTTCTACCTACATTTATATACATTACAAATTAAACTAAACACAACTGACTATGAAGTATGAAAAATTTTTGTGGATTTTGATGTCATTCAGTTATTTATAAAATTTTTTTTCCAAAATCCATGAATTTTTTTGCTCATGCTAAGTCTTGAAAAAAAAAACAAAAAAAAACTATATATATATATAAAAAAAAATCATTTTTTTTATGAATAATGTTGAATGTGTTAAAATTATTCAACTTTTTAACAAGAAAAAAATCTCAAGTTAAAAATTGCCATGAAACATGGATTTATTTAAGATGGAATGATCTAGTATGACGTGTCTCTAATTTGTATTTAGATAAATACAAATTAGAGACATGTCATGCTAGATCATTCCAGAGACATGTCATGCTAGATCATTCCAGAGACATGTCATGCTAGATCATTCCAGAGACATGTCATGCTAGATCATTCCAGAGACATGTCATGTTAGATCATTCCAGAGACATGTCATGCTAGATCATTCCAGAGACATGTCATGCTAGATCATTCCAGAGACATGTCATGCTAGATCATTCCATCTATACACTGTATTTATTTTCAATTTTCCTAGTTGAATTGTTCACATACATGTGATAATATCCACTATTGTACATAATTAGATTAGAAAAAAATTTATATTAATATTACCTTATGAAAATTAGAGTGGGGTCCTCTATATCATAGATTTGTGGTGTGGGAGGCAAAAGACCCTTGCATCATCCATCGCCATGGCATGAGAAAGAGCAGGATTATATTTCAAAATGGGAAAAAAAATATCAAGTGAAATATGTAATAAAGCTTACATGTAACTGTCAGCTACAACCGAAGATGCTAGTTTTGTTATTTCTTTTAATCCTGTTCTGCCATCTATTTTACTCGTTAAGTAGGTTATGTGCTGCTTTCCTCAGCTCCTCTTGCCTTCAATATGTCATATAAGTGTCAAAATTTCTAAGCCCTCTTTCCTCATTATGTGTCCTAGAAATTTCAACTGTCTCATTCTGATGCCAAGCTCAAATTCCAGCTGACTTCATTGTATTTATTTTCACACAGTGCCCCTTCAGAAAGGTATAGATCCATGCCCCCCCCACACACACACACACCCATAGCAGGGCAAAATCTGGTCTTGGTTGGAAACCAGTCTCTGAGAAGGACAACTGAATTCAAAACCAGTTGAACATGGGGCTAGCAACTTCACCTAGTAAAAACCTACTTGCTGCGAAAAACACTGCAGCAACACCTAATGTAGTGAGTCTGTGACCACAAACTTCATAGAGGAGTAGGACACTAAAGAGTAGATATATACATTACATAAAAAGGTTAGTTGTAACTAGTGATGGGACGATACCAATATTTTTACCGATTCCGATTCAGTTCCCAATACTGTCCTAAATTTCCGATTCTGATTTCTACAATGATTAAAATTCATTAATTTCAGGCCCTACAGTTGGTTTGGGAAATTTAGTGAAAAAAGTATATTTATTAATAAAACATTTAGTATAAAAATGAATACAAAAGCTGATGAATAAAGTTAGTGTTGTATCCTTAAAGAGGTTACAAACAGACAAAGGTGGTACTCAAGTGAAAGGAACAGCAACACAGGCGTAAATGAAAGAAAGAGAGGTTTATTGTAAAAGAGAATACACTACTGAAAGACAGGGAATCAGTTAGCAAGCTAGTAATTCCTGAAGCAAGGATATCTGCCAACTGTCCTATGCGGTTAGGTGGGGCACAAGGCCAAATTTAATGTGGGGTATCTGAGCCCATAAGCTCAGGCAAAAATTCCCCGTAGACCCCATAAAAAATGGGGTTGGGTAGCTGTCTACCACTCTGGATGAGACTCTGCCCTTCAGCATAGCCTTGTCTGGGTTCCTCTCTGCCTTCGGGCAGAGAGTTCGACCAGCTTAGTTGGAGATTCATCTCTAACTAATTGCTGAAGCAAGTCTGCCAGGTAAGTCCTGTGCACACTATATATTTCTACTGATATAGTCAGTCCACATAGGCGATAGGGAGAGTGGGACATTCCATCACAACAGTTAGATATCTTTTTTATTTCAAAAGTTGGGTAAAGAGAACAAATTTAACTTAGCTACTCATATTTAAGTTCTAAAATTCTTAAATTATAATGTAAGAACATTATCATTTCTCCTGTTTTGCTTTCGCTGATTTCTTTTTGTTAAGTAAATGTTATCTCCATTACTAAATAACCGTTCACTTTCAACTGAAGAGGGAGGTGCTGATAGACATTTTCTGGCTAAAAGCACCATGATGGGAAATTCATTTTTATTTGAATTCTACGACTGAAAAACATTATCATCACTTTTTATACTTTTTAATGCCATATATCTTGCCATTTCAAGTTTTAATAAATATATTTCTTTGCTTGTTTCACTGACTGCTTTATTCTGTATTCTCGTACACATTGGCTCCCCTTTTCTTTCATTACTTTTTTAATTCAGTAAGGCACTTTGTAAAACTGAAATTAAAGTCACTATCATTATCACTTTTCTCTGGACATACGAGTCATTATCCATACCTTGTGATACTTTGGGTGAGGTTTCTGTTTTTCCTTTGCTTATAAGATAGATATCTTGAGTGAATCATTCTGCAATAACCTTGTCATTAGGCACACCACTGTAATTATTTCCAAGGAAACCAGTCTTGAACCTGGGATCAAGATATGTTGCTAGAATAAGGTTCATGTCTTCCAAGTAGTTAAAGCATTAAAAGAAGCTTTCCATGCTGAATGTGTTGAACCTAGCCGATCAAACAGTCTCCTTTTAAAAAATTGATAAATGTCTTTAATGTGTGGTATAATATAAGAGGCAGTTGCTTCTCAATTACTTAATAAATTTGTACAATCAATGAATTGTTTAAGTATTTTCAGTAATATCTCTAAAATCTTTCATTGGTTGGATTCTAAATGATATGGTTTTGCATGATAACTACAATATGAGATAAGAGCAATTTTTTGTTCAAATACTCTGAACATCATATAATACTGACTGTTCCATCTTGTCTGGTCATCCTGAATAAATTTATGATCTGGTAAATTAAATTTTTTCTGGTATTCCTGGTAATTTGCAAAAGATGCAGGTGAGTGATTGAAGTTCCCAACTATTTGTTTACAAATAGAAAGTGTATCCTTCACATACCTTTGTGCAAAAATGGTATCATTAATGCCCAACTGCAAGAAAACAACATAATGACTCATATTGGGCTTGTACCGCTGCTGCTGCCATCTCTTATGAGAACATGAATTTTACTATGAGAAATATTCAATTGCTATACTGTCTCTGTGATACTCATTTTGAAAGCTGCAAAATGTTTAAGAAATACACGAGTTTTGTAGAAACTAATTTTTCATCAAAAGAATGTTTATTTTTTTTAAGTCTTGGTTATTGAAAAGATTTATTTTTGTTTATGTAGTATGTTATATAAACAAAAATAAACCATTCTGCCAGATTTAATCAGCAAATCATAAATTTTATTTTTAATTTTTACTTAAGAATAATTGAAAATTTGAATTTTAAACTAAAATTTTATATAATAAAATTCTAAATTTTTTTCTAGCTTTTTAAATGCAGACAACACTTTTTTTCTTTTTTTATAAATTAAAAAAAATAATAAAAATTGTCTTAAAAGAGAGCTTGGCAGAACAACAACGTGAATTCATTTTATGTTTATATTACATAATTTTGATTATAATTATTAAATTAATAATTTATAATATTAAATGGGTGACTTAATGTTTAAAAAGAAATTAAATATAAAAAAATTATTTTGAACTGAAACAGATTTTAAACTTGCAAACTTTATGAAAAGTGAGAACTGAGTAGAAACTTGCACACTTTTATTTTTTTTTTTTTTACACACAAGTAAAATAAATTTACATCATACTTAGTTATTACTATAATCTATAGATTTTATTTTTACTGATAGTTTAAAGTCAATAAATGTTTATATATTTTATCATTAGTACTGGGAATGGAAAATTAAGTTTTAAACAACAAGGGGAAAAAAAAAAAAAAACAATCCAAAGAATCGTTTTTGGAATTGGAAATTAAAAAATCTTAGATTCAGATATCCTCAAAAGTTCTGATATTTCATTTTCTCAATTCCAATCAATCCTCTGATCACTAGTTGTAACCCACTGTAGCCAAAAACTCACAGAATCAAGTCTTATATTAATAATTCTCAAGACCCAGCTCTTGAATTTCCAATTCTGAACTGTTATCCATTAAACTGGTTAATAATTAACCCATAGCTAGAGGAGAAGAGGTGGATTCATACCTTTCACAAGGATATTTGCACATAAGTGGATATAATGAACCCAACTGGAATTGGAACTCAGTTCTCCGATTAACAATTCTGAGCTGTTATCCATCACACCAACCGCACATCCGAGTTGGTATTCTCAAGTGGTCACCAATCTAGGTACTATCCAGGCTTGATGTTGCTTAACTTTGGTGATCACACGAGAACTGGTGTTTTAACATATGGTTGTAAGTGGAACAAAAATGGTGACAATAGTCTGCATATAAATAATGTAAGCAGTGTTCTTGTTCACCTGATTGTAATTTGGGGTGCATTCTGAAGGGAAAGGGTCTCTAAGTGGATAGCAATTTACAGGTAAATATATATTTCAACTAAAGTCCACCCACAGCAGGACAAAGACTGTTACTATTTTCTACCATTCCTTGTCACCAAGCCCTTCTTTTTCATCTCTCCATCTTTTTATCTGGTTTTTACCAACTGTGTCCTCTGTCCACTGTATTATAATTCTATGTTCATAATTATATGCAAAGCTTTCACAAGATCTATCCAAACATCAAGTCCATTCTGTATCACAGGTTCTGCACTTGCACAAATATTCTTCCTTCGGTGCCACATGTGATGTTTGGTAGGAGAAGATCACATCTCTTTTCATTCAATACAAGATTGACTTGGCTGCTATTACTTTCAGCAGAAGATTGATTGCCATCCAAGGCTACAGAACCTGTCTTCCTATTTAAGCCATAGCTGGTGGGAGAAGAGAGGGATTCATACCTTTCCCAAGGGAAATGCCATAAAAATTACTTACATTTACCTTAATTTGTGGTATATTATGGAGGGGAAGGTTCACATTAGTAGAGGCTTGTTTATGGCCACATCACATTCAAACACTAGTTCCTGTACAATCACTGAAGTTAAGCAGTGTCAAGCCTTAACAGTACCTAAATGGGTGACCATTTAGGAATACCAGGTGTTGTATTGCGTGGATGTGCAGGTGGTGTAATGGATAATGGCTCAGAATTGTTAATCAAAGAGCAGAGTTCCAATTCCAGTTGAGTTCATTATATTCACTTACATGCAAATAACTTAATTAGTAAGACATGTATCACTAAAAAAAAAATAAATATATATATATATATATATATATATATATATATATACTTACAATCTTGTTATGATGTTGGTTTGGGGTTTGTAGAGACAAACGACAAATAACACGTAACAATAAAAAGGGTTTTATTGGTTGGTAAAAGGTACAGAAATCGCCTGAGTAGTCTCTAACTAGCTCAGCCAAGAACTTTTTCTCTTCTGTCTCTCGACGTGCCACTATATAAAGTCTTTGCTAGCAGACAAGTTCATCTTCAAGAGGGGTGGTAGGTTTCCGACACAACAAATCTGAAAATATTTTCCGCTTTTAAATAAGCTACAAAGGGGTTGATAAACCATAGAAAACGAATCAATCAATTCACATTAGTGGATAGTAATTTACCAGCAAATATATATTTCAACAAAAGTTCACCTACCGCAAGACAAAGACCTTTCTCAAGACCTTTTTTCAGAAGTGAATGTAACTTGACTGAAATTCAAACTTGCCTCTCAAATTTCTCATCCCATGCCGTTATCGATCACAACGCCCGTACATAAATATATGGGCTTGATTAATCAGCCTGATATCCATGAAGCTATGCGTATAGACTCAAACTTTAACCACTCATATATAGGCAAACATAAATGATGTCAGATTAAACCAGTTAATTACTTCTAAAATCAACAGTCAGCATTGCAGCGAAACAATGCAATTGAATCTCTGACAACACTGGATGGATTATTTCTCATTCAATCTGAAGAGGGAGAAGACATTATGATTTCTCGAGTACAGCGGATTAAATGACTGCTGAAATCATTTGAAAATTTTTTTTCTTAATTAAGCTGAATATATTAGTGATGAAAGCTGAAGAACTTGTCAAAGGTCAATTTGGTATCATCAAAGCAGTTATAAGCCACGAAAAAGAAGTCAAAAGGCAAGAGAAAAAAAAAACAAACCTAATGTCAAATTGTAGCCATCTAAATCCCAGCACATGTCTATATATCATTAGCCAACCTAGATTTTACAAGCAAAAAATTTGAATTCCGGGGATAAGGAATTATTTATATAATTCCTTATCACAACATTTCAGCTGTTCTACCTTCTGGCCTTCTTCAGTAACTGTCTATTAATCTGGGTAACCTCCACGGAATTCCAAACTGAACTAGATTATTATAATCTACTGCACTAATCTAATAAATATATCAATCAAATTTCTGTCTGAATTTCTGAGATGAGAAGTTACCATTACATTTTTTATTTACATTTGGTCTAATATCTTCATCTTTGTTGTCTTATTTTGGTCATTTTGCTCAAGAGTCTTCTTCAGGTGTCTGCCGTGTTGGGATAAATTGATTGATTGATTTTCTAGATTATTAAACCTTGGCAGGTTATTTAAAGCCAGAAAATATTTTTAGAGATTGTAAGAATATTTTTTTTCATTGAGATAATAATACAAATCTTACAAATTAACTGAGGAGAGAAGAGGTGGATTCATGCCTTTCCCAAGAGTATTTGCGCATAAGTGAATATAACAAACCCAACTGGAAATGGACCTTGGCTCTCCGATCTGGAGCACTTATCCATTGTGCTGCCTGCACAAGCGAGCACCCATCTAGGTATTAACCAGTATAGACACTGCTTAACTTCAATGATCATACTGGAACCAGTATTTCAACGTGATGTGGCCTGTGTTGGTTACAGTCACCAAAGATGAGGACACTTTATTTTGACTCAGTTGAGGTACTTTTCAGTACAAAGGACATCTTCAAAAAGTAGAACCTGTTTCTACTCTTCATATGGAATCTTTGAAATGTTTCCTGGGATTGTGCTGCAGTAGCTTATTGCTTTTAAGTACTCCATGTAATCTGTGTTCAACCATTTTCTTGGAACAATGATTAAAAAGTAGTTTCAAATGAATAAATCCTCAAAATCTTAAAGACAGTCCTTCAATTGGCACTACACAATCACAAAAGACTTTACCAAGTAACAAGAACTGTATCACTTGGAGACTTCCAAAAGCAACAACAGCTAAAGTGGGTATCACATGGAACTAAAAGAGAAAATGGTATAATCAACCTGTTAATTTACTACACTACTAATAACAAAAAGTTTAGAAGGAAACACATCAATACTAGAAAGATCAATAACAGTGAACTGGAGAAGTCTAGTTTCTTGGAAAACAGTAGTTAGAAAAAGAATTTATAAATCTCAACTAACAATAACACTGGTCAATGAACGATTACTGGAATTGGCTAATCTCACAATTATCATAGACTGACGCGCTAGCATACGTGTCTGTCCTCAATGGGTGCTGGCATATGTGTCTCGAGCTCAAGCACTAACATACGCAACTTGATTTTAAGCACCGCCACTTATCCAAAATAATCTTTTTGACTATCATTTCCTATGTGAAAGTATAAAGGGGTTTTTCAGTAGGGCTCCAAGGAGACACTTTTTGCTTTGCTGTGTACAAGTTTCAATTGCCTTATACAATATGAGTATTCTATTGTTACGAGCAGAACTGACTAAATGACAATCTACCAAGAATATTCAAAATGAGTCAGACCTTTCTAAATGCCCAAAATGCTTATTTGGAGAAACAAAAACAAAAAAATGTGTCAAGCACCAAATTCATTACATTTTTCTTTTTAGACTGTCATACAAAAAAACATACTTCAAAAGATAAATTTGAGTGAGGTGTGATTGGTTTAAGATAAAACTCGCTTAACTGTGGCCAACACATAATAATCGATGGATTTGCAGTCTGGGGAGTTAGGTGGTCAGATGCAAGGGCTGATGTGGTTGCACAAATTGTCTGGCAGCCATGATTGTGTTCTGTTTGTGTGGCATGGTGCAGAATCCTGTTGGCAGACATAGGGTCTTCCAGCAGCCACTCTTTTGATCCAGGGCAGCCCTACCTCCTCAAAGCACTTGATGTAGGCCTCAGTGTCAAGTCTGAGGTTCTTAGTAACAAATTTGGGAGTTCTTTTCTTATCAGAATGATCAGAGGGAGTTTTCTGAACTGCCAACACCCAAATGCTCTGAAATGTTTATATTGGAGCTTCCAGTGTGAATGCCAAGCAGTGCAGCATGCCATTTCCAAATTTCTGGCAGAGTGAATTGTGTCATGGTGCTCTCTTTCTCACGGACTGTGCCCAACTGACCATACTGTGCAGTCGACAAAATCAAAAACAATGCCCATGCGCGAAATTAAAAATATAAAAATGGTGACAATTTACCTATCACACCCTGTACATATTTTTCAGTAAGGAATAAAAATTTACATAGATTAATATTAATTTATTATGAACTTATAATGTCTGTGAATGTGCTTCCAAAATAAAATCCCATTTAAAAAAAAAAAAAAAAAAAAAAAAAGCTTAAAAATGTTAGAAAAAGTTAAAAAAAAAAAAATGTAGATATCAATAATGGTAGCACATTTTCAAACTTGAAATAAATAACAACTAAATGACTTCATCTAAGGCCAGTATTGTTTCAAATCAGGGATCTGACACGGTATCAATAATAAAAAGACCCCCCCCCCGTCTAAATTGATAAATCAATATTTTTTTTATATTCTGACAGGAGTTGTGGCCTAAGGAAGTTATAATGGATGCTAATCAACAAAAAATTATTTCTGAAAATAATTCTTTTACACAGAGACCATACTATTTAAGTAGTGCTGATGTGAGTATGCATGTGTACTGCACTCATTGAATTATACAATCAGTGCAGTCATTTGCCTTGAAGGAAACTCAAACAAAAAACCTATACCATCAGATTATTATTGCTGTTGTTCCACTGTGCTGAACCACAGCACAAACCTTAAGAGTCGGTAATGCACACACTACCCTTCACTTTAAAACCTCCGACTCAGACTTGATAGATATTCATTGTTTTTTTTTAACCAATAGGTGTTGGGTAAACAGTGTAATGATTGTGTAAAGCCTTCCTTAGTTTTCATCGCAAAGTAAAACTATTATATAATACACACAGCTAGGTGTGCATACATAGGTATCTGACAGATTAAAAAAATATGAAACTAAAAGTAATTTAATATGAGGCAGGAACACATCACCCCCTTTAAAATCAACTGAACTTTTTCATGATGATAAAAAGTGAATTTATAAGCAATTGGATAGCCACCTCCCATCCAAATATAATCAGATATACATATTTGGACTACTTAAGAAGGATGCACCCACCCAACGCCAAAAATAAATAATAAAGACGATCAAATTACAGAGGTCAAAATCCAGACTATCTGGGGTGATGGCCGAGTTTCATAATATCAAGCAAACTTTTTTTCTTTTCTTTTTTTTTACTGTTTTGTTTGTTTGTTTGTTTATTTATTCAGTATGATGTGCAGGTGGTGCAGTGAATAGCGGCTCGGAATGAGAAATTGGAGATTCAAGTTCAAATTCCAGTTGATTTTGTTACATTAACTTACATGTAAATACTCTTGAGAAAGGGCATGAACTCATTTCTTCTCCCTACTTCTGCATTAAATAGTAAGGTAGACGAGGCTCACTAGTCGTGGTTGGAAGAAGAAGAAGAACTCTGAATTCATAAATGTACATGACCCTGATGTTGATAGATACCTTAAGCAAGATCTCTCATGAGGTTTTGACCAAAGTGTTTCATCAGACAAACAACTCATTGAGCAAGAGTTGTGCAATGATTCAGGTCATGGATTATGCAATTATTGTTTTGAATTTTTCCAAGTTTGGAGGAGTAAATACATAGAGAAAACAGAACAGCTTTTCTTACATTTTATGAATTTTGCTCCGGTGACTGAGTGACATCCTTTAGAAATTTTTCTAATTTACTAATTACAAACAGTCGTACTAAGTATTATAAAAGCTAGCCCCATGGCCAGAGTCTTCTTTTAGCTAACTTGAGTTTCTGTGGAACCAGAAGAAATGAAGTCACGGTATACTTAGAATTTAATACAAAAAGGTTAAAAAACGTTACTGATAAAAGTTTGTCTTTTATCATTAGACAGCATTTTGAGTGTTTAGTTTTAACATCATTCAAAAAGAAATATACTTTGATAGCAGTTGTTGTATTCACAATTTACTTCTACATAATTTTTATTTACTGATTGTTCACCCAATCCAAGGACCATTTATGGAAGAGGGTCATGAGGTGAGATTGTTGGAATGACTTAGATCTATCATTAATGCTGTATATAACAAATCACTACATAACAATTTAGACCATTACATTGCTTAGTTTCAGTATCACAGATTGCTTCTGGTGTGTGTGTGTGTGTGTGTGTGTGTGTGTGTGTGTGTGTGTGTGTGTGTGTGTCTATCTCCAAATGTAAAAGAACAAAGAGTTAGATTTCAGTGTTCAAAAGATTAATTTAAAACAGGGCTCAATACAATAGTAGAGCAATAAATATTTATTTATTATGCAGTGTTACATTAGAACATGCATATACCCATTACAAAACTGTACATCTTGTTTCAATGTTAAAAACTTTTTTAACATTTCATCAGGTGGGAAATCATGATGCGCCACTAGCATTGTGATTTCCCACCTGATTTTTTTAACATTGCAACAAAATGTGCAATTTTGTAGTGGGTATGTGCATATTCTAATGTAACACTGTGGTCAATATTTATATAAATTTCCAAGAGGAATAGAATCCAGGCAGAGCTCAATGTTCAGGACAGAGCAAAAATATAATATAAAAGGCTCAAACACTAATACTCCATGGTTATAATTTATTACATTGGAATCATAATCACGATCCAATTCATCAGACCTACAAATTGTGATTACAATTCCAATGTAATAAATTATAACCATGGAATATTAGTGTTTGAGCCATATATATATATATATATATATATATATATAAAAAATACCAATTTGTAATTGGGAGGTATAATTCCAAGGAGGACATTAATCCAAAGAGAGCTCAATGTAAGTTACAAAGCAACAATAATAAATCAAGAAAAACCTTAAAAATCCATTTTGGTTCTTATTTATTTCATGATTATTTTAATACTCATCTCTTCAGACTCAAAGTTTTTTTTTTTTTTATAAATGGAATCAATCCATCCAGACCGATAGAAAAAAAAAAAGTAAAATTATTAAGATATTTTATTATTAAATTTTATTTCCTTTCTTTCTGTCTGTATAGATAGATAGATAGATAGATAAATTCCATTTCTAAAAAAAACTTTCAGTCTAAAGAGATGAATATTAAAATATTCATGGAAGAAATTATAACCAAAATGGATTTTTAATGTTTTTCTTGATTTATAATATTATATATATCACTTAGCTGATTGATGTTACATTCAGCACCCTGACCTCCAGAGTTTTGTAGACAAACCTTTTTGTAGTCATTCGGTCCACCCATCAGCAATTAATCCTATTAATGCTCTATCTCTGATATTGAGCACTTTATTGCAATGACTGCTTGCCATAACTGTCTTTTCTTTCAGATTTCCACTGACTGACAGCATTTCTGGCTTTACACGATCTTTGTTATATATATATATATTATATATATACACAGACATACACACAAAAATAAAATTTTATTTTGCCGAGTCAACATGTGTCTTCCTCTGTCTTTACTTTTATTACTAATCTTTACTCATCCCATTTCATTTATGTCAACTGTAGCATCAACTTAGACGTATAACAATTGAGGGTCAGTTTATCAAAAACCTGATGAAGATGTGTGTCTAAAGAATTCATGGAAAAGTTATTTTTTGAGAAATAATAAGTGAAACAGCTTGAATCAAAACACTTTGAGGAGATTGATAATTATATACAAAATATGGTGGATTTGTTTCATGGCTTATCAACATTTTGTATGTTATTTAAAACCAAAACATTTTTCAATATAAGAACTTTTTTTTTTTTTTTGCAAATTAATATTCTGTTAAAAATTTGGAGGGGGCAAATATAAATTATATGACAATAATTTTCCCAGTTACAACGTGCATCAAAATGATTTCTTCCCTAAAAATAGACTGCAGGATTATTCCCCATATAAACCATACAGAAATAGATTGTAAACTTATATTCTATTATCAAGGCCATTCCCCTGTTACAAATTTCTAAATCTCACTAGATTTAGCATTTTCAAACAGTTCCTTTATGTCAGGGGTTGGCTATGCAGTGTCTCAGAAGAGGACCATGATATCAAATGTACTATAATAAATTGTCTTGATCTCAGATCCAGAAGGCTGCCTTGTTCTGGAGGTTTAAAGAAAAAACAACAAACTTAATGTTATATTATTAAAACAAGGTTCTTTATTTTACTATAGGATTAACAGGATAATAACTAACACAATCAAATGAAAATACAAATTCCTTATTACGGTTAAGTTGGTGGATCAGACAAAATTCAAAACTCAGCAACCCTACAACCATACCTGGTCAAAGAACTGATAATGATGATTAAAGTTAGAAAATAAGTGACATTTTCAGCAACAGTAATAATGTTTTGTTTATTTAATGGCATATCAACTCCTTACGGGTTATTTAATGCTGCACTCAGCTTTTGTGCATATACATGTTTGTATGGATATAATTACTAGGCAGTGATGTGTTTTACGTTGTGGCTTTGTTGAAGTTGTATTTTGGAATACAGTTTGATTGGTTTAAGAAATCATAGAATATTATATGAATTAATGTCATGAAAGAGTTCTTACAGGTTGTTTGGCTGATTTTGTTTAGCAGCATATCAGCCTCTATAGGTTAGTTAATGCCAAAGTCTGAATAATTTGAACGCAATTGTATAGCTTCAACTACAAATAAAATATATTTCTGGTATTTTTAATATAGAAATTTATTTTTATACTTTCATTGTGTTTTTTTTTTTTTTTTTTTGGAAGGTTCACTATTGGCCCATAGTTGGGACCCTAACAGGTGCAACCACCTCGGGTCAGAGTGGACCTGGGAGCAACAGCAATGGTTGCACACTCCTCAAAACCTCTAATCTCTCAATCAGGTCTTGCTGCCAGATGTAGTGTTTTATTTTGAGAAATATAAAAAAAAATAATTCAATAAAAAATAGTAATGGTTATAATAGCAGTTTCCTTAGAAAGAAACATTCGACATTGATTGACTGAACAGTCAGTGATATTTTGTGTTGAAATTTATGAAACCTTTTTATTAAAACAATTTTTCAGGAAAATAGGTTTCTCAAGTACTGCATTTGCCTTCCTAACTTTTTGTTCTAAGTAGCATCGAACATCACCATCTTGATTATGTTGTTATTTTCTCCGAGTTACAAGTGCTATCCATTGTAATTGTTTCTGCTTTTGAAAGTGTGCAAATAATACAATTTGTTATTTCATATAGTTTTTTTGTTTGATTCTATAGTACCGTCCACATAGTGAGGACGATCCTTCTTTGAGCTAAGACCTACAGGCTTCATTTACTCAAAGCTACCTTTAACCATTGACCTGAGAAAGCAGATGTATAAAACTGACTGTTTATTTCTAAATAAGTTTAATGCCATGTATGACATCTATATGAATGTCTTGTCAGATCAAAATTAAGAACATAACTAGTTTTTAGGTTAATGTTTTGGTTTTGTAACAACTTGTGATGTTGGGTGAAACAATCCCTAGTGCATTATTGAAGAAGGTGCTGCATATGATCTAACATGTCAAAAGTGGTTTAATAATAGTTGTCAATGCTTCATCCAATAAAATGTAACAAGACTGCTACTAAGATAAAACAACTATAGTAAAAAAACAAAAACTGTGCTGAGAATGATCAGAGAATGAAGTGACGGCTTATTGATTTGTTTTTTTTTCTGTAAAGCTGTCAGCGTTCTTGTAGCCGAGAACCTATATCATCTGGTGTGTTCAACCTGACTTCCTGTGGCAATAAATGACATTAAAATAAATCTCATCTAGAGATTATCTTTATTTTCGGTCCTGTGCTAAAGTATTATTGTGTAAAAATTGCGATGAAAGGAAACTAGAAATTAAAGATAAACCGTAACGTAAAGTAAAGTAAAAAAAAACAATGGGAATGTGGATGGGTTTAGGTGAAGTTGACAGTCATCAAATGGACACATTACTTGAGAATAAATAATCAATGGGATATCGAATTATGTTAATCACTTTGGTGTGTGTCCGTATCTTGCTGGTGCGATTTTCCTAATGTTCCATTTTTTAAACCTAAAAAACGCCCGATGTGAAAACTGATCACTGGTAGCGTGAATGTAAGCGATCATAGGGCAAGCGAAAAACAAAAAAGAAACATTGAACTGTAATAATAGTTATTTAACCCATATAAAAATAGGTTTATTTGTGGACATAATTTTTGAGTAAGAAAAAACGAGTGACTTAATTAAATTTAAATTTCCAGGTTTTTAAAGCTGACATCCATAATTCTAAAGTACGGAAGCCTAAAAAAAAGAAAAAAGAAAAAAATGAAAAGAAAAAGTTACATTCGCTAAAAAACTAAAAGAAACTCAAAAATAACGTGAGGTCCTTTTCCTTTGAAAATCTTAACAATAACAATGAGGAACAGGGTGACGAATAAAAACTTTAAAAAATGGTTAATTAATTGGGGTCTGGTAGGGAATAAATATAACGGGTAAAAAAATGCTATTCTTTTAGTTTTATTTCATTCAGCTTTTTCCATTATTACTATTCAGTTTCGCGGCGGCAAGAAAAAAAAGGGGTATGTATTTTTTAGTAAAAATTATATTACTTTTTTTTAAAACTAAAAATTAGTATTTAATTTTTCTACAAAAATGTATTTTTTCGATGTCATTTGTTCTGCGATTTATGGAAATGGCCTTCATTTCTGGAAGAAACCTGATTTCCGAAAAGAATAAAAAACATTTAAAACATCGAAGTTTAAAAGAAGCTAAGCAAATTGACCCTAAAATGGATTTTTTATTTACAACGAACTTGTAATTCCAAATTGGGCATTGACTTTATGTCCGCTTGGAGTTTTCCGATAGAAGAAAATGTTTTAGTCGATGCGGAAAATTAACAACTGTCTCCACATTTAAAAAGACATTTAAATTTTATCGGGAACCAGTCAAAAAAGCAATCAGAGCTTTCGTGTTTTTTTTTTGTTTTTTTCCGGGAACCGTTTGAGATGGAAACAGTCATAAATAAAATTAAATAAATAAATAAAAACGGAATTATTAAAACTAAAATGACAAACACTAACTTCTTGTAACAGTATTTAGTAAATTTACTATATAATAAAAATACCGGTAGTTTGGATCAAATTCTTTTTTTTCTTTCAGTTTTGTTTTACTTTTCTTTTCTTTTTTTTTTTAAAGATTTTTTAGGACTAAGATTTTTTTTTTTTACATTTTAATTTTAACAGTAAATTTTTGGATGAAAGTATTTTTCTTACTACATGATTGTGAATGTACTATTGAATGAATGACCGTATTTTTAATTTCTACGAAATTATTTTCTTAAAGAAAAATTATTTTGTTTGTTTTAGAAAGTTTCTTTGTGACCGGTTTTATGCAAGTAGAGTAGCGTGTTTTTCGTTATAATTTTAAAATATGGAAACCCTGCTAAAAAAAAGAACAAAAAATTTCATTTTCTTTTTTTGTGAGTCGGAACTAAATTTTTGATCTTACCAAAAAATCCTTCTTAAGCTTAAATAAAGTATTTTCGGCGAGTAAACAAAAAAAAAAACAAGGCAACCCTAGACTACACGCATTAAATAAAATTACTCGCCTTTCCATAAAGACGATACATAAAAAAAGAAAATCAAGGTCCTGCTTTACGTTACATTTAGTTGGGAGTGACGTGGTTAATTGGATATCCTCTGATAAATACGGACACAAAGTCGGGATCCACTTTAGCATTATAGGCATATTTTAAATGGAACCTCCACTTTAAAGCTACATGATGACTCACTCCTATGACAATTAACTTTTACTCAAAAACGTAAAAATTCTGATAGAATTTAAAATATAGAAACAAAGCAGTCCAAAGTACCCCGCCAAAAAACAAAACAAAACATTTTCATGCGGAAATAAATGCACGAAGTACAGTTTTTTTAACGATTCTAACCGAACCAACTAAAAAAAAAAAAAAATCATGGATTGCATCCGTATTTTTGTAACGACAGGACAGATATCAATTCGGATACATTGTCCAGTGTTCAGGTTAGCTCGTTAGCAGTACGTTAAATTACCAATTGAACATTCGATGTCATAAAATGTCGGATACAAGGTCAGGGTCCAGTTTGGCATTTTTAACACATGTAAAAATTGAACTATCACTTATTCGTTCGCTTTCATTTCTAAACCTACTTGCATAAAAAAAACAAGCAGGTTACTAAGTAAAGTCCGTACGTGAGTCATGGTAGGGTATCAAACAATAACGAAAAAATAATTTTTTTCTGCAAAAATATTCTACCGTAAAAACTGAATCTTTACCTTGCCCTTATGGATGTTTTTAGCTTCTAGTGGGGAAACTAACAGAAATGCTCCGAATTCTCTATTTTAAATGTGGTTTTACTCGTGAACACTATTTGATACTTACGAAGCTTATTATGGTGCAAGAAAGCTAGAAAGACTGTATTGCGCCAATCTTCTACATGTAATGAAATATATAACTAGAAAATTTAAGATCCTGGCTAGAGTTAAAAAAAGGAAAAACAAAAGAAAAGCAGAAATAAACCCAGTTATGAGTTACTGATAACAAATACATTTTATTTTTATTTCAGTCAATCGGCAAATAGTCATATCTAGAGCAAAAGTTGAAACGGTATCTAGATTTAACTGCCCTTGTTCCCAGATACGGATCCCTCATAATGGTCACATTTCATTTAAGGAAGTCTACATGCAAAAATGTAACAAATATTATAGGACAAAGATTGTAACTTCATAAAACAAAAGTATTTTAATGTTTCATCTTCTATTTTATTGGAGGGAAAAATTACTTCAATACCGAAAAAAAATCCAGCAAAAGTGAATTTTTCGTTTCACTAAGTAAAAAGATTAAAATGAACAGGTCTCTGTTTCTCTGTCCAAAAATAGTTGGCTTCACTTTTCACTTCTTTTGGTGAAGTTTAATAACAAAAACAAAAACACACACCGATGGCCATGAAGGATCTCTGAAATCAGAAACATGCAGCAAAGACTAAATGACGCCAAATATAATCTTCTTCACTTACCGTTTTATTAATTTTCTTTAATGGATTTCGTACTTTCCTAGTTTTCTTGTCTTTGTTTTGTGGAGAATGGCGAGTGGAGTTCTGTTGAGAAGCGATTGATGGCGAATGGGAACATTTCGTACTGTGTTGTCGTTTGTGTTTATGGCGATGAACAGAGACTGAAGGAGGGACACATTTGGGGCCGAGCCCTTCAACAGTTTCTGGCT
The DNA here is from genome assembly GCA_964036315.1 of Acanthosepion esculentum. Taxonomy (NCBI): domain Eukaryota; kingdom Metazoa; phylum Mollusca; class Cephalopoda; order Sepiida; family Sepiidae; genus Acanthosepion; species Acanthosepion esculentum. The sequence continues at coordinate 58,303,956 of OZ038502.1, forward strand.
TGGCGTTGTGATGATGGTGGCCGTGGTTACTATGGAAACTTTGCTGAATATGATGATGATTGTGATGATGGCGAAGGCAGTGTTCATTATTGCCACGTAGATGGTTTTCTTCATAAACCTTGAGGTTACCATTTAATACAATACGGGTAGCACCTGTTTCGACATTGTGGTCGGGGCACACTGTAGGTGGCGAATAGCGTTTGGACCCTTCTCCCTGAGTTAACGTCAGCTGTTCCCTATCTTTTTCTTCTTTGGTTTCAGCTCCATCTTTTGTGAAGGTACCTGCATCTTCCTTTTGGAAAGAAGCAGCATTGACAAGTTCTTCCAAAGAAGTGGTAGACAGAAATGACTGGATGGATGCCATAGAATATGTCGAGCTCAGTAAGGACTGCGATGACGAAGATATAAACATAGAAGGGAAACTATTGCAATCATCTTCCTGTGAACTTTGCTCTGAAACCTCTTCTTCTCCCTCTACTTCTCCCTCTTCTTCTTCTTCAACCGTTGATAATGTTTGTGGTGAGTCCCAGTCGGTATCGTCTTCTATAATAGAAGCCAGATTGTTTAACTGTTCGACCAAAAAGTTTTCCTCGATCTCTGAATCGATAATGATTGAAGGGAGGTTTTCATTAAGCTCCGATGATGGATCAAGATTGGTCCCATCTTGTTTCGGCCGGATTTTGCCAAAAAGCATTGACTCTTGTATTAAAATGTTTTCCACTAACATGTTTTTTTTGTTATTTGGTAAAGAACTGTGATTATCAAGGGCTCTCAGTTGACAAGCTGTATTTTGAGACTGAACCCTCTTCGTGTCCTCGAGAGGGAAATGCTTAGGAGATGAAGAAATATGTTCGTGACTTGTCTGAGTTTTCTTCAGACAAATAGCCCCAGAATAATAATTCCAGTGTTCCCAAGGCTTGGAAAATATTCTTAGAGAAGCTCTCGTCCCATAACGTGTAACTACAAGGACAATAGCAAGAGTAGTGGACACTAAGAAGGTTAGATTCAACTCATAAACAAATACCAGAACAGGAATAAGCATTATCTGAACCTATAACCAAATGGTACGTTAAACTAAACAGACCTCCCGGCTTCGCTCGCTCTCGTAGATCATCTATACTAAAACTACTAACAGAAAAAATGGGAAAATACTCCATAAAAATGCTTATTTATACATCTTTTTAAATAAAAATGCCTAATCTTTTTAAGGTAATTGCTATTTAATTTAGATAAATTATTTAATTTTTTTCTTTCAAATCGAAATAGTCAAGTAAGAAGTAGAAATAATCACGAATTTTGACAATTTCACTTCTAAGATCAAATTACAGATTGCTTTTTTCGAAACATTTCTAGTTTCTAAGTGATTAAAGAATTCTGGTGACTTAATTTATTTTCTAGTGATCAGTTTAATCAAAATAAAAATGAAAGTTAGGATATTGACAGCTGGAAAAAACAGTGTTTATAAATTTCGAAAAATAAGTAACGAATTTTTGACACTTGAGAAAAACCTTAACTGAGTTAATAGTACCTACTCAGCCTGATTAGTGAGGCTAAGTAGCCGAAAAACGAGAAATACGTGCAAGGACCGAAGAATAAAGAAAAAAAATATTTACCCTTTTTAAAATAAATATTTAAATTTGTATGGATTGAGATAGGGGCATAAAGAAAAAAATATTGATTTTTATTTTAGCACATCAATGTTAAAAAATACCTTTTTTGTCTCGAAAATTAAATTGACAAGATAAAAATAATTCTTTCTTTAAAAAAAAAAAAAAAAAGAATGAAAGAAACACAACCTTGCAAATAAAGAAGTCTTTTTTCTTTTTATTATGACTTACGCCGATGGGGTCTTTCTTTACTTACGATTGAACTGAGATTCCGTTTTTTAAGGCATCAGAGAAATAAAAAAAAACTTAGCTATTTTTTTTATGGAAAATTCCAAAATAAAGGTGATGAATTTAGTTGGTATGAATTAATCCTTGTAAACAACAACAAAAAAAAGAAATATAATCCTCTCGGTGGGGACTTTTTTTTCTTTTAATATGAAGTTGATATTATTTTAGAGTTGTAGTAGCAAGCTCTTTTTCCTTTGCACACACGCAGTAGCAGGCCTCAAAAGTAAATGGATGTGGTGCGGTGTGGTCGTCGATTTTTGCACATTAAACGAAGAGGAGAGAAAAAGGCGTCTTTTAGTTGTAGCCGAGTAAGTCGTTGATTTATATTAAAAATGTCCTTTTTGAACACAGGTCTTACGATATTTAAGGAATAGAAAATATCACTTTCAGGGGTGGGGAAAGACAGAGGAAAAAAAAAAGAAAAACAGTTAGGTTTAATTATATTAACGCACCCCCTGTTCAGCAAGCGACCGTGTTCCCGGCTCAAGTGCGCGAAATCGACCGAGAGGGCGAGGAGAGTTATAAGACGATTCTATTGCGGCAGAAAGAAGGGGAGACAGCATACTATCGCGTGTGTAAAAAGACTTAGGATTAGGAATTATCGACAAAAGATTTTTGTTGAAAGTCTTCTTTTACAATATGGACAACTGTTCACTTTATTTGATATTCTTATCAAGTTTCGGTCAATATTAATAAAAACAAAAACAAAAAAAAGAACTTTTTTCTTTCCTTTCTCATTTATGTTTTTTTCGGCTGTTATATTATTTTTTAACTTCCGAAACCATGCATACTTGGCTTAAGGCCATAGAGATCTTTATTATTAGTTACACAACTGGTGTTTTAGTTTTCGTAACAACATAAACTATGAACAGATTAAAGAAGAAAGTTTTTTTTACTTGTATACCAAACTCATTCACTCATTGAATTAAAAATGCGTCCAAAGACATAAACAGAGAGAGAAAGAAACCCTCCCCAAAAAAAACCCCGATGAAACTAAACAAGAATAACACAGGACCTTCTGTCGGGTGTAGTATGCACCGTACTACCCCCGACCATGTTGGTGGCCCCGGGTAGTGCTTTTTTGTGTCCCTCGCTATCTTATCAACATTTGTTTGTTTTTGTTTTGTTTTTTAATAAAAACATCATTTCAATATAAAACTAGGTAAAGGCAATAATTTAAAAATGAATAGAAAGCACGGATTCGATTCTGTCTGTGTGGATAATCCGGGTGGGATGGATTTAAAAAAAAAAAGGTCCACTGACAACGGAAGAAATAATGATCGGCAAAAAATGTTTTACACCGGTTTCAAATAACCTTGTGGTCACAATTGATTTGTTTTTAAAGTTTTTTTTTTTTTTTTTTAAACAAAAAGAAGAGAATAGAACTTTTTAACCGAATGTCTGTGAGAGAGAAAAAAAAAAAAGCAACAAAGCAAAGAGTTACGCACTTAGCGAGTGAAGGATGTTCTGTTCAGTATTTATTTTTTAATCCAATATAATGAGATGCTGTTTTACACGTTCAGAGAAATGGGTTTGGCCCATGTTGAGTAAATGTCGGCTGATGAGGAAGTGTAAAGGGTGGGGAGGGAGAAGTAGGAAGGGAGGGAGAAGTAGGAAGGGAGGGAGAAGTAGGAAGGGATGGAGAGAGAGAGAGGAAGGAGTGCAAAACGGACAGAATGCAGAAGATAGATAGATAGATAGAGAAAGAGGAAAGAGGAAAGAGCAGTGAGAGAGAGACAGAGAAATATGGGGAGAGAGGAATAGACAGGGAAAGAGAGGGGGAGAAGGGGGAATAGAGAGAGAGAAGGGGGAATAGACAGAGAGAAGGGGGAATAGACAGAGAGAGAGAGAGAAAGGGGGAATAGACAGAGAGAGAGAGAGAAAGGGGGAATAGACAGAGAGAAAGGGGGGAATAAACAGAGAGAGAGAGAAAGGGGGGAATAGACAGAGAGAGAGAAAGGGGGGAATAGACAGAGAGAGAGAGAGAAAGGGGGAATAGACAGAGAGAGAGAGAGAAAGGGGGAATAGACAGAGAGAAAGGGGGAATAGACAGAGAGAAAGGGGGAATAGACAGAGAGAAAGGGGGAATAGAGGGAGAGAGAGAGAAAGGGGGAATAGAGGGAGAGAGAGAGAGAAAGGGGGAATAGAGGGAGAGAGAGAGAAAGGGGGAATAGAGAGAGAGAAAGGGGGGAATAGAGAGAGAGAGAGAAAGGGGGGAATAGAGAGAGAGAGAGAAAGGGGGAATAGAGAGAGAGAGAAAGGGGGGAATAGAGAGAGAGAGAAAGGGGGGAATAGAGAGAGAGAGAGAAAGGGGGGAATAGAGAGAGAGAGAGAAAGGGGGGAATAGAGAGAGAGAGAAAGGGGGGAATAGAGAGAGAGAGAGGAGGGGGATAGACAGAGAGAGAGCAATAGAACAAGAGAGAGGGAAGGGATAGGGAGCAAGGGGGAAGAGAGACAGGCCGAGAGAGTGGGATCGAAAGACGAAATGACGGGGGGGGGAGAGAGAGAGAGGAACAGATCGAAAGAGAGAGGAAGGGGGAAGAGAGGAAGGGGGAAGAGAGACAGGCCGAGAGATGCGGAAATATTTGGGCAAGTCTTATGGTGATTACGAAGGTACGGCAGTTCGGAAAACTTACTCTGATCGTTCTGATAAGAAAAGAACTCCCAAATTTGTTGGTGAGTACCTCAGACTCAACACGGAAGCCTATATCAAGTGCATTGAGGAGGTAGTGCTGTCCTGGGTTAAGAAGGTGGCTGCTGGAAGACTCTATATTTGGAACAGGACTCTGCACCATACCACGCAAACAGGAGAACACAGTCATGGCTGTCAGACAATTTCTACGAACACATCACCCCTTAACACTCCCCAGTCTGCAAACCCTTTGATTATTATGCGTGGGGCGCAATTGCGTGAGAGACTAACAAAGCTCATTGGAACACCAAAGATGAACTGAAGGCAAGGATTGTGGCAGCATTCACTGACTTAAACAAGGAAACTGTTCGTAAGAGTTGCAGGAGATTCCGAAGCCGTCTGGGGGTCGTGGTTGGTTTTATTGAATGAATTTACTCTTTAGTATTTTAATATATTTTTGTGTAATTTTTGGTAAATATACTTGCTGAAATCAAATGTCAGTATTATTTAGATTTTTGCGCAATTTAGATGACAATTTATCCATCGCACCCTGTGTGTGTATATATATATATATATATATATATATATATATGCAGAAATATAGTCTTAAAGTGTGCTATATTTATGGGGTAAAGTGCTCAATATCAGAGATAGAGCGTGTGTAAATATAAAAGTGGACATGGAAGTCAGCACTTAGAGGCGACGCCTGACGATTGCACTAGCATGAAACAGACTGTCGCTTCTAAGTGCTGACTTCCATGTCCACTTTTATATATATATGTGTGTGTGTGTGTGTATATAATATAAAAGTGAACATAGAAGTCAACACATAGAGGCGACAGTATGTATATATATATATATATATATATATATATATATATATATAAAAGTGAACATTGACGCCCTGACGATTGCGTCTAGTATGAAACAACCTGTCGTCACTGATTGTTGGCTTTAATGTTCACTTTTATATTTATATTTACATAAGGTCTGTCTCTGTTATTGAGCACTTTATCCCATAAATATAGCAGACTTTAAAACTATATTTCTGCATATATATATATATATATATATATATATATATATATATATATATACGAGGATCATTCAATAAATAAGTTGAATTTTTCGGTATAAGTACTTCTAATACAGATAGAAGCTTACTCTTTTTTAATTTTTTTTTGTTTTACTTCTTTTTCACATGGATTTAATTTCTTTTGCAGATTAAAAAAAAACTTTGAGTTTTGGCGATAAACAAAGATGGCCGACCAAGAAGCATGCTCCAGGATTGAACAGCGATCAGTTATCATGCAAACTCATAACCCCAACTAAAAGTGAACTAGGTAAAATAAGTAAAACGATACTAGAAAGAATTAATTCTAAACTAAGGAAGAAGTTAGGAGTAAACCAGTGGAAAAACACAAAAGCAACTATTGACTAGTTCCACAACATAAATAACAAACATAATTGCCAGTTTATACAATTAGACATAAAAGAATTTTACCCATCCATAACAGAAGCCATGCTAGATAAGGCCATCATGTTAGCCTAGGAACAAATAAAAATAAACATAAACGAAATCGATATCATCAAACACTCCCGTAAATCACTACTATTCCACAATGAAGACGCATGAATAAAGAAAGAAGGGATCTTTGACACTACATTGGGAAGCTTTGACGGTGCTTAGCCTGCAAAATCATAGGTATATATTTACTACAAGAACTAAGCGAAATAATAGATAAAAATGATACAGGACTCTACAGGGACGACGGTCTCATAATCTTAAGAAACTACAACAAACAAAACTAGAAAAGCGATAATAAGGATTTTAAAAATGACGGATTTGACATAGATATAAAAACTAACCTAAACGAAGTACATTTTCTAGATGTTACCTTCAACCTAAGAAAAGGCACATATAAACCATACAGAAAACCCAATGATAAACCACTGTACATACACACATCCTCCAATCACCCGAAAGGCCAACAGGAAAAGAAATATCATATGGTTCAAACCACCGTACAGCAAAAACGTAAAAACAAACGTAGGTAAAATATTTTTCAAACTCCTAAACAAATACTACTCGGAATCAAGCACCCTACACAAAATATTCAATAAAAAAAGACTGTAAAAATCAGCTACAGTTGCGCCGAGAACATGGCACAAATAATAAAAAAGCACAACAGGAAAACTATCAACAAAGCACCCGAACAAATTAAACCCACATGTAACTGTAGAATAAAGAATGAATATCCCTTAAACGGTAATTGCTTACAAAACAACGTAATATACCAAGCCGCGGTAAAATCACCAGTTAATGAAGATAGTATACATAGGAGTAACTAAAGGACACTGGAAACAAAGAAACTATGCACACAAAATATCTTTCACAAATAGTAAATACGCGAACAGTACAATGCTTTCCAAGTACATCTGGGAAATTAAAAACAAAACAGAAATCACCCCCAAAATATCATGGAAAATAAGGAAAAGATCATCAGCTTACAACAATCAATCAAAAACCTGAAAACTTTGCTTGGAGAAAAAAATAGCTATTATTACCTTCCCAGGCCAAAATAAATTATTAAATAAATGATCTGAGCTCATCTCAAAATGCAGTCATGAAAACAAATTTTTACTACGTGACTTAAAAATCGAAAACTGAAATAAATAAATACAAATAAACAAAATAATATAAAAAACATGTAAAATAAATTAACCCAAACAAATAATAAACATATTAACAAACCACTCCCGTTAGAATAGACGAAATAGAATAAATAAAAATAAAATAAAATAAAAAGAATATTCTTAAACAGGAAAATTTCACTAGAAACAATTTTCCTGTTTAAGAATATTCCATTTTAAGTCTTGCAAAATTCTTAAAAGATTGTGAGGCATCTACATTTGAGAAAGGTTCTTTGTTGGTTTGGTAGCATTTTAAATATACCTTAGGTGAGCTTAGGTTATTGTATGTTGTGTTTTGTTCAGTGTGATATTAGGTTCACTGGTAGCTGAAAAGTTCCCCTCCCCTTTTGCGCCTTTCTCTTATTTACTGCTTTTCGTAACGCCATCTTGCGTCTGTTAGCAGAAGTTCTTTGACAGACAAGTGGGATAATCCCATAACAGTCATACCTTTCCCAAATGAAAATAGATAACATTAGCCGGATTTTCAATATTCTTAAACAGGAAAATTTCATTAGAAACAAAGAAAAGAGTACTGAACTGTTATGTGACTACATGAATATTGGACAATCTCTTCACAGATGAAGAGGAGATCTGAAGCAACAGAGATGCAGTTCTACAGAAAAACCCAACAAAGAACCTTTCTCAAATGTAGATGCCTCACAATCTTTTAAGAATTTTGCAAGACTTAAAAAAGATATATCTACATATATAATATATAATTACAACAAAAATGGTATGACCCACGTCATCTTTTCCAACCGGTCAACTTTGTCGCATTTTGTTTGGAAACAGGTGCTTTCAGGTCTAAGGAGATCAATGCAGGCGTCCCACAAGGATCTGTTCTCGGTCCCTTCCCAAATCATTAGTAAATCTATAGGTGCACCTCCAACAATCTTGGTGACCAGAGTCAGGCAGCTGATCGCTCATCTCACCGAGCTCTAACAGCTCAGGGGGGGGGCTGTCTTATAAGTTCCAATACCTCTAAAGCCAAACTAGTAACTTCTCATTATCACCAAGCTGACCCTGAATTGTCGTCAGGCAATGGTAGTACTTTCAGAGAAGCTCCTTGTTTCGAGTATCTACTGAGACTTGACCACTCCAGACCTCAAGTGGAAATAGTGTATACGATGAATTGCTAAAGACGCCGAAAAAAAAAAAAAAAAAAAAAAATGAACGTTCCCCACCAAAAAAACATAATTCCCCTCTCCCCGAAGTACCTGACATCACTTCCTGTGCTTTATCTTTATAAAAGTCAGATCAGACAGCAAATGGAGTATCGCAGACTTATCTGAGTTGGAGCTGCCCGACCCTCTCTTTCCAGCTTCGACAGAATTCAAACACATTTACGTGGCCTTGTAGGTAATGAGTTTTTTCCCCACTTTATAACTAATTTCCCACAGATGCAACATTCGCAAGCCTATAGCTACCCTATTGCCATTTCTATAGAAAATGTTCTGACTTTTCCACCCATCCTCATTCCCTTCGTAATCCATTGATAAGAAGGAAGTTCCATTTGGATAACTTCTTCCAAACAGCCACTCCTTTGTGGAATAGATACCCGAGAGGACACTTCCTCTACTACTACAATCTTCATCTCTTAAGGTAAACCGTTATCTATCCTACATATCCCCATAAACTATAATCCTTCAACCTATGTTGTTTCTTATCTTCATCATTGATCTTCCCGATGTCATCAGTACCCAACTAGGTATTTATGCTGATAGTACAACTATTTACTCCTGTCTTACTAGTAAGTCCGATAGGTCTGACAAAGTAGAACTGGCAGCTGTTCTCGAAAATGACATTCAATCTGTTGTTAACTCGGGCAAGAAATGGCTTGTAAATTTTCAAGCCTCCAAAATGAAACTGTTATCCATTAATAATCCCAGAGAATCATTTTGCCATCCATAAGCGTGGCTGGCGCTAAACTCCAGGAGAGAAACTCATTGCGCCTTCGTGGTCTCCCATTTTCAACTGACATAAAATGGAGCGATTATAGTGCTAGGTCTGCTTGTTAGGAAAATTGATTCACCTTGGCTTGCCAGATCATTCTCCTCGTAAGAATCCAACTTGCACATTTATAAATCTACCATTCGTCCGTGCATTGAATATTACTGCCATATCTGATTTGGTACTTCTGCTATATATCTCGAAATTCTAGACAAAATCCAAAGAAGTATCTCTAATGTTATCGGTACTGACCTTTGATTACTTTCCCAACACCGTGACGTGGCTTCCTTCTGTCTTTTCTATAAATATTTTCAATATAGAGACATTGTGGTATTATGATGAATGTAATAAGAATGGTAAGTAAGAATGCATTGTTTTGGTGTAAGGAATATTGTGGTATGTTTGGATCAGTGATTGTGACTAGTTCTATTTTAGTAGTTTCTTTCCACGCACTTCTCACCTCTGGAACTTACTTTGTTACTTCCCTGTCAACCACAATCTTCAAAAATTTAAATGCAAATTCATTTACCATCTTCTGTCTTCCTGAACCCTGTTCTTATATTGTCCTTTCTCCTCACTAAAGTCTTTTACTTCTGTTTCACTCTCAGCAACCCCATACGTCTTAGTGGCATCATCGCCATGCTTGGGGTGAAATGATAAAAAAATTCTGCAAGGCTCTATTGTGAGACTACCCACCTCTGCAACTCGCTGCACAAAGACACTGACCCCACGTCGTAGAATTTCTGTGCGGTGGATCGAGCGAGAGGTAGGCTCACAGGTAAAAGAAAAACACAACTACAAACTTGGGTAGGACGAAAAGAGGAGAGAAGGTGTGTGACCTTTTTGTGGATGATAACTCTTGGTTGGTTCTCGGCTGGCGGAAAAAAATATATATCTTAACTAACAATGTCCGGCTGCTAATGGGTCGCTCTTCGATGTTACGTGCTCCGGCCTAAATCAACCTTCCTCGAACCTAAACTAAGTCTAACTACCCGTGGCCCAAAGCGCTGCCGTATATATGGAGAATCCTCTTTCATCATTTCCGGACAAGGGACACCCACGAATAAACCCATAACTTTTTCATGACCATTTCTCTCTTTGAAGAAAGTGGACATAAAAATATTTCTTAGCCTAGCTGACTCCGATTGAGGGACATTAAATTCAAACCCTTTTAAGTTTTGACCAGAGCCGGTCTTTTTCCTATCTTAGTATTTTGACAAGTACTTAACACTTATCTACCCTTTTCGCCATATGTTTTTATCTAGATTCCTAATCTAATCATTTGGTCTTGAAGTTTGATGCCCAGGTCAAATCTAACTAATCTTCTCGCACATATGTGTGCGCGCGCACGCACACACAGATGTGGGGGTGTATATATACACACACACAGATGTGCGGGCGCACACACACACACACGTGTGCGCATATATCCGAATCATAGTGTCACACTATTTCAACGTATTTTTCTTTTACTTATAGACACAATGTATCCCATCAAGTATCCAATTTTACTAGAGCAAGGCCGAGTTTAATGTGGGGTATCCGAGCCCGTAGGCTCGGCCAAAAATTTCCTGCAGCTATTTCCCGAGAAGATACTCTACCCTTCGACATAGCCTCGTGTAGGGATCCTCTGCCCGGAGCTGGAGATGAATCTCCAACTGCAGACCAACATACAGTATTTACTACTGTTTTTATGTGAATTGGGACATACCATTATTGTTAGTGGGTATGCTACAACAGATATTTAGAAACCCGGGCAAGGTCGGGTAATTCGGCTCTTAAGCTATAAATATCTGACGGAATACCAGTGAAATCAGATTTATTTAAGGTATAGCAGATTTAGTAAACAACATCGATATGATTTGGTTTGGTTTAGTTTATTGGCATATCAATTTCTATGGATTATTTAATACCGAAATCTAAATATTTTGTACGCAATTTTATGGCTTCACCTACATTTTGTACATAATTTTATACGTTCAGGGTAAACTATGTTTTATACATATATAATTTGTATTTACTCACCACACCCACGAAGTCAGGTTGTGATACAAGGTCGGTTTAATGTGGAGTGCCCGAGCGCGTACACCCGGGCAAGGGACAAAAATTGCCCACAGCCCCCGCTACCGTCGGTTGTGTTGGCCTCGTTGTTGTTGGTGCTAGAACCGATCTCTCTCTCTCTCTCTCTCTCTCTGGTGCCATGAGAGGGCGCGGCCTCGAGCAGCTGTTCCCCGGGGCTGGGCTCTTCTCAGTATAATTTTCCTCAGTTGCAACTCTGTCCTTTGACAGAGTAGCCCCTGAACGCACTCAGCCCAAAGACAGAGACGCAACTTAGAGATGATAAAGAAACGTGCTACAAATCACTCCAAGGAGTAATTTACACATAGATGTATAGTTTGTAGATTATCTATTGTAAGTGTTATATGCTTTGGTATAAGCCTATTCTTTAAGGTAGGACATTATGTTGACGGTTTCATTATTTTCAAATGTTTTTCTTGTGCTTTCCTTGTGGTATTTGTGTTTTACACGATCCTCTGTGCGGGGCGTACTCCTTTGTAGAGGTGCAGTCAGCGTATTCTACAGCCGCAGCCGATAGGGCGGAACATTGATATGAGGTGTAAATACATGACAAAAATGCAAATGGAGTCTGACTTATGCAATTTACAGTAGTTTAGTTGAAGACGTCTTAACTTTAAACATCATCTTGAATCCAAAGGTTGACAGATATTTGAGAATCGCTGAACCTATTCAGCGATTACCATTTTTGCACGAACACCTTTTTGAATAAAATATTTTCTTGAGTTTAAACATGTCGTCATGGGGGAGTAATCTAATGGAAACAATTTGCATTTTGTCTGATATTTATAACTTATACAGAAAAGAAGTGATAAATGAAATTAACCCTGTACAAAGGTTTCATACACACTATACTTTTGTTCTGAAAGCCATGTTTAACACAAGGCAACATTATACAAGTATTCAGTGAAAGAATAAAATTTACTATAAATACTTTGCAATTCTGACTCGTCAGCTTTGTGGTAGCTGTTAGACATTTTTTAAAATCATTTCACCCCAAGCACGGCAATAAAGCTACGAAGAAGCAAGACGTTATTGATTGTGGAAGAATATGAGATAAAGAAAAACATTATTAAGAAGAGAGGAAATGAACAATGAAGAGGAATTAAAACGACACTACCCACAATCCATCACTGACCTGTATATATAAATAGTCGAACAAAAACACAATGCATATGACCTGATGATTGCGTTTAAGCATGAAACAGACTGTCGAATCTGGGTGCTGACTTCAATGTCCACTTTTATATTTACACTAGCAGCATGGCCCGGCGTTGCCCGTGCTTGATTAAAAAATCGTACGACTCATACAGCAATCGCTATCACTTGACTTAAAATATTTTTGACCTTCCTTGCCTTTAAAGAAGTGCCCTTTGCCGTGCTGATGTTGCTACATGCCTTACTTCTTGCCTATCTCACACTGCGAATTTTTTCTAAGCTCTATACTAAACATTAAATCTGTTACGAAAAAAGAACTAAACAAAATGAACACAAAACGATCAGCTTTAAAAAAGGACTAGTAACTGGAAAAACCGAATGAAAAAAGAATGTTAACAACAACTACTTTTTCACACCCAACCCAGTTCTGCAGAATCAGAATCAACGTTGAGTTTAAGCAAGCGAATGAGCCAATTGGAGTAAAGTGCCATGCAGATTTAAATTTTTCCCACTTGTGACGAATGCAGCTATCGATTTTTTTTGCATGCTAGCATGCTAGTTAACATTCGTGTCAGTCAGCTGTTGGCTCTCACGCTGGCCAATAGAATCTTCCTGCCTATTCGTGGTAGCCAGCTATAGGCTCTCACTCTGGCCAGTAGAAAATGGCCGCAAATTACATGAAAACTGCTGTAGAAGCATGAAAAAATCGATTATTTCCACTATCGATGGGAGTTGGAAAATGCAAAATCGGTTGTGGCCTTCCCGCGAACTTGGAGCATGTGCATGTAAATTTTGGTGCAAATCCGTCGAAAATTGCGGCCGTGCATTCGTTACACATACACATCCTACCTTTTATAGATAGAGATACACTCTATCCTCGCAAAAGAAACACCAATGAATTAAGAAGACCGGAGATAACGATTGACATTGCATTTAAAGTTTTGAGGATCAAAGTTAATTGGAAAGCAAGGAACCGGAAGAGAGTTCCACAAGCGAGAAGTGCGAGAGAAGAAACTATTAGCATAGAACTTGTGGTGACATTTAGCCATTTCAACTGTAAAATAATGAGACATTTAACGCCAATCTAGTGCTGCGGTTAAATTCATAAAGTCTAGGTACCATAGAGGAAAGTTCCTCAGAATAATTACAATGAAAGTATTTATAGAAAAGGCACAGAGAAACGACGTTACGATGGTGCGAAAGTGATTACAATGAGTCCCCAGTATTCGCGGGGGTTAAGGACCAGAACCGGCCGCGAATAGTTAGAATCCGCGAATTCTTGTAATCCCCTAAACGTGCATATAAGTGCCTATTATGATTGTTAAAATCCCATATGCCATAAACTTTCATCCTAAACACTTTTTAAAAAAATAGTATTGATGACCATACATTTAGCGTAAATTTTCTTTCATACGTACAACAACCGTTTTTAATTACGCATACATCGATACAACCATTAAAAATATGTGTAACAAGACATAAAATATAAAGTTTAAAACCTTTTCTAAAAACAGAACTGTAAACAGTAAACACCGTTTTAAATTTAACTTAGTATAGCGATCATATACTTTCAATGATAATGATAAGTTAAATTTAATAGACTATTACCTTTATAACATGATGGTCATCTTGTCGATATGAATGTGTATTGTGTACTTACAAAGTGTTATACGTATATATTTGTATGTTATATATGTGTGTTTGTACTGTTGGATGTGTATGTGTGTATATAGGGGTATATATATATTATAGTTTTAATTTACGTTTGTTTGATTTTTCATGTATATGCGTGTATTTGTAAATGTATGTTTATGTGTTTAGTTTATATACATATATGTATACGTGCGTATGTATGTATATGTAAATATGTGTATGTATGTATGTATGTATTTGTATATATGTGCATCTTTGTGTATATATATTTTTACTTGCTTTTTTTTACGTTGCTGTATGGGTCGATATATTTATACGTGCTTATATGTATGTGTATGTGCGTATGTGTGTATATGCGTATCTGTATGCGTATATATATATGTAGGTACGTGTAGCCTTGTGTGTAGGTCTGCATGTATATATGTGTGACTGTACGATTATATATGGAGGTAGTTATTTATTTTTTCATGTAGTGTGTGGAAAACTATATGGTAAAAATATATATATATTTATATATATTTATTTGTTTAAATTGTTTTTTACTAGTTTTATCTATGTTTGTGCCCAGATTAGTTATATTTCAATAAGTAGTTAGAATTCGTTTAATAACATATTAAGCCCCGAATAAGTTTTGGCGATTGCGTCTGATTGTCTAGGTCAGTGTGCATGTGGATGTGTGTGCATGTGGATGTATGTGCATGTGTTTATCGATGACTATGTGTAAGGAAAGTGCATGCAAGTTTGGTTGTGTGTGTGTACGTTTTTTTTTTTTTATCAAGGGCCGTGTCTCGTCACCGTTTTTTGTGTATATATATATATATATATATATATATATATATATATATATATGCCTGGGCGCTTATGTATTATAACCTGAGTGTGTTTGGATTGTTTTACGTGAGAGGTGATCATTATAGTTACACTCGTTGAATTAATGTATACATATTTGTCTAGAGCTATCAACATCTTTTTTAACGCAATTTCAATGAAACAATAAATTAAATAACATATGTATTTTTTATTTTCTCCTCAGTAATTCTATAATTTTAAACTTAGATTTAGATTTCTAAATGGGTAATTTTTTACTTTTAATTTTAAATTTTATCATATAATTTAATACTTATTAGTTAGGACATATTCTATTTTACTAGAACCCCAACTTTGAAGCTTTTAATATCTATGATAACCTTGCTTCGTTGTCAAATTTTTTGAATTCTCATATACTTGTATTTAGCGAAGGATCGTTAATTAATTTGAAACTTAAAACCATTTATTCTACATTCAACATCATCACTTGATAAGACACCGGAGGTGTTGAAACAAAATAGCTATTTTTGTAGTGATTTTAAAATATATTTATGTTATAATTTTTAAATAAGTAATTATATCTGCTCTACTCTGTATTGAGCACTCTTTTAAGAATAATAATTGTTGGTTATTGGAATTTATTCCGTATATACCAATCCTATACTTGTGTGTGTATATATATATATTCTAAATAGTTCTGTTATATAGCGTGGAGGACTATTTTATTAACATCATCACACAATGTGTGATATATATATATATATATATATATATATATATGGTGATATCTTACCCATATATATATATATGGGTATGATAAAAAATATATTTGAACGTACGTATAAATATATTTCTTCCCCAGGTGTTATAAGTACAGTGCTCAAGGTTATGAGACAGAGCTATAAGTATATATTAGTGAATATACATGATATCCAACGTCGATAACACGACTCCAAGTTTCATCCAGTTCTTGCAATATTCAGGTGCGGAACATATGACCGTTATTGGGTTCGCGTTCTCGTGGTGATGATTCAAAATTGTGTGTTAAATCATGTTTATTTAATTATTGTTGCCTAAAATATTAGAATTAATTATTAATTTATATCATTTAAATTCTTATCACCACGAGAAAGCGAACTCAATAACGGTCAGAATATATTCCGCACCTGAAGATTGCAAGAACTGCATGAAACTCAGAGTCGTGCTATCGACGTTGGATATTATATATATATATATATATATATATATATATATATATATATATGTATGTATGTATGTGTGTGTGTGTGTGTGTGTGTGTGTGTACTTAAAATTCTGGGATACTTGGTCATAAATATACTAACTGGTAGTGTTACTATCAAGTAAGAATAATTTCTTGATTTCTCTTAAAACTTTTTTCAACTGCGTCAGAATAGGATAAAATTTACGGTTGCTGATCTTTTTTTCAAATATGGGGAGACAACTGTACTGAGGCCCCTTATGTAGTCTGGATGAACACTTTTCCTTGCACTGCTGGTTATTTAAGCAAAAGCAAATCAAGAGATTTTAGTCCAAATTTGGCAACTCTTCCACCATCTCGCTCCTTATCAACTATAATCTCCTCACAGAAGATGAAGAGACTTAAGGCAACAGAGGTGTGGTCCTATATAAAGAGGTTTCGAATAACATGATCTGAAATTGTGAGAAACGAGAAAGTTTTAAGGAAAATGGAAGCAAAGGGGACGCTTATATTTAGGATCAGAAAGAGTTAAAATTTTTATGACACATAATGAGGAAAGAAGGCTTGGAAAATTTGACATTCACAGGACATATTGAAGGAAAGGATGTTGCGGGCGCCATTAGCCGCTTCCTAGAAAAACGACCTTGACCTTCACAACCCCTGATCTCGCTGATTTAAGTCAAGCAGCGTGCGAGAAACTGGACGACCGGCCAATATTGTTGACTCCAAAACAGTGCTGCCTCGTGAGCATCGGATTAGGCCATGCTTCTCAAACATCGAACAAAATTGGGATTAATTTAATATTTACGGTTTTCTACTCCCTCTAGCCAGGGAGTACTTGAATAAACCGTTTCACATATTGTTAGCGCTTTTTTTCGTCCAAATTCACGCTCAAAGTGTAGTACGCTACCTTTGTGAGCTTCCGGTGCTTTTGTCGAGAGAATACTCTTCGGCGTGATCACGTTTCCGCGGTCGATCCGCCCTGGAAGTCGTATCACTACTCTGACTCGGCCCTGTTTAGGGACTTTACCTTCGTCAAGTGCTACACTTCGACGCGATCCCGTCTCCGCGGTTGATCCGCCCTGGAAGTCGTATCACTACTCTGACTCGGCCCTGTTTAGGGACTCCACCTTCGTCAAGTGTTACACTTCGACGCGATCCCGTCTCCGCGGTTGATCCGCCCTGGAAGTCGTATCACTACTCTGACTCGGCCCTGTTTAGGGACTCGTCCTAACCGAACCTTCGTACGTCTTCGACCAACCAGCTACTGCCAACTCTCCCATCCGGCAGTCGACCAGCTACCGCCGCGACCAACTCTACACCCGTGTCGCCTATACAATCGAACCAACTTCCCTGAAGGAAACCAGTCTTACCGGACCCGACACCGATACAACACACGTCTCCAGAGTACACACTTGTACACTTGAGAGAAAATAAATTCGACGTTTATTGTTTCATAAACCTCCGCTTTTGTCCTCTCATTCTCTCGGCTGTTTCTCACCTTTCTTCGATAAGCTTGCGGGGGCGACATCCTTATCGGCCCCGCAACAAGGAGGACAAAACACAGAATTACCGGAACTTTCTCTTCTATAATTCGTCTCCACAAATTTCTGAAGAAGTTTAAATGAAAATGAAACACGTTAAATGTTTCCTATTTGGTTCCCTATCCTATCATTCTATCGGATTCTAATCTCTATATACGGGACCCCCCTCACGTCGTTTTCGACATATGAGGTTCAAGAAGCTCAGTTCTTTTGCAGAACCAACCACACCTTTTTGGAAACGCCGAATACAGGTGCACAGTATGCCATAAGCCGAATACTGGTACACAAGGTCCCCCAAAAAACCGTCCACAGGCTTTGAATTCAAGAGTTGTCCTTCTCCTAGAAGCCATCCAAGGCTATAGAATCCAATATATATATATATATACATATACATGAGAAAGAAAGATAATTATTAGTTTGGTTAAAGTATCTAATGTCCTTAAACTGAACCCCAGTTTCGATGTAAAGGAGGCAAGAGTTGTCCGGCTTTTTGTTCACATCGATGCAAGCGAGAATGGAAACAAAGCGTAACATGATTTGACCAGTCGATGAAAAAACGGAGAGAGGACTCTGTCCGTATCTTATATAGACGGGTTTATGCTCGAGTCTACAGGTAAACAGTGGACGGGTTCATGCTCGAGTCTACAGGTAAACAGTGGACGGGTTCATGCTCGAGTCTACAGGTAAACAGTGGACGGGTTCATGCTTGAGTCTACAGGTAAACAGTGGACGGGTTTATGCTCGAGTCTACAGGTAAACAGTGGACGGGTTTATGCTCGAGTCTACAGGTAAACAGACATTGGACAGCTTTATACTCGTGTCTGTAGGTAAACAAACTGTTGGACTAGTTAATACCCAAATCTACAGTTAAAAACTAAACGGGTTTATACTTAAGTCTGCAAGTATCCATTCGTAAGATGGTCTTCTTTGAGGCTGGGGATGGTGTTGGCGTATTCTAAGCCTCGCTGACAGTGCAAACTTTAATTTGACCAATCATTCAAAAGATTTAAGCATAAGTCAAGTATTTAGTCATGGGGTCGAAAAAAAGTAAAATACTTTTAGCCTCTGAAATCCCAACGGAACACCGCCTATCAACGGCAACAGATCTCAATAACTGTTATGGTGAAAGACACCTAGTCTATAGATAATAGACTCTCCCAGAGTAGGAGTCAGTAGGAATCGAATACGAAAAAGTAGTCAGTGACCACAACTCAATTACTCTGCGTAATACTGATTATTACAAGTTCCTAACGTTTTTATACGTTGAACCTATTTAGGACGAATTTAGTCCAAATACAGTTTCCACTGAGGAAATAACTCTACAACAATAACTGATTTTCAAATTTTCCGGTTCGCTGCTCGTACCTGCCACTACTGTCTCGTGGCGTTAGCTGCTGTATCAGCTGTTTTTAAGAACTTACGAACACTAACCTGCTGACGGTGAACTCCAATCCTGGCTCCAATTCATAGAGAAAGTGCTTCTTGTGCTGTAGAGCGCTAACACCATATGTTCACCTGACTTCCTTTTTTTTTCTTCTTTTTCCTTTATTAACCAGCGTGTATTGATTTACAAGTTATTTTAAAGGCAGTGATAGTAGTTAGCTGTTCGGTTAAGTGTATTCTAACATAACCATCAATATTCCAGCTACGGACGGCAACACAAACCGGGATTAATGATGGTGAAATGAATAAGTAAATACTAGAGATTTAATTGTCATTTGATTCCAATTATATTTACTATTAGTGGAGAAATTTTATAAAAATAAATATAGGCAGAGATTTTCGCTTTTAAAGTGGCGGTGAGAGAATTGGCTCTTTTTTTACAAAAGAAAAATATAGTAAATGGCTAATACAAGAAAAACGCACATAAGCTATTCTTATATTACTGAATATCTAATCACAACATCCATGAAGATCACGTATCTTAAAATAGGTTTGTGGAGGCACCACACAACAGTGCTGATTCGCCAACGCATCCATGTTAAATGCATTATTAATCGCAATAGATAGCGCGTATAGTGATACTGTGCACCTTTGTGTAAATACTACCAAAGCGAAATGATTCAACTACTTGTAGGAGACACTTTTATGTTTTTGTTTCATTTCTTTTTATCTAACCGAGCAATAGTTTTACAGAGAGAAAACGAGCGTGGTGTGGCGTAAAGTTGCAGGCGTAAGAATGGGTCACGTGTAGCAGCCACGTTCTGAATTCATCTGGAGGTACCAATCTGATTGGTTGATGACACAAAATGAAGCCGGATGCCGGTGCTCAGCGGCCCAACAGAAGTGGATGGGGGTAGGGAACAAGAGAAGATCATGCAGATGATTGAGAATAAGAGACAAGATCAATAAAGAAGATCATGAATAAAGAAGAATGCAGAGAGAGAGAGAGAAAGAGAAAGGTGATGCCGAAAGAGAGAGAGAAAGTACCAAAGATAGAAAAAAAGACATAGTCAAGAGAGAGAGAAACGTGACCCATTCTTACGCCTGCAACTTTACGCCACACCACTAAAAGAGAGACAGATAAAGAGGATGCCAAAAAGAGAGAGAGAGAGACAGATAAAGAGGATGCCAAAGAGAGAGAGAGACAGACAGATAAAGAGGATGCCAAAGAGAGAGAGAGACAGACAGATAAAGAGGATGCCAAAAAGAGAGAGAGAGAGACAGATAAAGAGGATGCCAAAGAGAGAGAGAGAGAGAGAGACGATACCAAAAGAGAGAGAGAGACGATACCAAAAGAGAGAGAGAGAGAGAGACGATACCAAAAGAGAGAGAGAGAGAGACGATACCAAAAGAGAGTGAGAGAGAGAAACGATGCCAAAAGAGAGAGAAAGGGAAAGACGATGCCTAGAGAGAGAGAGAGAGAGAGCGAGAAAGAGAGTGAGAGCGAGCGAGAAAGAGAGAGAGAGAGCGAGCGAGAAAGAGAGAGAGAGAGAGCGAGAAAGAGGATGCCAAGAGAGAGGGAGAAAGACGATGCCAAGAGAGAGGGAGAAAGATGATGCCAAGAGAGAGGGAGAGAAAGGCAATGCTATAAGAGAGAGACCATAACAAAAGAGAGAGAGAGAGAGAGAAAGACAATGCCAAAAGAGGGAGAAATAAAGACAATGCCAAAAGAGTAATACAAGAGAGAGAGAGAGAGAGAGAGAAAATGATACGAGCAAGTGAAAATGATACAAGAGTGAGTGAGAGAATGATGCAAGAGTGTGAGAAAAAATTATATGAGAGTGAGAGAGAGAGAAAATTATACGAGAGAGAGAAAAATGATGAGAGAGAGAGAGAGAAAAATGATGCGAGAGTGAGAGAAAGAAAAAAACATTAGTGCAAATGTAAGAGAGATAGAAATACTGCAAAGTGTTAAATTGCAATGGTAATGAGAATTCAGATGTAAAGTTTTTGAAAAGGAAAAATCACTTGATGCTGGTCTTTTGTCTGTCAAAGAATAGTAACAGATTAAAAAATAAAAATCCTTGGCTGAAATAAATGGCCTGGAAAACCTTGCCTTCCCTCCAGACTTATATTGCTTATGGGAAAATCATGTTGAAAGTTAAGCAAAATTGAGTCCAATTAATATTTAGTTAGGTGACTAACAACTTAGGAACACTTTGCCTGAATGTGAATGAAATTTGTTCTTTTGCTCATCTATGCAAGATTAATTTCTCTGTCCATGAACACAGAGGACATCTACACTAGCCAAACCAACTTTGTAGCATCTTTCCTTTTTCTAACATTGCATTCACACATAATCTTATAAAGGGTGGGGGTTTGGTCATATTGTTCTGAAGATATAAATATTAAATTAACAAGATTTACATACCGACCATTGTCACTCAGCATCATTCAGAGATGTTGCTTCATCTTTCATAGTATTCTTTTTCACAACTCCTCACATCAGCAGGAAATACAGGCAAGATGAAAAACATGATCAAATAAATGAAAAAACAGATACTCCTTAATAAATCAAAGGCTATTGAATGATTTCTTTTTAATAATTTCATCCCAAATGAGGTAGTAAAGCCACTAAGACACAAGGTGTTACTAAGTGTGAGAGAATAAGAAAACATTATTAAGGAGTGAGAAAAATAAAAGAAGTGGAATCAAGAAGACAGTAGATAATGATTGACATTGCATTTAAATTTTTGAAGATCAAAGTCGGTGGAAAAGCAAGCAGTCAGAAGAGAATTACACAGGTGAGAAGTGTGAGAAAAGAAACTGTTTACATTTAGCCAATTTAACTGTAAAACAATGAGAGCTTGTTGCCAATTGTGTACTGCACTTAAATTCATGAAGTCTAGCTAACATAGAGGAAAGGTCATCTGAACAATTATCATAAAAGTATTTACGGAAAAATCACAGAAAAGCTACATTAAGAGCAATGGGAAAGTGACTGAAGCCAGGATGTCAGGTCAGGACCAATAACATTGCTGATTCTTCTTTAGATTTTAACAAGAATCTCTAAAGGCAAATTCTGTAAATTTGTGCAATGTTGGCATAACCAATTCTGATTCTTGCTAAGACTATATCGTAGTGTTCCGCTACTCTGTTCACTTTCATCATGGCTGACAATCTATTTCTCGTGACCTTGCCCTTTTTTTCATAGTATCCCGTTTCTGTAAAACCCTTTTTTTATATGACCTTAAACAGTTATTTAAATTTAATAATTCACTATATCATTTTTTAAGATATTTGATTATGGTTACATAATATACATACTACTTCTGTCCTTGTCATAGTATAGTTTGTAATCTCGAGTAATTAGATATTTTTTTTATTATAACTAGGAGTTGTTACAGAATACAGCATTTGTTGTAACACCCCTAATACCATAAAATCAGCATCCAAAAAAACGTATCCTCTGAAGAGGTGATTTTTACCCTCATAGGTTTTCTCCTTTCTTCCAGATGAGGCTATGCTGAAGGGCAGAGTCTGGGGAAGTAGACAGCAACCTGACCCCATGTATATGGCAAATTTTTATCCGAGCCTATGGGTTTGGAATGCCCCACATAAAAAGCCAGAAGGACTCAGGTAAATACTTAACAGGCAATTTTTGGCTAGTGATTTTATATCAACAGTTTCTGCACCCACAGTGCATGACTTCTCATTCCAGTATCTCCAGTGCTTGTCAACGGTTCCTGCACACACAGCACATGACAATTCTTTCCCGGATTTTCTGTGCTCATCATCGGCCGCATTATCTTCTGGCATCTACTATACATAGCAGTCATTTTCATCATATACTAATCTACCCGTGAGCTCAATGGCATTTTCTCTGCTCAGCATGTCATCCTTGGTGTCTACCAGTGTTCTTCTGTGTACATCAGTTTCAGTACCTTCTGTGAATGTCAACTCAGTTTACCGTTTTTGAACATGGACTGTTCCGGTGATAATCGGCATATGTCAACTGGTTCAGCATTTTCTTCTGCCCATCCACATTTCAGGTTATCTACTTTTGTATTTACTCTTCCAGTCAGTATTCTACACATATCATCCTGTCAGTTTATCTCCTGTGTATACAATATTGACTTTGTCAATCGTAAACAGTTTTCTCATCAGTGGTGCTACATAAACTTTTCTCTTCAATCTACTTTAGCGCATGAGTAATGAACATTTCTCATTAATAAATTTCAAGTTTCGAACCACTGTTTTTCATCCGTTTCCTCGAGAACTCTTTTCAACATAAACATTTCGCAATTTCTTTCTCAGAATTGTATTTGCCAAGAATAAATTTGGGCATACTTTATTTGAATTCCTTGTTCTTGTTGTCCTTGCCTTTGACCTGTCAGATCATTGAGTTTTATTTTTAAATGGTTAGCGGGCTTGTCTGATTAAAACCAACCTTGGCTTGTGTTCCCACTACAACTATTTCTCCTCTTCAGGAAAGACTGGTGTTATGGTGTCTTACCCTGAGTGTAGGTTTGATTTTGTACAATTTATTATTTGGGTGAGTATTCCATACGTCTTGCAACTTATTTAAGATTAGTTAATGCAACCAAAATGAATGCTGAAAGGCTTAAATTTAGATATTTCTATTATTTATCCTTAAATATGGGAGGCATTATGATCTACAACTGTCTATATTTCAAAGATGAGGTATTGTAACTATTTGCACTATTTACATTGTTCGGACTGTTGTCCTTGTCTTTATTGTCACATTCATGATGTTGTACACTCCAGCTTTCTTCAGGTGATATTTGTTGGAATTTCAAACCAAATATCTAAAGGTATGGTATGTGGAATTAGAATAATTTACCTATGTGGACTAAATAAAGGGTTCGGATTGAAATTCATACAATTATCATTAAGATGTAATTGTGAGAATTAATTTTGCTCCAATAAACAAAGAAAGTAAATTATGTTTTTTTCTGTCAATTTTTGGTTAAAAGATCTTGAATAAACCATTAACAAACAACATTTGTGTGTCCTGTTTTCTGCTTACCCTAAACTAGATTGAAAATGTAAATGAGAATTTTAAAAATGATAAAAATAGAAAATTTAGTCAATGTGAGGCAGGTAATTGGAAATGAGAATAAAAACTATTTTGATTGTGAATAGTTTGAATGAGCTAATCAATGCATAAAGTACAATTCTTAAAAGAATGTTAAAAGTTGCTCTAAGCATGAAAATTGATTAATAAGAACATTTGCATGTAAAATTATCCCACGTGATTTAACTAAAATGTTTAAATAAAAATAAAGATGTGACTTTTATAAAAATGACAGTAAAATTTAAATAACTTGTTTTTTTCTGTCTGAAGTACCAGAATGAGGAGTTATCATTATTTACACTATTTACATGTGGACTATTGTCCTGATCTTTGTTGTTATTGTAATGTTTTGGCTGTTATACCCCCTGGCCTTCATCAGGTGTCAAGCCAGGTAACCTACTGACGGTGGGAGGCTGTTTTATTTTTGAAGACCGTCCTGCTTATTAATTTCACACTTCTTCACCTTTAAATAATTTCCCAATCCATTTATTACATATTGAAAAAAAAATTCTGAAACCCCTCCCTACTGATTATTAATATATCCCTTGTATTTGGCACCAAAGACGAAAATGCTTTGCTGTATGATAACATTCAAATCTAGAACTGCTTGGCTATAAACAAAGTGAAGAGAATTTTGCTCAAACACAAAGCAGATCAACTTTGGGAGATCATTTTAGGGAAAGTTAGTGGAAGCTCATATTTTGTTTGTCAAATGCCATGATATAAGTGCTGGACAATCTCCTCAAAGATGAGGAAGAGACTTGAAGCAGCAGAAAGGTAATTCTATAGAAGGATGCTGAGGATACGGTGAACCAAACATGTGAGTAACAATGAAGACAATGGAAACATAATGGAAACGAATACTTAACATCAAGAAGAGACAGTTGAGGTTTCTGGGGCATATAATGAGGAAGGAGGGTTTGGAAAATCTGATACTCATAGGTCAGATGGAGGGCAAGAGGGACAGAGGAGGACAACGCATAACATACTTGATGAGCTTGAGTAAATGGATGGTGAAACAGGGCTTAGGACGAATAACAGAAAGACAAAGTTAAGAGCTACAAGGGACAGGAAGTTGAGAAGCCATGGTTGCCTACACCCTGAGGGCACATAGCACACAAAGAAGAAGTGGGATGTCTCTCTTACTAACCTTCACTCTCTCCCACACTTTCTCTCCATTTTCTTTCCCACTCTCTATGTCCACTCGAATAAGAGTCTATAAAAATTCAAACATTGCTCCTACCAATTAGCATTGCTCTCATGAAGCTGTTTATAGCCAAACAGATCAATTTTGCGATATTCATTTAAGGAAAGTTAGTAGGAGCTCTCTCACTTTCTCCCACACTTACCCTCACTCTCTCCCGAACTTTCTCTCACCGAATTCTCTCCTCCCACTCTCACCCTCACTTTCTCTCACTTCATTCTCTCCCTCACCCCTTCACTGTCTCTCACCCACTCTTTCACCCTCTCTATCTCCCCAAACTCTCCCACACCACTCTCTCTACACTCTTTCCCTCTATTCTCTCTTTCCCTCACTCTCCACTTTTTTTTCTCTCTCTCTCTCTCTCTCTCTCTCTCTCTCTCTCTTAATAGAAACCATTTTAAAAAAACTCAAACATTGTTCCTGCTCTTATGAAGCTGTTTGTAGCCAAACAGATCAATTTTGGGAGATTCATTTAAGGAAAATTAGTGGAAGCCAAAATGAGGAATCATTTATGAAAAATCAAACACAGCTCTTATCTGACACACCTGTCAAAACAGAGGTTAATCTTTTCAAAAACAATTTCTGTTCTCGCTATAAAAACACTAAGAGATGAAAAGAAGCTTTACTGACACAAAAGAGGAAAATAATTTGGTACTGGTTTGACCACTTCAGTGGTCAGCAGTTAGACAGCTGCAGGGGCCAAACCAAACAAATCTGTAGATGTTTATCCCCAAAAAGGCAGAACTGGCCACTAGAAATTTGGACAGGGATCAAGCACAGCTTAAGATTTACTTTTTATTTTTGACAATGATATTTACCCTGTACAAGGCCCACAGGCCATGTAAAGTAGAGGGTGGAAGAGTAAGAGGCACAGTTTATGGGTATATGTGAGGACGATAACAGCTGGCCATAGACTTGAACAGGTTAACATTGTAGTCATCGGGAAAGCATCCTCTTGGGAGTCAGTTCCCCAGGGCAGTGGTTCATGGGAAGAAGCTGCTTAATGAAACTGATATCTCACCAGTGGTATAAGAAGAGAATGAGAGTGAGACGCTACAATGGGCATGGCACGGTGGGTCTTAGCCATGAAGGTTAGGGGACTAGTGGAACGAAGAAGTGTAAGGCTTGTGCCATCTTGTCTGTGAGAAAGGGAAAGCATCCTCTTGGGAGTCAGTTCCCCAAGGCAGTGGTTCATGGGAAGAAGCTGCTCAATGAAACTGATATCTCACCAGTGGTATATGAAGAGAATGAGAGTGAGACGCTACAATGGGCATGGCACGGTGGGTCTTAGCCATGAAGGTTAGGGGACTAGTGGAACGAAGAAGTGTAAGGCTTGTGCCATCTTGTCTGTGAGAAAGGGAAAGTATCCTCTTGGGAGTCAGTTCCCCAAGGCAGTGGTTCATGGGAAGAAGCTGCTCAATGAAACTGATATCTCACCAGTGGTATATGAAGAGAATGAGAGTGAGACGCTACAATGGGCATGGCACGGTGGGTCTTAGCCATGAAGGTTAGGGGACTAGTGGAACGAAGAAGTGTAAGGCTTGTGCCATCTTGTCTGTGAGAAAGGGGTTGTAGGGTGGAAAATAATTCATCACCCACAAGGACACAGAGATGCTTTTGGGCTCTATCGGGAGTTGAAAGTGAAGACTGAGCAGCTCCTGCCCATATATTGGAGTAGTACCCCATTTTCGGTCTGATCTTGCTGCTGTAAAGTTAGAGGATGGCAGGAAGAGATAGGTACTTGCTGCAGCAGTATGTTTTCCCAGCACCTTTAGTGATGGATCATCCATACTAGTTCTACTTGAGGTCCGGGCTGAGTTTAAGTCTCAATAGGTGCCCAAGGTATAGGGCCCCCTGAAGGAACATCCATTCATCGCAATTGGTGAAAGTTCCGGATTCGATTGGTGTTGGTGGAATGTCACTAGTTTGGTTTTTGAGGCAATGAATGTGACCAGCCACTTTTTCCTCTCACTGAGCTGTTAGAGCTAAATCAGAGGAGAGATCAGCTCCTACATTCTCATTCCCTCATTTTTACAAAAGTTTTGGCCACTGTACCCATCAGCCTCTTTTCTCTAATGCTGAGTACTGTTTTTGTTATAATTTCATTCTTTTGAACCAATATCCTTGTCTATGTTGTCTATATCGACATTGCAATCACTTTTCTTTCTATTTTCTGTATTTTCTTCTTGTTCTGTTTTGTATGTTTCTTGCCATTATATTAAATGAGCTTGTGGTGATAGAGAAATAAATAACAAGGCCAAAATTTCAACATCTCTAAAAATAGATGTATACTTAAGATCACCAGACAACAAAGATATAGTCTGACCAACCAATCAGAAAGCTTTCACAACCATGATGTAAGAAAATAAATAAACAAATAATAGCAAGGAGACTAAAATTTCACCATCTTTAAAAATAGATAGTTTGACCAACTAATGAGAAAGCTTTTACAACCAGGATATAAGGCTGTGAGCCAATGTGAAGCAGAGCACCCCTTTCGAGGTGAATCTATAGATGTAATTATAAGCAAATGGAAAAATCAACCAAAACCATAGTCTATAAATTAATTTCATCCATTCTCCGATGATGCGGTTATCTTAACATACCTGGAAACGAAATACAACATTTGCACCACTAACTGGCAGCCTAAATCATCCTTGCTACATTTAAAACAAACATACTTACTTTCACCACATTATCAAGCATTGGCTACTACATTTGGATATTAAATATATATATATATATATATATATATATATATGATAGAAATTTTAAGGAGGATTTGATATATATATATATATATATATATATATGATAGAAATTTTAAGGAGGATTTGATATATATATATATATATATATATATATATATATATATATATATATATATATATATATGATAGAAATTTTAAGGAGGATTTGATATATATATATATATATATATATATATATATATGATAGAAATTTTAAGGAGGATTTGATATATATATATATATATATATATATATATATATATATATATGATAGAAATTTTAAGGAGGATTTGATATATATATATATATATATATATATATATATATATATATATATATATATATATATAGAGAGAGAGAGAGAGAGAGAGAGAGAGACTTCCTTCTGGGAATTGACAGGTGAATGGACACAGACACTCATGTCAAGACTTTTACAAGACTGGGACACAAGCGGTTACTGGGTGTGGAAGAATTAAGAACAGAAACATTACTAATGAGCAAGAACAAAAGAGTGATGAGGAGGACAGTAGAAATTGGTTGACGTGGCATTTAAAATTTTGAAGATTAAAGCTGGAAAGCATGGAGTCAGAAGAGAGTTCCAGGAGCAAGATGTGCGAGAAAGGAGACTGTTAGCATAGAACTTATGGTTACATCTAGACAACTCAACTATATATTGGTGAGACCTTGTCGCCAGTCTAGTATTGCACTTAAATTCATAAAGTCTAGGTACCATGATGAAGAGCTCATCTGAAGTGTTGCCATAAAAGTATTCATAGTTAAGGCACAGGGAGGCAAATTTGTAGTGATGGGAAAGTGACTGTATTCATATGCTATTTATAAATAGCAGTTGATATAGCTG
>OZ038502.1:58342877-58402877 GCA_964036315.1 Acanthosepion esculentum
GATCAGTCACCTTCAGAGGCAGGATAAATACAGCAAATGAAGTCACATACAGAGTGATAAAGTTTAAAACTGGAATAGTTTACAGAAATAAAACCCAGTTCATTTTATTATGCATAACATTAAACGCCATTATTTTAGTCATTTCAAACATATTTTAAGATATAAAGAAAAAAAGCCATTCAGATTACACCTTAGGTGAAACTCCTCACTCATCTACCAAATGTCTTAGGGATTGAGTTGAATCTTTTCTAATTGATCACTTTAGCTCTAAGTTGAAATGCTGATTCCTTTTCTTGTTGTGACCTCCTGATCCAGTTTTCTTCTCTACTGTTCTCTCTTTTTTAAACTTATTCACCATCCTCTTGATGGTTCTTGAATGAACTTTGAAGATGGAAGCCAGAGTATGAATGTTGGTACTATTACTGAAAGCCTGAATGTTTTTTTCCTCTCAGCATTGCTCAGTTACAGTGGGACTGACAAAAATGAATTTAACCTGTTCTATTTCTTGCTGAATAACTCAAAGGATTTTTCAGTGTTTCGTACAACAAGTGATATCAAGATAGCTAAATGTCTTATCTGGAAACATGGAAAAAAGAAACTCAATTAGTTTAGTGATTTTTAGATATTAAATATTTTGTGGGATGGCCAATTATGCCATAACATGATTTGGACAATTTTGCTGCAACAACCAGTAAATATACACACACACACACAC
The DNA here is from genome assembly GCA_964036315.1 of Acanthosepion esculentum. Classification (NCBI taxonomy): domain Eukaryota; kingdom Metazoa; phylum Mollusca; class Cephalopoda; order Sepiida; family Sepiidae; genus Acanthosepion; species Acanthosepion esculentum. Next base: position 58,343,593 of record OZ038502.1, read on the forward strand.
AAAAGGTCTGATCAAAAAGTAGACAAAGTGAATCTGCTTGGCAGACTGACCATGAACTCTGTCATGCATACATCCTAAGTTATAATATTCTCGCTCATTTCCACTGTTTAGGGCAGTGCTTGGAAGGAAAGTGTGTAGAATGTGGTCATCTCACCGAACTACAGAGGCTCCATCAGTGACCATAGCTTGTGCAGCAATTTTTGTCCAAGAACAGCATTCCCCAAGTCCAACAAACACTATATTCCCTAGATTTAGCCCCTTGAGACTTTTTCCTATTTCCAAAAATGAAATGTCACTTGAAAGGAACAAGATTTTAAGACACTGAAGAAATCCAAGAGAATGCAACGAGGCTCGCTATCCCAAAAAAGAGTTCCAGGAAAGCATCCCTCAATGGAAATGATACTAAACAGTGCTATAACAGATTCAGCCATGAAGATTTGCTAATCAAATGTTATTTTTAGTGGATATTCATATTCAGTAGATGCTCCATTTATTTATTAAACAGTATATTTATTTATTTTCGTCTACTGGCTTGAATATTTGAGAAATCTTATAAAAGAAAGATATGCACTCACCGGCACTATTCAGCCATACTTGATCAGGAAAGTTACTTTGTGGCTGAGTTGGTTAAAGCACATTGTATCTAACAACAGTTCCCTCTATTCTCTGCTTTGGGTGAATTAATTAAAAAAAAAAAAAGAAAAAAAAATAAACTCAAGGATTTTAACTCTTTTTCTTGTAATCCCTATATTTCTTCAGCAAAAGTTCCTTCAATATTTTCAAATGAACTCAAAGACTTCAATTCTCATTTTTGTAACCCCCACATTTCTTCAGCAATATTTGTACCAAAAAACTTCATTTCAATTTTTTATTGCCTCTAAAATGTTTTCCATTAAAATCCGAGCTCATATAAAATAAGCTTTACTCTAAACCTTCATTTGAAGATAAAAGCCTTTATCACTTGTTGGCATGAAAAAAAAAAAGGTTCTGTATGATTCACTGAATATTCTGCAGAAGAAATCATTTTCAAAAAATGTCTTCGTTTTCTTTACTCGATTTTAATCAAATGCAGAGGTGGTGGTGGGGGGGGCTGATCTTTGATGTTCATGTCTTTTTTGAAGGAAATTATTTTTCTATAAACTCCTGCTGCTTTGAAGGCTGTATTCTAATTATAGCAAAACACTCAGCAAAAAAATAAAAATTAAACAAGGCCTAAATAATTAGAGGATATTTCATTTAATGAAGACATTGCGCTCCTGCTAAATAGTTCTTATAAGCAGGGGGCTCATTATATACTAAACGTTACCATCACATGTCTTCAAAGAAAAAAGAAAAACAGATCACACGCACAAATAAATAAAATAAAAACAATAAATAAATAAAATAAGAACAAATAAATAAATAAATAAAATAAGAACAAATAAATAAATAAATAAAATAAGAACAAATAAATAAATAAATAAAATAAGAACAAATAAATAAATAAATAAAATAAGAACAAATAAATAAATAAATAAAATAAGAACAAATAAATAAATAAATAAAATAAGAACAAATAAATAAATAAATAAAATAAGAACAAATAAATAAATAAATAAAATAAGAACAAATAAATAAATAAATAAAATAAGAACAAATAAATAAATAAATAAAATAAGAACAAATAAATAAATAAATAAAATAAGAACAAATAAATAAATAAATAAATAAAATAAGAACAAATAAATAAATAAATAAAATAAGAACAAATAAATAAATAAATAAAATAAGAACAAATAAATAAATAAATAAAATAAGAACAAATAAATAAATAAATAAAATAAGAACAAATAAATAAATAAAATAAATAAATAAAATAAAAACAAATAAATAAAAACAAATAAATAAATAAATAAAATAAAAACAAATAAATAAATAAATAAAATAAAAACAAATAAATAAATAAATAAAATAAAAACAAATAAATAAATAAAATAAAATAAAAATAAATAAATAAAATAAAATAAAAACAACTAAAACATCACAAACACACTAGTGTCTTGCATCAGAATGACTGTCAGAACAAATTCATAATAATCAAAAATAGATTCAAATCTCAAATTGTTTTATTAGAAGAGAAACTCCCAGTCTAAGCAGTAATGAAAGGCATGAAGAAAGGACTAACTATGAATTGTAAGAAGACAGAATGTATGGTTGTCAGCAAGAGGAACAGCTCAAGATAAGAGCTACAAATTGAAGATGTCATAATCAAGTAACTATAATAATAGCTGGCCACTTGTATTCGAGGATACCCGTCTATTAGGGTGGTTAGCCAATACCTATTGCGAACGCTCGCTCAGGCACATTTGTGTTTATTTAACACCCATAGAGCCAACCTGTGGTTTATACTGCATCTAGGCTGAGAAGACCTTAGTTACAGTTTCTGGGAGAGATCATGTTATCTAGCATGATCAACAATCTGATACAAGGCCAGCACACTCAAACCCTTGGTCATGCGGACTTGTGACTTTGTGCTAGCACAGCTATTGTAGTAAGTACATAGTAGAAGCACCAAACCAGATGTGGCAGCAATACCCAATGCATTGAGGAATGTGTAAGATAGATCCTGGCAAGAAAAATTGTCTCGCCCAACACAGTGGACCAACTTTCCCAGCAGCAAACCTAGCAATTGATTCAAAATCTTTCCACTTCATGTCAGTGGAAAATGTTAGCCTGAGAAGACGCAATGAGTTGTCGCACATACACACAGAAGGTACATTTAATAATAGTATAGATGGTCAACATGAGCACCAGACAGGCAGTGTTCTTTAAAAAATGCTTGCCCATTTTTTAGTTGTGAGTCTCTGTTGGTGAAAAAATAAAAAATATTGAGGTAGAAAGAGAAAGACATTTATCAACATTCCAGTGTAACCTTTTCACTTCTATCAGACAATGGATCACATGGTTTCTGTCAGCTGCTCCCCTACACTCATCCAACCCTGAAACACACAATGTGTCTAGATTTTATAAAACAAACAGAAGGAAAAAAAAAAGAAAAGAAAAGGTATTAGGTCTGCTTGTCCTTGAGGGGCTGTAAACATTCAGGAAACTTTGTGAAGAAGGAAAAACGAAAGAGAAAGACAGTGACGGGTGGGGATGATCCCCTAGCACACACACTCATACATATATATTTTTTCAGTTGTATGGATATGAGTTTGTGACCCTGGGTTTCACGCTCTTGAGATCAGACAAACTAGTCTATTTTTTAAAAATTGAATCTATTTATGCATGTTTGTGTGTTTGATTATGTTTGGTGGTGGGAGGGGGAAATTTTCCTCTGTGTCCGTTTGGGGTGGCATTCTCATATATATATATATATATATATATATATATATATATATATATATATATATATATATATATATATATATTAGGTCATCCCATAAGTTCTGTCCGAATTTTAACTTTTTGTTAAAATGAACGAAATTTAAAGAGTATTTTATAATGTCTAATGAAGCTGAACATTATTTTTATGTTTAGATGCATTTAAATTGATCAAATTCTATTTCAGAGAACAATAAAATTAAATTTTGTTTGATTAAAACCCTGCTAACATGGAAGTACCCAAGAATCATTTGAGGCACATAATGCTTTATGAGTTCAAGAAAGGAAACTCAGCAGCCGAAGCGGCTAGAAACATTCACTCAGTTTATGGAGAGGAATGTGTGAATGAAAGAACTTGCAGAAGATGGTTTACAAAATTCAGAGGTGGAGATTTCACCTTTGAAGATGAAGATCAAACCGGACCTCCAGTTGAGTTTGATGAAAAGCTTCTTGAAGCAGCCCTTGAAGAAAATCCTGCTTTATCAGTTGAGGAATTGGCAGTGGTTCTCAGTTCAAACCATACAACTGTTCATCGTCATCTTCAACAACTTGGAAAAGTTCCTAAACTTGGAAAATGGGTGCCTCATGAATTGTCTGAAAACAACCTCAAATCCCGAGTTGACATCTGCTCTTCTCTCCATTCATAGAACATAGAAGTCAACAAAGTGTTGACTTCTATGTTCACTTTTATATTTACACATGCTCTATCTCTGATATTGAGCACTTTATCCATAAATATAGCACATATTAAGACTATATTTCTTATATATATATATATATATATATATATATATATATATATATTAAGAAACAGACAACTTCAAGGGTTCATGGTGATTATAATTTATTTCCTTTGAGTCGAAATTCAATTCTAATTCCTCAGATCGACCATTTTCATACAAATAAATTGGTGAGAAATATTCCAGGTATAAGAAGAATTCAGTATTATTATTTTTAATTTATGCACATGTGTTTGAGGAGGCCGGTTTAACCTGCCTCCTCAAACACATGTGCATAAATAGGTGGCAGGAGGGGTTGCGGGCAGTGGGGAGGTCAAAGGAGATATATATCTCTAGAAAGGGAAAAAGTGATTAAGGGAGTGGAAAATAAAAGAGATGCAAACAAAATTAGGAAAAGAAAAAAAGAGATAAAGAAAAAAAAGAGATAAAGAAAAAAAAGAGATAAAGAAAAAAAAGAGATAAAGAAGAAGAAGAGATGTATTTACACCCATCTTAATAAAGAGTAGATCACTAAGGCTTGAGATAGTTATTAACTGAATTTGGGTTTAAAAATTTTCAGTGCATAATATTTGATCTATGTGATTAAGATTTGTTACTGAAATAGGAGGCACGGTGGAGCAATGGATAGTGGCTCAGATTGAGAAATCAGAGAGCCGAGTTCAAATTCCACTCGAATCCATTACATTCACTTATGTGCTAATTCCCTTGGGAAATGTACGAAGCCTCTTCTTCTCCTCCCAGCTATGGGTAAATAGCAGGACAGACTGAGTTCTATAGCCTTGGGTGGCAACTGGTCTACCACAGAAAGAAATGGCAACCTACTGTTGGAAAAAAAAATCTGCCTCACCAGTCATGTATCTTTCGATACATGATCGCCTAAGAAACATGTATCATGCATGGCACACAACTGGCTGACATTATCAAGGAAGGAGATTATGTTGAAAATATTGTTGAGTAAAAAAATAAATGCTTTCATCACCATTAGGCTATAGATTTATACCTTTGTATATATAGAGTCAGCAAGACAATGAACAAAATTTGAAAGGAAAGATGAGAAAAGCTAAGTAACCTGTTTAACCTGTGAAATTGTCCAGTATAGTTTCCAGAGGCAAATGAATCTTTCTTCCTCTGAACAAATTGATAGAGGCTCTTATGGAAAAGGATGGGCTCATTTCTTATTAGCAGGTGGAACAGAATAACTCAACAATATTTGTTAGCCAAGTATGAAGAGTTCAATTCTTGGGGTGGGGATTAGCATTAACAATCTTCATAATAATTATCTAACAGGGCGGAGAGCATGACCCCCCCTCCCGCCACTGATCACTACAATCTTAACCTTTTAAATTATAGAGTTAACCTTTATCTTCCCAACCTATTTGCATAAACTGTGTCCTCCTACTCTGTAACCCCCTACCTCAAGTGCACCCCACTGGCCCTTGAACAGAGTTAACCTTACTGTAAAAAATATACATAAATAGTTATAGTTAATATAACCTATATTTGATGAAGAAACAATTAAGTTTAATTGACCTTCATTAAAATGAGAGTTAACCAGTTTATGATGGTGTTTTAATCTTTAAGCACTCTGCATGACAAATATTACTTCCCTTTCCAATGCATTCTTTTTCAAGGCCTATCAATTGCAGTCTCCTTATTGTTAATTTCACACAAAGTTGTTTTCTGTTGCCATAGCAGGATATGACAACACAACTATGAAATTCAAACACACTATTGTTCAGGGATCAGAGTCACCTTCAGTGGCAGGATAAACTTTATGGACAGCAAATGAAATGACATACAGTGTATACAAAGGTTAATGCGATAAACATGATTTTATATATATATATATTTAAAGACATTTATATTATGTTTAACGTTCTTTTTATAGATACAAGTATTTAAGCAAATGCTCTGTTTTATAATAACATAACACATAATGTTTTATAATAAACAATATTTGCTTAAATACTTGTATCTATAAAAAGAACGTTAAACATAATATAAATGTCTTTAAATAAATTGTCGGACAATGTCCAATTCTAAAAAATATATATATATATATATATATATATATATATATAGAGAGAGAGAGAGAGAGAGAGAGAGAGAGAAAGATAGAGTTAATACAAATAAAATTTGTCACTTAGTTGATTGATGTTATATTTAGCACTGACTTCAGAGTTTCCTAGAAAAACCTTTGGGTAATTTTTCAGTTCGGTTGTCACGTTTCAGTAATTGACTGCAGATTCTCTCATTTTTTGTTATCTATATACTAAGTATGATGCAATTAATTTATGCATTAGTTATTGGTCTTAGGTTGATTTTTTTTCCTGCGTGTGTTTGTGCATGTGTCTATATATAGACTGTTATGGTTATTTCACCTTTTCATCATTTTCTTGTCTCCTCATACGCACTCCCTCTTCTTTTTCTTTCTTTTTTCTCTCTTTTGGCTCTGAGGGCTGAAGATAATGTAACAATGTCATTTCCAGTATCACAGACAGAACTCTTGATTTTTGGGGTAATTTGTTTTCCCAAATGTTCTGTTTTTTTTTGTTTTTTTTAAGTTAGTGTTATTTGTGAAATATAGTGTGGTCTGTTTTTTATTTCTTTTATAAATAATTGACTTATTTTTAAATTAATGCTTAAATGGCAAAAATAAATATTTGTTTATATGTCTGCACTTACCCATTATTCATTTTTCTTATTTAGTAGTTTGTTTCCTTTTAGCTGGCTTACTTGTATCTTAAGTATTGGGATATAAATTATGGAAGGTTAGGATTATAACTGCATATTTTTGTTGATTTAGATGTGTAGATATAGTAGGCCAATGAAAGAAATTTGAGAGATAAAAAGACAACAATAATAATAATGATAATAAAATGAATATTTATTGTATATTATTAGGCCTTCAGAAGCATGATGAGAAAATTGTTTTTTTTATAAGTTGAATTTTTCTGTCGGCCTTCTGTATCAAAAGCATGTGGACAATCTTTACTGTCATATATATATATATATATATATATATATATATATAGATAGATAGATAGATAGATAGATATGTAGGTAAACAGATAGATAAATAGATATGACCAAAGATACATAGATATGAAGATAGAGATAGAAATGAACAGAGATAGATGTGAAGGTAGATAGATACAAAGATATGAACATGTTGCCATATTTATCACAATGTTTCGGCCGTTGTACGCTCTGGCCTTCTTCAGGTGGTTGGCATTTCGAACTGAACCCTTTATTTCGATCACTGGGGTAGACTGTTCTAGTTCCACGTTCAATGGATGTCAGTTATCAGTTATCTCCTGTTAATTTCCCTCTGAAAGTTCTCTACTGCCTTAACCGGTTACTGAACTCACACTCTTTGGGTCTTTCCGGGACATATCATTATCTATCTCCCAATTTATCTTTGTTCATATCTATCTAACTCTCTATCTTTGTTCATGTCTATCTCTCTCTCTCTATCTTTGTTCATAGATAGATAGATATAAACAAAGATAGCTAGAGAGATAGATATCTATCTTTGTTCATATTTATCTTTGTTCATATCCATCTCTCGCTGTGTCAGTCTACATTTCTAAGATGAGGTATTATGTACATTATTTGGACAATTGTCCTCATCTTTGTTGTCATATTTATTACAATGTTTCAACCATTGTACACTCCGGCTTTCTTCAGTTGGTTGGAATGTCGAACTGAACCCATTATTTTGCTCACTGGGGAAGACTGTTCTAGTTTCACATGCCATGTTTAATGAATTCGATGTAATCAAGGCTCACCAAGTACAAAAATTAAATAGATTGAAAGATCAGAAGGTGACGCACAAGGTCCATCACCCACCAGTGAAAGCAGTAGTCAACATCAGCCAATATCAGCTGAGTGTCTCTGAGGAGTCAGTATTGAATAAGGGTTTCAACTTCGCCACAACCATCAGGTGAGTGCCATACTTGGACATCATTGCCAGAGTTGAGGAGGTGGCCTTGAACATCCCTCAGGCTCAGGTGGATGAACTGAGATGGAAAGTGAGACAGACCTTGGAGAAGGCCAAGCTTCCCAGGTCTAACATAACAAAACTAGAGAGGCTGGTGATTGGATCCCTACAGAGGAACAAAAACATCATACTACCAGCTGACAAAGGCAATGCGACTGTAGTGATGGACAAATCAAATTATACAAGAAAGCTTGAAGACCTCATTAGCAATGGGGTAGCTACAGCAAAGTAAAAAAGGATCCTGCAATAAAAAAAGGGAATGCAAACTGTCACAGATACTAATCAAGAACAAGGATCACTTCGCACACCTAAGTGGTATAGGCAGTTATCGCAGTGTTATGCCAAGCTACCTCACATATACGGTCTACCTAAGATTCACAAAGATGGTATTCCGCTCAGGCCAATTGTTAGTTGCCAAGGCTCTGTGTGCAACCCTCTGAGTTGCTTCCTTGTAGATATAATTGATCGGAAAGTTTCCTTCATATGTCCAAAACTCTGCCCACTTCGTGGAAATAATCAAAGATGCTCCCATCCTATTCAACCAGATGGTGAGCTTGGACGTGGTGAGTTTGTTCACCAAGGTACCCACGGAGGAGGCACTCTCAGTAGTCAGAAACAGATTGGCCTCTAACTCATCCCTAGAAGAACGGACCAGTATTCCAATAGATAATCTGATGGAGAGGTTGGCTTTCTGTACACAAACAACACATTTCGGAATGGGATCACACGTATATTGACAGGATGAGGGCTTAGCAATGGGCTCGCCATTATCACCAGCAATGGTGAATATATAAATGGAATACTTTGAGGAAATGGCATTAGAATCTATATCTCTAAAACCAACTATATGGTTATGGTACGTAGATGACACCTTCATACTCTGGCCACACCAGGAAGATGTTAATGTTCTACTGGACCATGTAAACTCAATAAGACCTTCGATACTGTTCACAATGGAGAAAGAGAGTAACAACACACTCCTATTCCTGGATGTTCTAATATCTCAAACAGAGCATGGGTTCAAGACATCCATATACTGTAAACCAACATTCACCGGACAGTACCTCAATTTCAACTCCTACCATCCATACAGTGTAAAGAAAGGGATTGTCCACTGCATACAACACTGAGCAAAAGTCATAAGTGGCGACCCAGAGACATTAGATAAAGAATTGGTCAGTGTAAGTAGTACCCTACAATGTAACAAATAGCCTGGGTACATGGCAGCAGCTCCCCAAAACTGGAATAGGCGGGTACAAGAGGAGGATAACAACACTCAGAAAACAGTGTACCTGCCTTATATGAAGGGGTTATCAGAGAAAATACAAAGGATCTTCGGTCCATATAACATCAGGACAACCTTCAAAAGCTTGACGACACTTTGCAGATATTTCTCCCGAGTAAGACCCCCCCATAGAGGAGAACATGACTAAAGACTGTGTGTACGTTATCCCGTGCAGCTGGGGAAATAAATATAAAGAGGAAACAGGCCGCCTCCTTAAGGTAAGGCTTCAAGAACACCAGAAAGCGGGGAAGTGGAAAAATCAGACGTGGCTGACTACATATGGAGAGAGAAGGGAGATCACCGCCCTCTGTGGGATCAGGTTGAGATCATAGACAAGGAACACTATTGGAAAATTTGTAAACTTAAGGAATCAGCACATATGCTAGGCCACAAAAATCTCCTGAGCTAACCAAGTATAGAAATGAATACAATATGGGAACCAGTAATAAGGAGTGCCTGAGAAAAGCGATAATAACAAAAGTTGCAATATGAGCTCTGATAAAAACATGTAATGATAACAGCAAAAATTGCATTATGAGCACTGGTAAAAAATGTTGCTGAAGACATTAGGTTTATAATACCCAGAAATTCATACACAGATGTCCTCAAGGACACATAGCACAGTGGATAAAGGCATTGGGTAGATCCAGTGACAGGACCCAAAGAGTGTGAGTTCAATAGTTAAGGCAGTGGAGAACTTTCAGAGGGAAATTAACAGGAGATAACTGATATTCATGAAACATGGCACGTGGAACTAGAACAGTCTACCCCAGTGAGCGAAATAAAGGGTTCAGTTTGACATTCCAACCACCTGAAGAAGGCTGGAGTGTACAATGGCCGAAACGTTGTAATAAATATGGCAACAAAGATGAGGACAATAGTCCGAATAATGTAAATAATGTACATAATACCTCATCTCAGAAATATAGACAGATACAGTGAGAGACAGATATGAATAAATAGAGAGAGATAGATATGAACAAAGAAACAGAGAGAGAAGAACAAAAATATAGATAGCAAGATATGAACAAAGATAAATATGAACCATGATAGATATCTATCTCTCTAGCTATCTTTGTTTATATCTATCTATGAACAAAGATAGAGAGAGAGAGAGATAGATAGATGTGAACAAAGATAGAGAGTTAGATAGATATGAACAAAGATAAATTGGGAGATAGGTAATGATATGTCCCGGAAAGGGATATATTTGTTCGAAGTAGCTAAGTGAATTTGGCTACTGTAACTGGGTAGGACAATCTAGCAGGTAGCCGTAATGGACTGGTACTCATCGTAGTCAATATGCTTAGGCTTAGGCAGAAGCAATAGGCGTAGGCGTTATTTATTGTACATTAAAAGTACAAATGTGGCACAAGGCCAAAATAAAGGGGAAATGAGGAAAAGGACTGTCATCATCTGTCTTAAGATTAAACTTAGCTAGTCACAATCACTGACCTAGGCAAACCAACAATATTCCATTCATCAAAACCACGCATTCTTACTTGCCATTCTTTCCTCAACCACCATAATACCTCAGACACAGCCCTGTGACAGAAATATCAGTTAACTGGACGAAATCCCTGCGGGACTTTAAAAAAAATAAAACATTCATACAAGCCATGCACTCACTACAAACACTCACCCATTCAAACACAACAACAAATACAAAAGACACACTCAAAACGAAAGGCGCCCCGCACCCACCAGAGAACTGACATCACTACCCACCTAATGATGGGAGGGATGGGGAATTAAACAAAAGAAAGAAAAAAATAGGGGCAGAAATAAAAGGGGCCAATAAGCATACATACCCTAGCTAAGTTAACTTTCAAAAAGGAGAGAAAACTAAAACAAAAACCGACCTAAACTAACCTATACACAAGGGGAGGGTTGTTCAATGTTGAAGGTAACAGATCTCGCGACTAACCATGGTGGCCTTGCCTCCCCACAAGAAGGAGAACAAGAGCCTTACAAACACCAATAAAGTGTCAGACGGGAGTGGAAGCATGGAGAGTCGGTAAAGGAGAATTGGATAGATGTGCGAGGCACATACTTCCGCCCTCCCCTTCAAGGAAAGATTCCTCCGAGTCCACAGACAAACTGCACCCTCGGCCTTCCCTCTCACCTCCAACCAATTCATTTCCAACAGGAGGTCGGGACCGAACCAGATGCCGAGTATCTTGACTGGCCTGTCCATCCAGAGGAAAGGTCCGGGAATAGAAACTATCTTCCACGAACCCAACCGCAAGCCAACAGACTTATCGCGGTTGATCTTGGCCCCTATCACCATCTCATACCCTTTGATTTCTTTGCTGACTTCGTTAATCTCAGCTCTGCTCGACACCAGAACCGAAACGTCATCAGCATAGGCGGAGTACCTGGCCGAGGTAGTATCACCATGTAAGGAAATTCCGTGAAGGACCGAATTCGTCTTCAACTTACGCAGGAAAGGTTCCAACGCAAGAACGTACAGCAATGGAGACAGTGGACATCCTTGATGAATGGAGCGAGACAAAATGAAAGATTTCGATCTTACTCCATTCACTTCTACCAGCACACCGGGGAACGCATACAGCAGTCGGATCCAAGTGCGAAAGTCAGGTCCGAAACCGGCGACCGAAAGAACAGCCTCAAGAAACCGATGGTCAACCCTATCGAAAGCCTTGAACTGATCCAAATTGATCAGCGCAGTAACACTGTCGACATGCTAGATGATCAAGCGTACCAAATGAAGGTTGTCCCGAATAGTCCTGCCCTTCACACACTAGTCTGCTCAGGACCAATCAGACTAGAAAGGACAGCCTGCAAACGGCCGACTAAGACCATGGCTAAAATCTTCAACTCTGTATTTAACATAGTCTAAGGCCGATAATTATCTACCCCATCTCCACCGACTTTTTCTAGTGAAAGTAGTCACGGAAAGCCTCACAAATGCCCGCGTCTGCAGTCACAGTCCGCTTGTTCGCGATATGCCAACTAGATGCCCTACGAGCTTCCTCTGCACGCAATGGAGTGGCCATATTTGTAGCCTCGCAAGACATCCTTTTTAGCCTAGCCCTAACTACCAGAGCTTGATCCTTCTTGATAAGCAAGGAGGCCAGCTACGGCTATGTCCCCACTAACACAGGATTTTATCGCCCGATCAATTTTTTCCTCACAAGACTTTTGAGCTGCTAACTCTGCTATATTGAGTCGTTGACTAAAATCAGCAGCAAAAGACCTAAGTTTTGATTTCAATGAATCCCACCACTTATTCCCAACCACAGCCCCCAACAATTACCACTGTAGCATTAGTAAAAGCTGGTCCCGGAAATCTTGCTCACCAAATAATGATGCATTCAATTTCCAGTAGCCAGCCATCTTAATCTTAGGCTTATCTAAGTTTACCCGAACCCGGACAAGCCTATGATCTGAGTAAACTATAAAATGGAAACTTGGACATTCTACGAGCCCTACTTGGACTCTTAACTAGAACTTGGTCGATGTAGCCTCCAGAAATGGTTTCATATCCGGATTGTTAGTACCCGGTTTTTGCCCTATACAATGTATATCGGGATTAAGGAGGGCATTCCAATCACCCACTAGAACTACCAAACGAGATGTCATCAAAAACAGCTCAATCTGCCGAAGAAAAACAAGCTGCTGCGTAGAGTCATTGGGTGCATAAACCCCAAGAGCCTTATCCCTTATGGTAATATCCAGCACGCAAAGCCTGCCCGCTGGATCCATGAAGACAAGAGCACATGCCGCATCCAGAGACTTGCTTACCAGCCAGGAAACACCCCTCGAGTGTTCATCAAAACATGCTGGGTAGAGGACGAACCTCTTAGACAGAACATCTTCATGGTCGCGAGATAAAAAATGGGTCTCCTGTATGCAACATACATCCACTCCGAAGCGCTGAAGATCGCGATCAAGTCTCGCCATTCAAGACTCCGATCTCAAGCCCCGGACATTCACACTCGCTAACCAGAATGCCATTATCAGACTTAATTAGGGTTGGGACACTGGTTTGAGCATGGTCAGAGTAAGGATACCGACAGCCTCTCCCATAGACCCATGGCCCATCTCAGTCTTGATGGTAACTTCTTGAGAGATTCCGCTGATATCCCAGGGAAATGTCAATTTAAGCGCTCTATAGAGGGAGGGGTGAACTAAAACTGGGACCCTCCCTGCACAAAATTGTTTTAAATGCTTGAGCTGCTTATTTTGAACAATAGCTATGGGCAAAGACAACCTGTATGATCCGATTGCCTCGTCTAACATCACCCATGCTTGTTTGCCACCAGTCCCAGTTCTGATGACCGCGAGAACCCTTTGGGCATGCGGGAAATTGTAAGGATTCTCCAAATCTAAATTGTCATACTGCCTGATGGAAAGCAGGTACTTCAGGTCCTTAATGCGGTTCCTATAGTCTTTTGCTCGCTCGGCTTGTGCGGGGGGACATATGACACATATCCTCACCCGAGTTGTATATATGCCGTTGCAATTTTTTGCGCTTGTCTTTAAGCTCCTGAGTGGGGCTCCTTTGCCTTTTGGAAGAAGGAGGGAACATTTTAACATCTTTAACGGGGGAAGGACTAGGAGTGTGAAGAGGTGTGTAAGTGGATCTTTGTTTAACTGGGGAAAGACTGGGAGAGGCATAGGATGATCTTTTTTAACAGGGGAAGGACTGGGAGTATGAAGAGGGGTGTAGCTGGATTTTTGTCGGTAAGGGCTGGGATTTCTGCTGAGGGGAACTGGTTTAGGTGTTGCCAGAGGGGAAGGTTGTTTCTTGGGAGATGGTGTGGATGGAACAGTGGACGTTGAAGGAGTAGGAGATTTGGGCAGGGCCCGTTTCTGAAGGTCCAATTTTTTCAGTTTTTTCATAGCCCGGGTCATACTTTTTTTGTAGTTCCTTGAAAAGTTGGTTTGAAGCAGGGGCATTGCCCTTAACATTGCCAAAGGGAATGGGGCTGTGTGTGCCTTTCACCCTTGGGGATTCATGGGACTGAGGACTCACTGTCTGGCACTTCCCTCTGGCCTTACCAGCAACCAGCTATTCCCCCTTCTCCACAACTGCACTAGCAGCGGGCGAAGACTCTTTGGGGAATGTGGCCTTAGATGTTGCGGCACCCGGTTGGTTTAGCCATACTGGTCCCAGAAGCTAGCATGCCCATTACAGGTGAGGCGGTAGGTAAAGACGCGGTCAGAGGGGGATCTTGGTCGACTGAAGCTTGACTTCCATAGGCCTTCTTCTCTGGGCAGGAAGAGGAAAGATGACCAGTCCCTCTGCACTTCCAACATACCGGTTTGCGGCCGGTCACAACTTCCAGACAGTTGGGAATGGAGAGGAAGGCTTTTCAGTCTAACAATATTTCAAAACTCCATCCCCGTTCAGGCTATCGCAGGAAGCGCCTAGTATCTCGCCATACAGCGATAGGAAAGCATCCAGGTGTTCCTCGATAACCTTAGGAGGGACCCCGTATATTGCCACTTGGTCCTTCTTTGGCCTTCATACTCTGTGCGTAATATTAGGTCTTTGGTTATCAAGTCACGACTTGAAGCAGCAACATAGTCTGCCGGTGTGGGTAGCAATACATCTCACATGAAATAGCCAGCTCCTTTAACGATTCTGAGAGGCTTGAACCCCAAGGACTCCAGTGATTTTATCAAAAACCGACACTATTCTTTTTTCAATCTTTCTTAATTCTTGGGGGTCTTTTACGACAAGGTGAGCTTAACTCTTAGCTCGCTCCAAGAACTCTGCAATATTGATAATACAATTAGGGCGATTCCCCGGCCTCAACATTATCTTTTTCCTTATTCTGGCCATTATTGGCCTCCATATTTTTGTATTTTACATTTTGGCCATTTTTGGCCTCTGTACTCTGTCTTCGTTATCTCGGGATGTACTTGGCAAAACTGGGTACTCGTCTGTGCTGTCTGTGGTATTTTTTGATTGAAAATAAATGTTTTTTTTATGGAACTTCTATAGTCGGCCAACATTGTTTTCTTTTTCTTAATGAGAAAGGACGGAATTTTGGGGGTGCTTTTTTTTCCCACTTTTTTTTAAATATAAGAGGGGGATGGAAGTGGAGGGGTGGTTAGAACAAAGGACGCCTATAGGCATAAAAGAAATAAAACAGCAAAAAAATCGTTAATAAACAAAGTTTGCCAAGAAGCGAAAACAAAATTAAGACGATAGTCACAAAATTTCTTTAAAAAAAAAAACAAAAAAATTACAAAACAGTAAATAAATAAACAATACAGTAAAAAAAAAAAAACTGACGTGAACAATTGGTCACAAACAAACAAAATTAAAACAGTTCAAATGCAAAACACAAAAACAAACGTTATAGGAACAAAGACAAATAAATTGCACAAAATAAGGTAAACTATAACAAAAACACTAAATATTAACATAAAAAGGACAGGCTACAAACACAAATATGAAACAATATATATTAACTAAACAAAGAAATCCAATATGGCCGCTAAAAAATAAAGGTTTGCCAATAAACGAATATAGAAAACGGACACGTTAGAATAAATAAACACAGTTAGGACAAATATAAACACAGAAAAATTAAACAATTAAAACACAGAGCACTTAACAGATATTAAAAAGGAAAAAAAAATAAAGAACGACTTAACACATAACAAATAACACATAGTAATGATTTTATCATAGAAATCTATTGAAAATCAGAAAGAAAGGAATTGTCAGTGATCAGGTTTTAATTTTTTTGGAAGGTTGAGGTGATGAAGATTTGGCCTTTGTCAAAATATTCAGCACATCCACAAAGGAAAAGAAAAAAGCAGATAAAGTACAAATAGGTAATTTTATACTCCAGAATAATTGAGGTGAATTACAAAATTTTTTTCTATCAAATTTCTTTTTAAAGACAATTTTCATGTGACCAGAAATTGACATGACAATGAAAGATTTTTTTCATGACTTTACTGTGACTATTGCATACTTTGTTTTCTATTTATATTATAAGCACAGACCGAGGTGTAGACACCAGGATCTGTGCAAATATTTAACAGATTCTATTTGAAAGTGTTTTAATTGAAGATTACAAAATTTCTAATAGCTTAACTATAAATGCATTAAAAACTGAAACTTTGCAGATTAATAATTTGATATCTTTTAAATACTGTGCAAATTTTATCTTTGTCCATAAATTATAAATTAATTAAATCTTAAGTTGGTATACACTCAGTGGGGATATTGTGTTTTTATTAATAATTTTCATCATCTGTCTATATTTCTGAGATGAGGTATCGTAATTTTTGTGATGTTGGACAGCTTCACTTGTCACTTTTCCTATGTCTAGCGAAAGCTCATTAAAATGCTTGTTATATTTGAGACTTCGTAGACACCATCTTCCAATAATATCTGCACCAGTAATACTTGTTCAAGTAGTAATTGCCAAATAGTATAATGATCAGAAGAGAATCCTAATCCGTATAGTAGTAGAGTAGAGAGAGTGAACAGATAGCAATAGTGGATAGACAAGGTGGAGTGAACTGTGATCAGCTCATCGTCAAGCTACTTTGTATTTATTCACTTCTTTTATGTTCATGTGTTCTACTTAATAATAGAATCATCTGTGTTACTCACTGGCAATCTAGTTTCAAACCACAGTGTCGGCAACAATACTTACTCTTATACAACAGTAATTATTTACACTATCTACATTGCTCAAGGTCACATGGCCCAGTGAATAAAAGCATTGGTTGAAGTAATCCAGTGACTTGACCCAAAGACTCATGAGTTCAATACCTGGTCACAGCAGAAGTGAAAAAAAACTTGGAGAGTTGAGTTAAAAGAAAATAACTGAAATTAAGATATTTGGAAGAGACATGGCATGTAGAACTAGAACAATCTACTCTGGTGGACGAAATAAAGGGCTTGGTTTGAAATTCCAATCACCTGAAGAAGGATGGAACCTACAATAGCTGAAATGATGTGAATATGACAACAAAGATGAAGCCAGCTATCCAAACAATGTAAATAATAATTTTCAATAAAAAGGTTGTTTTTTTTTATTTTGTCTGAGACTGATTAATAGAATAAATTTTAATGTGGGCACTATTATTTAAATCTGTATAATTTGTTCATTGTTTATAGTGGGCTATGATAAATTTTTAGCCACCCTTGATTACAGCAATTTTGGCTTGTTTAATAACTTTTTTTCAGACAACACCGTGTTAGTATCAAGCTACTCTCATCTATGAACAATAGTTGACTTATATCTTGCAATGAAAGTTAGCGGAAGTAAGGAAATTGGTGAATTTCAACAAGGGAAAATAATAGGATGGCATCAGTGTGGGAAGTCAGATAGAGAAATTGCTAGGTTCTTTCAGGTTAATCATCAAACAGTTAAGGATATTGTCAAGAAATTTAATAAAGAAGGCCATTGTCATGTGGAACAATGTTCAGCAAGACCAAGCATCGTGTCTGAGTGAACGAAAAGGGCACTGAATAGCGAAGTCATCAGAAATCGTCATCAGAGTGTCAAAGATGTCACCAACAGCATAGAAATGTCGCCATATGCAGTAAGAAAGACTCTGAAAGAGCTAGGTTAACAAAGAAGAGTTGCAAGAAAGAAGCCCTTGATTTTAGAGGTTAACAAGAAACTTTCTATGGACTGGGTGAAAGAATTCGAGAGTAAAGATTATGAATTTTGGCAGTCTGTAATTTGGTCAGATGAAAGTAAACTCTGCCAATATTCGAATGAGACTTGGAACACTGAATGTCTGCTGGCAACCGTGAAACATAGAAGGATTGGAGTAATGGTGTGGGGGCGCTGTCTGGTTTGGAAGGAAATCTGAGCTGATTCTTGTTGACGAGCAGTTAAATGGTCAAAATACTGTCAAATATTAGAGAAAGGACTACTCCCACTATTTGAAACCAATCAGATTGACAAGAATGTCTACCTTTTTCAAGAAGATGGAGCGCCATGTCATACTAGCAATGTAGCAAAGACCTGGAAGGAATCACAAGGAATCAAGTCACTGCCATGGGTAGCCCAAACTCCTGACATTAATCCAATAGAGTACGTTTGGGAGCAACTTGACTGAAGATTTCAAGAGCGTGCAACCAAAATCACATCAGTGGTAACTCTTAAAGAAACATTGCTAAAGGATTGGCAAAATATGGCTCAGATGATTGTTGATAACTTGATCAAATGCATGAAAAATCAAATACAAGCACTGAAACTAGCAAATGGAGGACCTACTCCATACCAGTTCCAAATACTGTTTATTTATGTTCAGTAGGGATTACGTAATTAAATTTTGAAATTCAATGTATTTTATTTCTCCTGGCTAAAAACTTTTCTTAGGCCACTGTATATCTGGGGTGTGGACATAGTAGTAGACATAAAATGTGTGTGAATATTTAAGAGAAAAATGCTTGGCTCTACTTGAATGTGTGTTACTTGAAAAGTCTGTAATTTCTAATAACTTAAAAAATTTAAATGCTAAAATCAGAAATTTTGCAGATTAATACTTTGATAAACATTTTAAATGCTGTGTAATTTATATCTTTCTTTGTAGTTTTTAGTTAATTATATTTTAAGTTGATATATTATTAATAGTTTTCAAAAAAAAAAAAAGTTTTGTCTGAAACTGATTGATTGAATAAAATGTGTTTTCATAAGCTGTCTGCATTAAGTTGAACCTATCTCATTTGTTTATTTTAACAAATCTTAATTTATATAGATTTTTTAATTTTTTCTTCATAAACACAGCATAAAACAACTACTTTAAACTCACAGCAGGTTACAGAAGCAAAGTCCTTGAGGTTTTATAAACAAACTGCTGTTCTTTATCCCTGACTGAAGCTAAAAATCAATAATGGGAGGAGGAAAAAAATGCTTATGAAGAGAAAATAGAATATTTGAAAGTTGCAGGGTTTTGTTGTATAGAAAGTCAGTTTCAATTTGGATCTTATGAAAACAGATGACTCAGTCTTTTTTTTATATAATAGTAATAATTGTAAAGTTGAAAGTTTCAGTGACCGCTTTCTCAGACAAAAGGTTAGTGAGCAAAAAAGATTAAAAATTAAAAAAAGTAAAAATAAAATAATCAAATCAAATAGGACAAATTTTGTCAGCAATGGTCAAGGTTATCATTCCGGATACACTAAGAAAACCATTGATATCGCAAAAGTGAAAAAAGATTTAAATTCTCAAATTTTTGAACTAAACTATTTCCAAGACTTATTCCTTTTTGTAAATTTATTATTGCTTTTCATCAGCTTTTTTTGCTTGAATATCCTTTGACCTTTTGAGTAAATTGAAACAAAGTTCAAATACAGAAGTGGCTTCCTTTAAAACTAATGTGAATCTGATAGTATAGCCTTTTTTTTCATGGATGATGAAGAAAAGATTTCATTTCTTCTTTATAATGATCTTTCCCCCTGTACAAGGCCCAAGAGCAACTCCAGGTAGAGGATTACTGAGTTAGAGGCACAGTTTATGGGGATATATGGGGAATATAACAGTTAACCTTAGACTTGAACAGGTTAAAATTGTAGCGATCGGAGAAGCATCCCCTTGGGAGTCAAATCCGAAAGGAGTGGTTTGTGGGAAGAAGTTTGCCCAAATGGAATTTACATCTCACTAATGGAATATGAAGTGAATGAGGGTGGTTTGCTACAATATACGTGGCATGGCAAGGGGGTCTTAACCGTGAAGGTCAGAACTGGTGGAACTAAGGAATGTAGTCCATCTGAGCACTTTCCATGGAAATAGCGATAGAGCAAGGAGAGGCTTGCAATGTTTTGGCTGGGAGAAAATAATTCACCACAAGGATACAGGGATGCTTTTCGACACTGAAAAGTGAAGACTGGGCAACTCCTGCCCATACTGCAGAAGTACTCCTTTTTTGCTCTGATCTGGCTCTTGTTAAGGCAGAGGATAGCAGAAGGAGTCAGGAACTTATTGGAGCTGTAAGGGAACCAAATATCTTTCCAACATCTTTAGCAATGGTTCCAACTGAAACCCGAGTTGTGTTTAAGTCCCAAGAGGCACTCAAGACAAGGGGTTTCCTTGAAAGGAATGCCTGTTCATTGAAATTGGTGAAATTTTGGGGTTTGCTTGATGATGATGAAATGTCTTAGGCAAAAAGGAGGAAAATTCATATCAGAAATGATGTCATAATTCATACCAGAATTTAAGTAATTTTATGTTGTTATTCTCTAATAAGACAAAAGAAAATGGCATGATGATTGAGAGTAGAAAGATGGACATGACTGTAAATTGTTTTTCTGTTAATTTGGGATGGGGAGGGGGCTTTCCTCCACCCCACCCAAATATGAAACAAAAAAATTAATCTAACTTACCAAAGGAATTTGATGCAGAAACATGGAAGTTACATATTCTGTAACAATATGGAGTACAAGACCAAAGAATAAAATAAATTCTTGTGCTGTTCTCAATTTCTCCTCCAGTTCATTGAATATTGACAGACAACCACCAGACATTAAGAGAGGAGGAAAAAAAGGGAGAGAGAGGAGAAAAGAGGGGAAGAAAGTAGAAAAAAAAGGGAGAGAGTGGAGAAAAAAAGAGAAGAGAGGGGGAAAATGAGAACGGAGGGGAAGAGAGGGGGAAAATGAGAACGGAGGGGAAGAGAGGAGGAAAATGAGAACGGAGGGGAAGAGAGGAGGAAAATGAGAAAGGGCGAGGGGAAAGAAGCAAGAGTGGGGGATAGGGAAAGAAGAGAGAGGAGTAGAAAGGAAACGAAAGAGAGGGGAGGAGAAAGGAAACGAAAGAGAGAGGAGGAGAAAGGAAACGAAAGAGAGAGGAGGAGAAAGGAAACGAAAGAGAGAGGAGGAGAAAGGAAACGAAAGAGAGAGGAGGAGAAAGGAAACGAAAGAGAGAGGAGGAGAAAGGAAAAGAAAGAGAGAGGAGGAGAAAGGAAAAGAAAGAGAGAGGAGGAGAAAGGAAAAGAAAGAGAGAGGAGGAGAAAGGAAAAGAAAGAGAGAGGAGGAGAAAGGAAAAGAAAGAGAGAGGAGGAGAAAGGAAAAGAAAGAGAGAGGAGGAGAAAGGAAAAGAAAGAGAGAGGAGGAGAAAGGAAAAGAAAGAGAGAGGAGGAGAAAGGAAACGAAAGAGAGAGGAGGAGAAAGGAAGAGAAAGAGAGAAAGAAAAGAGAGAGGGAAAAAAGGAGAAAAATGAAAAAAAAAACAATGATTTAGGAGAGGCAACAAAATAAATTCCATTTTCTTCTAGAAATATAAAAAAGTTAAAAACTAAAAACTTACGTTCCTTGTGAAAAAAAAAAAAGTGTCCTGTTTAAGAATACTTGTTGGTAACTGTTTTTTAACTGGGTGTGTTTATGTTATGTTGGACAGGGTAAAATAGGTAAGTTATAAATATAGCAAGCTGATGTTGTATTTTGAACTGAAAAAGAATACGAGACCAAAATGCAAAACTTTCACATGAGTATAAATTGTTTAAGTTCCAGGCTGACATCAGAAATTGCAATAACAAATGCATTCAATTTGCGTACGAGTTTAATTCATAAATACAAACGCATGCATTATCACAATGGATGACGAGGGTGTATATATTATATGTGCCTATTTGATGCATTTGTGCAAAAATCTTTCATTCATTTTTTCTTTCTTTTTTCCAATCATTTAACTTGCAAGCAAAGGAAGATGCAAGGATTGACGGAAACTGAGAAAGTGTTACTGAGGAGAAAGTACAATAAAAAGAACAAATTCAAGAAGACACAAGTTGATAATTGATGTTGCATTTAGATTTTTGAAGATCGTAGTTGACAGGAAAGCAAGAAGCCAGAAGAGAGTTCAACAGGCGAGAAGAGAAAGCAAAGAAACTATTAGCATAGAACTTATGGTTACATCTAGCAATTTCAGCAGTAAAATGATGGGACCTAGCTGCCACTCTAGTACTACTTCTACTTATATGTGCCCTGTCCATTCAGAAGGTGGACGATCATGGAGCTACACAACTTCCTATCATTTGTAACTCTTAAGTTTTGACTTCTCTAACTTCCTGTTCTACCACTCATTTAAACAAGCTCATTAGGTGAGATCACTCACTGATTCCCCTCTGTCCCTTCAAGGCATGGATGATAATGGCGCTCTTAAACTTCCTTTGTAGTTCTAAGTAATGTTTGTCTCCATACTCTCACACTCAGTCCCTATTCTGCCATCCATTTAAACAAGCTCATTAAGTAGGTTACTCACTGTTTCCCTTTCCCTTCAAGGACATTGATTTTTATGGCTCTCCACAACTTCCTATCTTTTGTAATTCTAAGTAATGTTTATCTCCATATTCTCTCACCCAGACCCTGTTCTGCTATCCGTTTAAACAAGCTCATTAAGTAGGTTACTCACTGTTTCCCTGTCCCTTCAAGGACATTGATTTTTATGGCTCTCCACAACTTCCTATCTTTTGTAATTCTAAGTAATGTTTGTCTCTATACTCTCACACTCAGTCCCTATTCTGCCATCCGTTTAAACAAGCTCATTAAGTAGGTTACTCACTGTTTCCCTGTCCCTTCAAGGACATTGATTTTTATGGCTCTCCACAACTTCCTATCTTTTGTAATTCTAAGTAATGTTTGTCTCCATACTCTCACACTCAGTCCCTATTCTGCCATCCGTTTAAACAAGCTCATTAAGTAGGTTACTCACTGTTTCCCTGTCCCTTCAAGGACATTGATTTTTATGGCTCTCCACAACTTCCTATCTTTTGTAATTCTAAGTAATGTTTGTCTCCATACTCTCACACTCAGTCCCTATTCTGCCATCCGTTTAAACAAGCTCATTAAGTAGGTTACTCACTGTTTCCCTGTCCCTTCAAGGACATTGATTTTTATGGCTCTCCACAACTTCCTATCTTTTGTAATTCTAAGTAATGTTTGTCTCCATACTCTCACACTCAGTCCCTATTCTGCCATCCGTTTAAACAAGCTCATTAAGTAGGTTACTCACTGTTTCCCTGTCCCTTCAAGGACATTGATTTTTATGGCTCTCCACAACTTCCTATCTTTTGTAATTCTAAGTAATGTTTGTCTCCATACTCTCACACTCAGTCCCTATTCTGCCATCCGTTTAAACAAGCTCATTAAGTAGGTTACTCACTGTTTCCCTGTCCCTTCAAGGACATTGATTTTTATGGCTCTCCACAACTTCCTATCTTTTGTAATTCTAAGTAATGTTTGTCTCCATACTCTCACACTCAGTCCCTATTCTGCCATCCGTTTAAACAAGCTCATTAAGTAGGTTACTCACTGTTTCCCTGTCCCTTCAAGGACATTGATTTTTATGGCTCTCCACAACTTCCTATCTTTTGTAATTCTAAGTAATGTTTGTCTCCATACTCTCACACTCAGTCCCTATTCTGCCATCCGTTTAAACAAGCTCATTAAGTAGGTTACTCACTGTTTCCCTGTCCCTTCAAGGACATTGATTTTTATGGCTCTCCACTACTTCCTATCTTTTGTAATTCTAAGTAATGTTTGTCTCCATACTCTCACACTCAGTCCCTATTCTGCCATCCGTTTAAACAAGCTCATTAAGTAGGTTACTCACTGTTTCCCTGTCCCTTCAAGGACATTGATTTTTATGGCTCTCCACAACTTCCTATCTTTTGTAATTCTAAGTAATGTTTGTCTCCATACTCTCACACTCAGTCCCTATTCTGCCATCCATTTAAACAAGCTCATTAAGTAGGTTACTCACTGTTTCCCTGTCCCTTCAAGGACATTGATTTTTATGGCTCTCCACAACTTCCTATCTTTTGTAATTCTAAGTAATGTTTGTCTCCATACTCTCACACTCAGTCCCTATTCTGCCATCCATTTAAACAAGCTCATTAAGTAGGTTACTCACTGTTTCCCTGTCCCTTCAAGGACATTGATTTTTATGGCTCTCCACAACTTCCTATCTTTTGTAATTCTAAGTAATGTTTGTCTCCATACTCTCACACTCAGTCCCTATTCTGCCATCCATTTAAACAAGCTCATTAAGTAGGTTACTCACTGTTTCCCTGTCCCTTCAAGGACATTGATTTTTATGGCTCTCCACAACTTCCTATCTTTTGTAATTCTAAGTAATGTTTATCTCCATATTCTCTCACCCAGACCCTGTTCTGCTATCCGTTTAAACAAGCTCATTAAGTAGGTTACTCACTGTTTCCCTGTCCCTTCAAGGACATTGATTTTTATGGCTCTCCACAACTTCCTATCTTTTGTAATTCTAAGTAATGTTTATCTCCATATTCTCTCACCCAGACCCTGTTCTGCTATCCGTTTAAACAAGCTCATTAAGTAGGTTACTCACTGTTTCCCTGTCCCTTCAAGGACATTGATTTTTATGGCTCTCCACAACTTCCTATCTTTTGTAATTCTAAGTAATGTTTATCTCCATATTCTCTCACCCAGACCCTGTTCTGCTATCCGTTTAAACAAGCTCATTAAGTAGGTTACTCACTGTTTCCCTGTCCCTTCAAGGACATTGATTTTTATGGCTCTCCACAACTTCCTATCTTTTGTAATTCTAAGTAATGTTTATCTCCATATTCTCTCACCCAGACCCTGTTCTGCTATCCGTTTAAACAAGCTCATTAAGTAGGTTACTCACTGTTTCCCTGTCCCTTCAAGGACATTGATTTTTATGGCTCTCCACAACTTCCTATCTTTTGTAATTCTAAGTAATGTTTATCTCCATATTCTCTCACCCAGACCCTGTTCTGCTATCCGTTTAAACAAGCTCATTAAGTAGGTTACTCACTGTTTCCCTGTCCCTTCAAGGACATTGATTTTTATGGCTCTCCACAACTTCCTATCTTTTGTAATTCTAAGTAATGTTTATCTCCATATTCTCTCACCCAGACCCTGTTCTGCTATCCGTTTAAACAAGCTCATTAAGTAGGTTACTCACTGTTTCCCTGTCCCTTCAAGGACATTGATTTTTATGGCTCTCCACAACTTCCTATCTTTTGTAATTCTAAGTAATGTTTATCTCCATATTCTCTCACCCAGACCCTGTTCTGCTATCCGTTTAAACAAGCTCATTAAGTAGGTTACTCACTGTTTCCCTGTCCCTTCAAGGACATTGATTTTTATGGCTCTCCACAACTTCCTATCTTTTGTAATTCTAAGTAATGTTTATCTCCATATTCTCTCACCCAGACCCTGTTCTGCTATCCGTTTAAACAAGCTCATTAAGTAGGTTACTCACTGTTTCCCTTTCCCTTCAAGGACATTGATTTTTATGGCTCTCCACAACTTCCTATCTTTTGTAATTCTAAGTAATGTTTATCTCCATATTCTCTCACCCAGACCCTGTTCTGCTATCCGTTTAAACAAGCTCATTAAGTAGGTTACTTTATGTTTCCCTCTGTCTCTTCAAGATATGGATGATTATGGCTCTCCACAATTTCCTATCCTTTGTAGTTCTAGGTAATGTTTGTCTCCATACTCTCACACTCAGTCCCTGTTCTGCTATCCATTTAAACAAGCTCATTCTCTCTGTCCTTGCATTCAACATGAACTGTGAGTGTCATATTCACCAAGCCCTTCTTCTGCATTGTGTGCCCTAACATTTTCAATCCATGGTATTCTTAGCATCTTTCTGTAGAACCATATTTTTGTTGCCTCGAGTCTCTTCTTTATCTGTCAGCATTCACAGCTGTATGGAAGAACCAATATTAAATATTTTTCAACCATCTTTCCTTTGTTCCTGACAAAATTTTCATGTGTTTAGATTTATGAAACTGAGATATCAAAGAAAGGAGCTTATAAAAAAAAAAAAAAAAAAAAAAAAAAAAAAAAATCGGTTGTACTACTTAAATAGAGTGGTCCACTGATAAAATATAGGAAAAGATTTTAGGGGGAAATAACTTTTCTAGATTTGCATTCTTTAGACTTTCCTTAGGTATTCTCTCAACATCTTTCTGTAGAACCACATTTCTATTGCCTTAAATTTCCTCTTCATCTGTGCGGAGATTTGTCAGCATTCATGGCCATATAGAATGACTGATATTATATATTTCTTCAGCAATTTTTTCTTTGTTCCTTACAATTTTTCATGTTTTTAAATTTATCAAACTGAGATATCAAAGAAAAGAACTTACCAGAAAAATTGGTGGAACTACTTAAAAAGAGTGGTCCACTGATAAAAAACTATATATATAAAAATAATTGTTCACATTGTGTTCATCATGTAATTTTTCCAATTAGCGTTCCCTTAATTAAATTTTCCAAACATCAGGTTGTTAATAAATCAACATGTCAGAAAAAAACACTTCCAAGTTAAAAAAAGAAAAAAGAAAATGATTTTCTGCAATATTTTAAACTAAAATTAAATAATATTTATTTCAATTCAGATTATTTAAACTTTAATTCAGCAAATTTTTCTCAAATATTCTTTCAGCAAAGTATATTTTATTTTTGAAAGATTTTTTAATAAAGAGAATTATCTTGCATTGTCAGAACTGTCTACATGGACAAAATTATAAATTTTACTGATAAGGAGAAAAAAATATTCTGATCTATTTAAATTTGATTTGAAATACACCAAAGTTTTTTTGTTTATTGGGAATATTAAATTTAATCTATTAACCTGAAATTAAAACTAAAATTAAAGCTTCAAAAATATTTTAATTTTTTTAAATGCATTTTAAACTTAGGTATTACTTTTTTTTTTTTTTTTTTGGAGGTACCTAAAATAAATGTATAAAATTGATACTAGAACAGTGAAACATCTCCCCTCTTTTTTTTTTTTTGGTATGCACATACAAAAAATTATTTTATAATTTTATTTATTATATATATATATAATTTTATATATTTATTTTCGGCCGGATGGCATTACCATCTTCCCTTTAAAAATGGGTAAGTCGTTGATTTGGGATGCGACCTGTGCAGATACATTTTTGGCCGGTAATTTGATCAGGTCTCCGGTTGAGCTGGGGTTTGTCGCCCGAGATGCAGAGATAAAAAAATAGCTAAATATTCTTCTCTTGCTGATAGATTTTTTTTTACTCCTGTGGCAGTGGAGACTTCAGGGGTTATTGGCCCTCGTTCGATGGCGTTCCTTCGGAGGATTGGCACGATTGCGCCTCGATTAAGGAACGAGCCTCGCGAAACGGAGTGGCTCTTGCAGCGTGTCTCACTGGCAACGGTTCGAGGTAATGCTTTCTCCATCATAGCGGCTGGCAGAGGATAGAAAAAATTGTTTATAGTTACTTTGTTCTGGAATTGTCATCATTGGTCGATGGAACTTGCTTTGTTTCAACGACTTTTGTTTTGTTATTATTAGTTACTTTGTTCAATAAAGACAATATCTAAATTTAAAAAAAAATAATTTTATACAGTAAACACATGATTCCACTACCGCCAGAGATTTGAGGATGTTTTTGTTTTTCACACTTGCCAGTGAAGATCAAAAATAGCCTGTTGTCATAGAGAGGCAACTCAACCTGACAATGTTAAAAAAGTAATATAAACTCTCAGATTTGGTAGGCATGTCAACATATAAAATTCATCTAAAAGTGACTATGTACCAATTGAATTTGTCTAAAAGTCAATTTTACACTTTAAAAATTTTCATTGAAGTAATATGGTGCTTCCAGATGTGAAATGAGGGAAACTGAAATCATCTAATCATTTTGAAATTATCCAACCAAACCCATTTTAATATTTTGTCTCAGACAAGCAATTTGAGATTTTAGAAAACTATACTCAGTTTTTGATAAAAACGCTGATAAAATCATTTCAATTAATTCCTGTTAACTTCCTCATTGTTTTCATACAAAGAATATATGACTACATGACCAAGGTATCGCTGAACTTAAAATCGTGTTGCAAAATGTTGAAGAGGATAATGATGATGATGATGATAATGATATTAGTTTAACAACCCAATGTCCATTTGCAGACACCAAAGCAATGACTATGTTTGGCAAATATTGGAATTGGTTGGGCTTTCAACAAGAAGAGTTATCCTTACAAATACATTGACTTTAATCCAACTATGGGAGTTAAAATTAAAAATTAGAAATCAGTCAAAAACAGACAAAAATTGACACATTTTTTTTTTTCATCAAAAATAAACTGGACAAAACCTTGAACAAAGGATTTTAAAATATTATTTCATGATATAAATATTAAATTTCTTTCAGAGAAAGACTTTTCCTTCATTCCTTTTTAATAATTCAAGTATGCAAATCTAGAATTTTGAATTACTGTATATACTCGCAGATAGTTCGCCCCACCGGATAGGTCGCACCCCTACTTTATGGCTTAATAATTGATGATTTACTGTCGACTCGCAGATAGGTCACACTATAATCTGGGGAGTTACACGGCCCTTTTTAAACGTAAGAATTATCAGATATCTACCTTTCTTTCTATCTTTATTTCAAAAGTTACAATTATTAAAAACACTTTTGCAGTTAAAATACATTTCGGCAATCATCATGTAAAGAAAAAGAAGTAACTGTTGTACCGGTATTTTTATATTTACCGTATATTATTTTTATATCGAGTCAATTCGACAGAAAAAAAAGAAATAACTACAGAGGAAAATGTTATGACACATTTATAAAAAAGTGTTTATCTATTTATATATCAAGTTACAGTTTTGAAATTCATTCAGAACTGAATCCACAGCTTTAGTGTTTATGGGTATCATTTCTGATTTCTCAGAAATCATGATGACAAGGTAGGGTTGTTTTACATTTATGTTGAGTGGTTAGGTCGCATCCCTAATATTTTGTGAAATTTTTGGTAAAAAATGTACAACATATATGGTATCCAAATTTGATAATATTCATATATATGCCTTGTAAAAAGCATGCTAGTAATTGGGGTTTCATTAGAGGTTGGGATTATATGGCAGATGCATTTTTCTCATTAAGAAAAACTCTTATTCAAACTTGAGCTGCTCAAGAAAACAGGGCAAAACATTATGCAGTGCTTCCTCAATTGTCGATATCTCGATTTTCTGGATTTCAATTATCCAGACATGAAATGAAGAGAAAAATTGAAATCCTCAAAATATACTTCAATTACCCAAACTAAACCCATTCTAATATTTAATCTCAGACAATTGTTTTGAGAAACCAATTCTTTTATTGAGCAATTTACAGCATCAAACATTAATGTAAATGAAGCAGAAATAAATAACTGGTTCAATGCAGATGGACCTGGGTATGAACACTTAAGTGACCAGGGTATTGCTGAACTTAAAATCATGTTGCAAAATGTTGAAGAGGATGATGGTGATAATAATATTGCCCATGTCAAAGTTCAACAACCCAATGTCCATTTGCAGACACCAAAGCAATGACTATGTTTGGCAAATATTGGAATTGGTTGGGCTTTCAACAAGAAGAGTTATCCTTACAAATACATTGACTTTAATCCAACTATGAGAGTTAAAATTATTAAACTGTATATTTATTGATTTTTGTCTATCAGCCTGAATATTAAAGGAATCTTATTAGAGAAAAATATGGGCTCTCCAGCAAAATCTCTTATTCAAACTTGAGCTGCTCAAGAAAACTGAGCAAAACATTATGCAGTGCTTCCTCAATTGTCGATATCTCGATTTTCTGGACTTCAATTATCTAGGCATGAAATAAAGGAAAAAAGTGAAACCATCCAAAGACTTTTCAATTACCCAAACTAAACCCATTTTAATATTTCATCTCAGACAAGTGTTTTGAGAATTTAGAAACCCATTCTTTTATGGAGCAATTTACAGCATCAAACATTAATGTAAAGGAAGCAGAAATAAATAACTGGTTCAATGCAGATGGACCTGGGTATGAACACTTAAGTGACCAGGGTATTGCTGAACTTAAAATCATGTTGCAAAATGTTGAAGAGGATGATGATGATGATGGTGGTGGTGGTATTGCCCCTGTTAAAGTTCAACAACCTTGATTTCTAATTTCAAACACCAAATCAATGATTATGTTTGACAAATATTTAAGTTGGTTTCACTTTCAACCAGAAGCTATCTTTACAAATACATTTACATTTACTTCAGAAGTTAGTAATACAAAAATGTGAGGCCATTCTGAAGCAGACAAAAATTGATGCATTTTTTCATAAAATTTGTATGATTTTCTTTCACCTCGAGAAAAAGGATAAATATGTGAGAATGCTTTTTGTTGACTTCAGCGTTGCCTTTAACACAATCATCCCGAGCAGACTGGTCACAAAGTTCACACAACTAGGACAATCTCAGTTCATTTGTTGTTGTGTTAAGAACTTTCTAATAGATCATCGACAAACTGTTTAAATATAGTCCTACCTCTCTCTCCCAATCTCATGCTCAGCACTGGTACCCCACAGGCAAGTGTATTAACCCCTTCCCTGGTGTAGATGTGTATATATGTTTTTACTGAAAGTGTCTTTTTCAGACACTGATGAATAAACATGTCCAAAATATAACATTCAAAAACCAGCTACAGATGTGTTTATACGTCGATCTTGATTCTTTTTATGCCCTTGTGAACTTGAAACAAGTCCAATTGTCAAATCATGTCTGGTAGAGGTCTTAGCTACCACTCAAGTACAGTTACTCTATTAAAAACAAATAAAACAATTTGTCTGAAAATGAAACATTTTTCCCAAAATAATTGGCAGGGAAGGGATTAAGATCATTTCTTCACACCATCTACACTTGTGAATATGTCTCTAGCCATCTCACCAACAGGATCATTAAGTTTACAAATGATACGACTGTGGCTGAACTTTTTTTCAGGGGTGATGCGGCAGACTACAAGAGTAAATTAAAGAGATTGGGGGCAGAATATCCTTGCATTTTTCTGAAAGTCCACCACCATTTTTATTTATTATTAGTATTTATTGGTTAGAAATTAAGATCACCATGTTAAATATTTGACCGATCAGAGAAAACTAAAACCCTATTTTTCTCAGGGTTACTGTCAGGAAATTTTTTTTATAAAACCCACAGATTTTTATTTTCAGGGAGTAGAGATGTGACTTTCTCCAAGTTGTTTCAAACACAAGAGAAGATAAGGCTACATATCTTTTTCCTTCCCTCCAGTGTGTGCTGAAAGAAACCTATCTTGGTGACTTCAAACATATCTCCAACAACATCATGGCTGTCCAGTCAGCGACTTCAAATGAATCAGCTCCAACAACAACAGTAAAGACAGTGAATCTTTGCTGATGATTATGTGCCGGTGACTTCAAACAAATTATCTCCACCAACAACAGCAGGGGCACTCAGGGAATCTTCACTGACAAAAAAAGTCTTTCCTCAACCACTGATTTTTTGTGGACCAGACCAATAATACTCAACTAAGACTATTTTTAATCCTTTCCTTTTTAACCCTTGAATTAATGTATATATGTTTGTAAATGCAAATTATTTTTTCAACAGGCAAACCTATCTTTTCATTAATTTTACTTTATTATTGTTTGGAATTCAAACATTTGGACTTTTGTATAAGAAATACAGAATTTCTTACAAACTTTTGGAGAAATGTCACAGTAGGGCAGGTCGATTTTGAAACCATGTTACTGCACTCAATTTAAAAGTTGTGGTTTGACATGATAAATAATGACACAAAATATTTTTTTCCAAATCATTACTGTTTTTCGAGCAAATGAGTTTAAAGATTAAGTTTAGGTACAAAATTGTAGCATTGGAATTTCATTCCAGGGATCATTGAAACATTCTTATAGCACAGCCTTATAAAATTATAATTTACTGAAGCTTTACAAATTGCATATGGACAAGATGCAAGGCACACACACATTTTTACTAAGTCATTGTGCCATCAAATAAGACCCTCGTTTACTTCAAAGGAAAATTATACTGAACAATTTAGCCATATTATGATGTAATATGTTATTCAGTGCAATAGTTTTAGTGCAATTTTCAATAAAAAATGAAAATTTAAAACATTTTGTATTATAATTTGTGCTCAGCCGTATTATGGTATATATTCACTTTTATTTATTTTTTGTTTTTATTAATTATGATCTAATAAATCTCATTTACTGAATAGTCTTTTTGTAATCAT
Organism: Acanthosepion esculentum; assembly: GCA_964036315.1. Lineage (NCBI taxonomy): Eukaryota > Metazoa > Mollusca > Cephalopoda > Sepiida > Sepiidae > Acanthosepion > Acanthosepion esculentum. Next base: position 58,376,020 of record OZ038502.1, read on the forward strand.
TTAATTTTTTTTTTTTTTTTTTTTTCATAGCTTTTACTTATCAAATACAGTAAAAAAATTGCATATTTTGATTGTGGTGATTCATAATTAGAATTCTGGTTTGAATATATTTTCCATTCAGTACAAAAAATATCTACTTTATTTGGATTTATTCTTGGAATAGTAAAATTATGAAGTCATTTTGTAAGCAAAAACCTACAGAAATTAGGTATTTCTGTACATTCTTTTCAGATGATCTTTAAAACTAAATGCTAAAAAATTGGTAAAAGCTATGAATCTGATGTTTGGTGTCAGTACTTATCACATCAAACAGCTTTTGCACCAAGAAAAATCACTCTGCTCTAATACCATGGTACTATCCCATTGTTTATCAGCAAGGTTTGTGTGGAGAGGGTGGATGAAATTAATTTTCTGTGCACGTACATTGTAGCAATACCATGGTGTTAGTCAAGAAGGTGCAGCAGTGATTATTTACTGAGAATTCTCAGAAAAAAATAATTTACAAAATGAACTGCTGCTGACTTTCTACCGCTGCTCTATTGAGACTGTGCTGCCATACTGCATCTGTTTGGTATGTCAGCTGCTCGGCAATAGACAAGAGAATCCTCCAAAGTATTATACGTATTGCCCGGAAAATAATCGACTGCAAACTGCACTCCTACATTTCTAACTCTTGTAGTTGCAATATAGCAGAAAACATAATGAAAGACACACATCCTGGACACCATTTTTTTAACTCTTACCCTCAGGGTGACATTTTAGTTCTAAGACAGCTTTTATACTTGGGGCATGTGTAAAACACTGTTGCACAGTAGCAATTTTAAGCACATTACCAATCCTTTTTTAACTCTTACCCTCAGGGTGACATTTTAGTTTGAAGACAGCTTTTATACTTGGGGCATGTGTAAAACACTGTTGCACAGTAGCAATTTTAAGCACATTACCAATCCTTTTTTAACTCTTACCCTCAGGGTGACATTTTAGTTCTAAGACAGCTTTTATACTTGGGGCATGTGTAAAACACTGTTGCACAGTAGCAATTTTAAGCACATTACCAATCCTTTTTTAACTCTTACCCTCAGGGTGACATTTTAGTTCTAAGACAGCTTTTATACTTGGGGCATGTGTAAAACACTGTTGCACAGTAGCAATTTTAAGCACATTACCAATCTTTTTTTAACTCTTACACTCAGGGTGACATTTTAGTTCTAAGACAGCTTTTATACTTGGGGCATGTGTAAAACACTGTTGCACAGTAGCAATTTTAAGCACATTACCAATCCTTTTTTAACTCTTACCCTCAGGGTGACATTTTAGTTCGAAAACAGCTTTTATACTTGGGGCATGTGTAAAACACTGTTGCACAGTAGCAATTTTAAGCACATTACCAATCCTTTTTTAACTCTTACCCTCAGGGTGACATTTTAGTTCGAAGACAGCTTTTATACTTGGGGCATGTGTAAAACACTGTTGCACAGTAGCAATTTTAAGCACATTACCAATCCTTTTTTAACTCTTACCCTCAGGGTGACATTTTAGTTCGAAGACAGCTTTTATACTTGGGGCATGTGTAAAACACTGTTGCACAGTAGCAATTTTAAGCACATTACCAATCCTTTTTTAACTCTTACCCTCAGGGTGACACTTTAGTTCTAAGACAGCTTTTATACTTGGGGCATGTGTAAAACACTGTTGCACAGTAGCAATTTTAAGCAGATTACCAATCCTTTTTTAACTCTTACCCTCAGGGTGACATTTTAGTTCTAAGACAGCTTTTATACTTGGGGCATGTGTAAAACACTGTTGCACAGTAGCAATTTTAAGCACATTACCAATCCTTTTTTAACTCTTACCCTCAGGGTGACATTTTAGTTCTAAGACAGCTTTTATACTTGGGGCATGTGTAAAACACTGTTGCACAGTAGCAATTTTAAGCACATTACCAATCTTTTTTTAACTCTTACACTCAGGGTGACATTTTAGTTCTAAGACAGCTTTTATACTTGGGGCATGTGTAAAACACTGTTGCACAGTAGCAATTTTAAGCAGATTACCAATCCTTTTTTAACTCTTACCCTCAGGGTGACATTTTAGTTCTAAGACAGCTTTTATACTTGGGGCATGTGTAAAACACTGTTGCACAGTAGCAATTTTAAGCACATTACCAATCCTTTTTTAACTCTTACCCTCAGGGTGACATTTTAGTTCTAAGACAGCTTTTATACTTGGGGCATGTGTAAAACACTGTTGCACAGTAGCAATTTTAAGCAGATTACCAATCCTTTTTTAACTCTTACCCTCAGGGTGACATTTTAGTTCTAAGACAGCTTTTATACTTGGGGCATGTGTAAAACACTGTTGCACAGTAGCAATTTTAAGCACATTACCAATCTTTTTTTAACTCTTACACTCAGGGTGACATTTTAGTTCTAAGACAGCTTTTATACTTGGGGCATGTGTAAAACACTGTTGCACAGTAGCAATTTTAAGCACATTACCAATCCTTTTTTAACTCTTACCCTCAGGGTGACATTTTAGTTCTAAGACAGCTTTTATACTTGGGGCATGTGTAAAACACTGTTGCACAGTAGCAATTTTAAGCAGATTACCAATCCTTTTTTAACTCTTACCCTCAGGGTGACATTTTAGTTCTAAGACAGCTTTTATACTTGGGGCATGTGTAAAACACTGTTGCACAGTAGCAATTTTAAGCACATTACCAATCTTTTTTTAACTCTTACACTCAGGGTGACATTTTAGTTCTAAGACAGCTTTTATACTTGGGGCATGTGTAAAACACTGTTGCACAGTAGCAATTTTAAGCAGATTACCAATCCTTTTTTAACTCTTACCCTCAGGGTGACATTTTAGTTCTAAGACAGCTTTTATACTTGGGGCATGTGTAAAACACTGTTGCACAGTAGCAATTTTAAGCACATTACCAATCTTTTTTTAACTCTTACACTCAGGGTGACATTTTAGTTCTAAGACAGCTTTTATACTTGGGGCATGTGTAAAACACTGTTGCACAGTAGCAATTTTAAGCACATTACCAATCCTTTTTTAACTCTTACCCTCAGGGTGACATTTTAGTTCTAAGACAGCTTTTATACTTGGGGCATGTGTAAAACACTGTTGCACAGTAGCAATTTTAAGCAGATTACCAATCCTTTTTTAACTCTTACCCTCAGGGTGACATTTTAGTTCTAAGACAGCTTTTATACTTGGGGCATGTGTAAAACACTGTTGCACAGTAGCAATTTTAAGCACATTACCAATCTTTTTTTAACTCTTACACTCAGGGTGACATTTTAGTTCTAAGACAGCTTTTATACTTGGGGCATGTGTAAAACACTGTTGCACAGTAGCAATTTTAAGCACATTACCAATCCTTTTTTAACTCTTACCCTCAGGGTGACATTTTAGTTCTAAGACAGCTTTTATACTTGGGGCATGTGTAAAACACTGTTGCACAGTAGCAATTTTAAGCAGATTACCAATCCTTTTTTAACTCTTACCCTCAGGGTGACATTTTAGTTCTAAGACAGCTTTTATACTTGGGGCATGTGTAAAACACTGTTGCACAGTAGCAATTTTAAGCACATTACCAATCTTTTTTTAACTCTTACACTCAGGGTGACATTTTAGTTCTAAGACAGCTTTTATACTTGGGGCATGTGTAAAACACTGTTGCACAGTAGCAATTTTAAGCACATTACCAATCTTTTTTTAACTCTTACACTCAGGGTGACATTTTAGTTCTAAGACAGCTTTTATACTTGGGGCATGTGTAAAACACTGTTGCACAGTAGCAATTTTAAGCAGATTACCAATCCTTTTTTAACTCTTACCCTCAGGGTGACATTTTAGTTCTAAGACAGCTTTTATACTTGGGGCATGTGTAAAACACTGTTGCACAGTAGCAATTTTAAGCACATTACCAATCCTTTTTTAACTCTTACCCTCAGGGTGACATTTTAGTTCTAAGACAGCTTTTATACTTGGGGCATGTGTAAAACACTGTTGCACAGTAGCAATTTTAAGCAGATTACCAATCCTTTTTTAACTCTTACCCTCAGGGTGACATTTTAGTTCTAAGACAGCTTTTATACTTGGGGCATGTGTAAAACACTGTTGCACAGTAGCAATTTTAAGCACATTACCAATCTTTTTTTAACTCTTACACTCAGGGTCACATTTTAGTTCTAAGACAGCTTTTATACTTGGGGCATGTGTAAAACACTGTTGCACAGTAGCAATTTTAAGCACATTACCAATCCTTTTTTAACTCTTACCCTCAGGGTGACATTTTAGTTCTAAGACAGCTTTTATACTTGGGGCATGTGTAAAACACTGTTGCACAGTAGCAATTTTAAGCACATTACCAATCCTTTTTTAACTCTTACCCTCAGGGTGACATTTTAGTTCGAAGACAGCTTTTATACTTGGGGCATGTGTAAAACACTGTTGCACAGTAGCAATTTTAAGCACATTACCAATCTTTTTTTAACTCTTACACTCAGGGTGACATTTTAGTTCTAAGACAGCTTTTATACTTGGGGCATGTGTAAAACACTGTTGCACAGTAGCAATTTTAAGCACATTACCAATCTTTTTTTAACTCTTACACTCAGGGTGACATTTTAGTTCTAAGACAGCTTTTATACTTGGGGCATGTGTAAAACACTGTTGCACAGTAGCAATTTTAAGCAGATTACCAATCCTTTTTTAACTCTTACCCTCAGGGTGACATTTTAGTTCTAAGACAGCTTTTATACTTGGGGCATGTGTAAAACACTGTTGCACAGTAGCAATTTTAAGCACATTACCAATCCTTTTTTAACTCTTACCCTCAGGGTGACATTTTAGTTCTAAGACAGCTTTTATACTTGGGGCATGTGTAAAACACTGTTGCACAGTAGCAATTTTAAGCACATTACCAATCTTTTTTTAACTCTTACACTCAGGGTCACATTTTAGTTCTAAGACAGCTTTTATACTTGGGGCATGTGTAAAACACTGTTGCACAGTAGCAATTTTAAGCACATTACCAATCTTTTTTTAACTCTTACACTCAGGGTGACATTTTAGTTCTAAGACAGCTTTTATACTTGGGGCATGTGTAAAACACTGTTGCACAGTAGCAATTTTAAGCAGATTACCAATCCTTTTTTAACTCTTACCCTCAGGGTGACATTTTAGTTCTAAGACAGCTTTTATACTTGGGGCATGTGTAAAACACTGTTGCACAGTAGCAATTTTAAGCACATTACCAATCCTTTTTTAACTCTTACCCTCAGGGTGACATTTTAGTTCGAAGACAGCTTTTATACTTGGGGCATGTGTAAAACACTGTTGCACAGTAGCAATTTTAAGCACATTACCAATCCTTTTTTAACTCTTACCCTCAGGGTGACATTTTAGTTCTAAGACAGCTTTTATACTTGGGGCATGTGTAAAACACTGTTGCACAGTAGCAATTTTAAGCACATTACCAATCCTTTTTTAACTCTTACCCTCAGGGTGACATTTTAGTTCTAAGACAGCTTTTATACTTGGGGCATGTGTAAAACACTGTTGCACAGTAGCAATTTTAAGCACATTACCAATCCTTTTTTAACTCTTACCCTCAGGGTGACATTTTAGTTCGAAGACAGCTTTTATACTTGGGGCATGTGTAAAACACTGTTGCACAGTAGCAATTTTAAGCACATTACCAATCCTTTTTTAACTCTTACCCTCAGGGTGACATTTTAGTTCGAAGACAGCTTTTATACTTGGGGCATGTGTAAAACACTGTTGCACAGTAGCAATTTTAAGCACATTACCAATCCTTTTTTAACTCTTACCCTCAGGGTGACATTTTAGTTCGAAGACAGCTTTTATACTTGGGGCATGTGTAAAACACTGTTGCACAGTAGCAATTTTAAGCACATTACCAATCCTTTTTTAACTCTTACCCTCAGGGTGACACTTTAGTTCTAAGACAGCTTTTATACTTGGGGCATGTGTAAAACACTGTTGCACAGTAGCAATTTTAAGCACATTACCAATCCTTTTTTAACTCTTACACTCAGGGTCACATTTTAGTTCTAAGACAGCTTTTATACTTGGGGCATGTGTAAAACACTGTTGCACAGTAGCAATTTTAAGCACATTACCAATCTTTTTTTAACTCTTACACTCAGGGTCACATTTTAGTTCTAAGACAGCTTTTATACTTGGGGCATGTGTAAAACACTGTTGCACAGTAGCAATTTTAAGCACATTACCAATCTTTTTTTAACTCTTACACTCAGGGTGACATTTTAGTTCTAAGACAGCTTTTATACTTGGGGCATGTGTAAAACACTGTTGCACAGTAGCAATTTTAAGCAGATTACCAATCCTTTTTTAACTCTTACCCTCAGGGTGACATTTTAGTTCTAAGACAGCTTTTATACTTGGGGCATGTGTAAAACACTGTTGCACAGTAGCAATTTTAAGCACATTACCAATCTTTTTTTAACTCTTACACTCAGGGTCACATTTTAGTTCTAAGACAGCTTTTATACTTGGGGCATGTGTAAAACACTGTTGCACAGTAGCAATTTTAAGCACATTACCAATCTTTTTTTAACTCTTACACTCAGGGTGACATTTTAGTTCTAAGACAGCTTTTATACTTGGGGCATGTGTAAAACACTGTTGCACAGTAGCAATTTTAAGCAGATTACCAATCCTTTTTTAACTCTTACCCTCAGGGTGACATTTTAGTTCTAAGACAGCTTTTATACTTGGGGCATGTGTAAAACACTGTTGCACAGTAGCAATTTTAAGCACATTACCAATCCTTTTTTAACTCTTACCCTCAGGGTGACATTTTAGTTCTAAGACAGCTTTTATACTTGGGGCATGTGTAAAACACTGTTGCACAGTAGCAATTTTAAGCACATTACCAATCTTTTTTTAACTCTTACACTCAGGGTCACATTTTAGTTCTAAGACAGCTTTTATACTTGGGGCATGTGTAAAACACTGTTGCACAGTAGCAATTTTAAGCACATTACCAATCTTTTTTTAACTCTTACACTCAGGGTGACATTTTAGTTCTAAGACAGCTTTTATACTTGGGGCATGTGTAAAACACTGTTGCACAGTAGCAATTTTAAGCAGATTACCAATCCTTTTTTAACTCTTACCCTCAGGGTGACATTTTAGTTCTAAGACAGCTTTTATACTTGGGGCATGTGTAAAACACTGTTGCACAGTAGCAATTTTAAGCACATTACCAATCCTTTTTTAACTCTTACCCTCAGGGTGACATTTTAGTTCGAAGACAGCTTTTATACTTGGGGCATGTGTAAAACACTGTTGCACAGTAGCAATTTTAAGCACATTACCAATCTTTTTTTAACTCTTACCCTCAGGGTGACATTTTAGTTCTAAGACAGCTTTTATACTTGGGGCATGTGTAAAACACTGTTGCACAGTAGCAATTTTAAGCACATTACCAATCTTTTTTTAACTCTTACCCTCAGGGTGACATTTTAGTTCTAAGACAGCTTTTATACTTGGGGCATGTGTAAAACACTGTTGCACAGTAGCAATTTTAAGCACATTACCAATCCTTTTTTAACTCTTACCCTCAGGGTGACATTTTAGTTCGAAAACAGCTTTTATACTTGGGGCATGTGTAAAACACTGTTGCACAGTAGCAATTTTAAGCACATTACCAATCCTTTTTTAACTCTTACCCTCAGGGTGACATTTTAGTTCTAAGACAGCTTTTATACTTGGGGCATGTGTAAAACACTGTTGCACAGTAGCAATTTTAAGCACATTACCAATCCTTTTTTAACTCTTACCCTCAGGGTGACATTTTAGTTCGAAAACAGCTTTTATACTTGGGGCATGTGTAAAACACTGTTGCACAGTAGCAATTTTAAGCACATTACCAATCTTTTTTTAACTCTTACACTCAGGGTGACATTTTAGTTCTAAGACAGCTTTTATACTTGGGGCATGTGTAAAACACTGTTGCACAGTAGCAATTTTAAGCACATTACCAATCCTTTTTTAACTCTTACCCTCAGGGTGACATTTTAGTTCGAAAACAGCTTTTATACTTGGGGCATGTGTAAAACACTGTTGCACAGTAGCAATTTTAAGCACATTACCAATCTTTTTTTAACTCTTACACTCAGGGTCACATTTTAGTTCTAAGACAGCTTTTATACTTGGGGCATGTGTAAAACACTGTTGCACAGTAGCAATTTTAAGCACGTTACCAATCTTTTTTTAACTCTTACACTCAGGGTGACATTTTAGTTCTAAGACAGCTTTTATACTTGGGGCATGTGTAAAACACTGTTGCACAGTAGCAATTTTAAGCACATTACCAATCCTTTTTTAACTCTTACCCTCAGGGTGACATTTTAGTTCTAAGACAGCTTTTATACTTGGGGCTTGTGTAAAACACTGTTGCACAGTAGCAATTTTAAGCACATTACCAATCTTTTTTTAACTCTTACCCTCAGGGTGACATTTTAGTTCTAAGACAGCTTTTATACTTGGGGCATGTGTAAAACACTGTTGCACAGTAGCAATTTTAAGCACGTTACCAATCTTTTTTTAACTCTTACCCTCAGGGTGACATTTTAGTTCTAAGACAGCTTTTATACTTGGGGCATGTGTAAAACACTGTTGCACAGTAGCAATTTTAAGCACATTACCAATCCTTTTTTAACTCTTACCCTCAGGGTGACATTTTAGTTCGAAAACAGCTTTTATACTTGGGGCATGTGTAAAACACTGTTGCACAGTAGCAATTTTAAGCACATTACCAATCCTTTTTTAACTCTTACCCTCAGGGTGACATTTTAGTTCGAAGACAGCTTTTATACTTGGGGCATGTGTAAAACACTGTTGCACAGTAGCAATTTTAAGCACATTACCAATCCTTTTTTAACTCTTACCCTCAGGGTGACATTTTAGTTCTAAGACAGCTTTTATACTTGGGGCTTGTGTAAAACACTGTTGCACAGTAGCAATTTTAAGCACATTACCAATCTTTTTTTAACTCTTACCCTCAGGGTGACATTTTAGTTCTAAGACAGCTTTTATACTTGGGGCATGTGTAAAACACTGTTGCACAGTAGCAATTTTAAGCACGTTACCAATCTTTTTTTAACTCTTACCCTCAGGGTGACATTTTAGTTCTAAGACAGCTTTTATACTTGGGGCATGTGTAAAACACTGTTGCACAGTAGCAATTTTAAGCACATTACCAATCCTTTTTTAACTCTTACCCTCAGGGTGACATTTTAGTTCGAAAACAGCTTTTATACTTGGGGCATGTGTAAAACACTGTTGCACAGTAGCAATTTTAAGCACATTACCAATCCTTTTTTAACTCTTACCCTCAGGGTGACATTTTAGTTCGAAGACAGCTTTTATACTTGGGGCATGTGTAAAACACTGTTGCACAGTAGCAATTTTAAGCACATTACCAATCCTTTTTTAACTCTTACCCTCAGGGTGACATTTTAGTTCTAAGACAGCTTTTATACTTGGGGCATGTGTAAAACACTGTTGCACAGTAGCAATTTTAAGCACATTACCAATCCTTTTTTAACTCTTACCCTCAGGGTGACATTTTAGTTCTAAGACAGTTTTTATACTTGGGGCATGTGTAAAACACTGTTGCACAGTAGCAATTTTAAGCACATTACCAATCCTTTTTTAACTCTTACCCTCAGGGTGACATTTTAGTTCTAAGACAGCTTTTATACTTGGGGCATGTGTAAAACACTGTTGCACAGTAGCAATTTTAAGCACATTACCAATCTTTTTTTAACTCTTACCCTCAGGGTCACATTTTAGTTCTAAGACAGCTTTTATACTTGGGGCATGTGTAAAACACTGTTGCACAGTAGCAATTTTAAGCACGTTACCAATCTTTTTTTAACTCTTACACTCAGGGTGACATTTTAGTTCTAAGACAGCTTTTATACTTGGGGCATGTGTAAAACACTGTTGCACAGTAGCAATTTTAAGCACATTACCAATCCTTTTTTAACTCTTACCCTCAGGGTGACATTTTAGTTCTAAGACAGCTTTTATACTTGGGGCTTGTGTAAAACACTGTTGCACAGTAGCAATTTTAAGCACATTACCAATCTTTTTTTAACTCTTACCCTCAGGGTGACATTTTAGTTCTAAGACAGCTTTTATACTTGGGGCATGTGTAAAACACTGTTGCACAGTAGCAATTTTAAGCACATTACCAATCCTTTTTTAACTCTTACCCTCAGGGTGACATTTTAGTTCGAAAACAGCTTTTATACTTGGGGCATATGTAAAACACTGTTGCACAGTAGCAATTTTAAGCACGTTACCAATCTTTTTTTAACTCTTACACTCAGGGTGACATTTTAGTTCTAAGACAGCTTTTATACTTGGGGCATGTGTAAAACACTGTTGCACAGTAGCAATTTTAAGCACATTACCAATCCTTTTTTAACTCTTACCCTCAGGGTGACATTTTAGTTCTAAGACAGCTTTTATACTTGGGGCATGTGTAAAACACTGTTGCACAGTAGCAATTTTAAGCACATTACCAATCTTTTTTTAACTCTTACCCTCAGGGTGACATTTTAATTCTAAGACAGCTTTTATACTTGGGGCATGTGTAAAACACTGTTGCACAGTAGCAATTTTAAGCACATTACCAATCCTTTTTTAACTCTTACCCTCAGGGTGACATTTTAGTTCTAAGACAGCTTTTATACTTGGGGCATGTGTAAAACACTGTTGCACAGTAGCAATTTTAAGCACATTACCAATCCTTTTTTAACTCTTACCCTCAGGGTGACATTTTAGTTCTAAGACAGCTTTTATACTTGGGGCATGTGTAAAACACTGTTGCACAGTAGCAATTTTAAGCACATTACCAATCCTTTTTTAACTCTTACCCTCAGGGTGACATTTTAGTTCTAAGACAGCTTTTATACTTGGGGCATGTGTAAAACACTGTTGCACAGTAGCAATTTTAAGCACATTACCAATCCTTTTTTAACTCTTACCCTCAGGGTGACATTTTAGTTCTAAGACAGCTTTTATACTTGGGGCATGTGTAAAACACTGTTGCACAGTAGCAATTTTAAGCACATTACCAATCCTTTTTTAACTCTTACCCTCAGGGTGACATTTTAGTTCTAAGACAGCTTTTATACTTGGGGCATGTGTAAAACACTGTTGCACAGTAGCAATTTTAAGCACATTACCAATCCTTTTTTAACTCTTACCCTCAGGGTGACATTTTAGTTCTAAGACAGCTTTTATACTTGGGGCATGTGTAAAACACTGTTGCACAGTAGCAATTTTAAGCACATTACCAATCCTTTTTTAACTCTTACCCTCAGGGTGACATTTTAGTTCTAAGACAGCTTTTATACTTGGGGCATGTGTAAAACACTGTTGCACAGTAGCAATTTTAAGCACATTACCAATCCTTTTTTAACTCTTACCCTCAGGGTGACATTTTAGTTCTAAGACAGCTTTTATACTTGGGGCATGTGTAAAACACTGTTGCACAGTAGCAATTTTAAGCACATTACCAATCCTTTTTTAACTCTTACCCTCAGGGTGACATTTTAGTTCTAAGACAGCTTTTATACTTGGGGCATGTGTAAAACACTGTTGCACAGTAGCAATTTTAAGCACATTACCAATCCTTTTTTAACTCTTACCCTCAGGGTGACATTTTAGTTCTAAGACAGCTTTTATACTTGGGGCATGTGTAAAACACTGTTGCACAGTAGCAATCTTAAGCACATTACCAATCCTTTTTTAACTCTTACCCTCAGGGTGACATTTTAGTTCTAAGACAGCTTTTATACTTGGGGCATGTGTAAAACACTGTTGCACAGTAGCAATTTTAAGCACATTACCAATCCTTTTTTAACTCTTACCCTCAGGGTGACATTTTAGTTCTAAGACAGCTTTTATACTTGGGGCATGTGTAAAACACTGTTGCACAGTAGCAATTTTAAGCACATTACCAATCCTTTTTTAACTCTTACCCTCAGGGTGACATTTTAGTTCTAAGACAGCTTTTATACTTGGGGCATGTGTAAAACACTGTTGCACAGTAGCAATTTTAAGCACATTACCAATCCTTTTTTAACTCTTACCCTCAGGGTGACATTTTAGTTCTAAGACAGCTTTTATACTTGGGGCATGTGTAAAACACTGTTGCACAGTAGCAATTTTAAGCACATTACCAATCTTTTTTTAACTCTTACCCTCAGGGTGACATTTTAGTTCTAAGACAGCTTTTATACTTGGGGCATGTGTAAAACACTGTTGCACAGTAGCAATTTTAAGCACATTACCAATCTTTTTTTAACTCTTACCCTCAGGGTGACATTTTAGTTCTAAGACAGCTTTTATACTTGGGGCATGTGTAAAACACTGTTGCACAGTAGCAATTTTAAGCACATTACCAATCCTTTTTTAACTCTTACCCTCAGGGTGACATTTTAGTTCGAAAACAGCTTTTATACTTGGGGCATGTGTAAAACACTGTTGCACAGTAGCAATTTTAAGCACATTACCAATCCTTTTTTAACTCTTACCCTCAGGGTGACATTTTAGTTCGAAGACAGCTTTTATACTTGGGGCATGTGTAAAACACTGTTGCACAGTAGCAATTTTAAGCACATTACCAATCCTTTTTTAACTCTTACCCTCAGGGTGACATTTTAGTTCGAAGACAGCTTTTATACTTGGGGCATGTGTAAAACTCTGTTGCACAGTAGCAATTTTAAGCACATTATCAATCCTTTTTTAACTCTTACCCTCAGGGTGACATTTTAGTTCGAAGACAGCTTTTATACTTGGGGCATGTGTAAAACACTGTTGCACAGTAGCAATTTTAAGCACATTACCAATCCTTTTTTAACTCTTACCCTCAGGGTGACATTTTAGTTCTAAGACAGCTTTTATACTTGGGGCATGTGTAAAACACTGTTGCACAGTAGCAATTTTAAGCACATTACCAATCCTTTTTTAACTCTTACCCTCAGGGTGACATTTTAGTTCTAAGACAGCTTTTATACTTGGGGCATGTGTAAAACACTGTTGCACAGTAGCAATTTTAAGCACATTACCAATCCTTTTTTAACTCTTACCCTCAGGGTGACATTTTAGTTCTAAGACAGCTTTTATACTTGGGGCATGTGTAAAACACTGTTGCACAGTAGCAATTTTAAGCACATTACCAATCCTTTTTTAACTCTTACCCTCAGGGTGACATTTTAGTTCAAAGACAGCTTTTATACTTGGGGCATGTATAAAACACTGTTGCACAGTAGCAATTTTAAGCACATTACCAATCCTTTTTTAACTCTTACCCTCAGGGTGACATTTTAGTTCTAAGACAGCTTTTATACTTGGGGCATGTGTAAAACACTGTTGCACAGTAGCAATTTTAAGCACATTACCAATCCTTTTTTAACTCTTACCCTCAGGGTGACATTTTAGTTCTAAGACAGCTTTTATACTTGGGGCATGTGTAAAACACTGTTGCACAGTAGCAATTTTAAGCACATTACCAATCCTTTTTTAACTCTTACCCTCAGGGTGACATTTTAGTTCTAAGACAGCTTTTATACTTGGGGCATGTGTAAAACACTGTTGCACAGTAGCAATTTTAAGCACATTACCAATCCTTTTTTAACTCTTACCCTCAGGGTGACATTTTAGTTCTAAGACAGCTTTTATACTTGGGGCATGTGTAAAACACTGTTGCACAGTAGCAATTTTAAGCACATTACCAATCCTTTTTTAACTCTTACCCTCAGGGTGACATTTTAGTTCTAAGACAGCTTTTATACTTGGGGCATGTGTAAAACACTGTTGCACAGTAGCAATTTTAAGCACATTACCAATCCTTTTTTAACTCTTACCCTCAGGGTGACATTTTAGTTCTAAGACAGCTTTTATACTTGGGGCATGTGTAAAACACTGTTGCACAGTAGCAATTTTAAGCACATTACCAATCCTTTTTTAACTCTTACCCTCAGGGTGACATTTTAGTTCTAAGACAGCTTTTATACTTGGGGCATGTGTAAAACACTGTTGCACAGTAGCAATTTTAAGCACATTACCAATCCTTTTTTAACTCTTACCCTCAGGGTGACATTTTAGTTCTAAGACAGCTTTTATACTTGGGGCATGTGTAAAACACTGTTGCACAGTAGCAATTTTAAGCACATTACCAATCCTTTTTTAACTCTTACCCTCAGGGTGACATTTTAGTTCTAAGACAGCTTTTATACTTGGGGCATGTGTAAAACACTGTTGCACAGTAGCAATTTTAAGCAGATTACCAATCCTTTTTTAACTCTTACCCTCAGGGTGACATTTTAGTTCTAAGACAGCTTTTATACTTGGGGCATGTGTAAAACACTGTTGCACAGTAGCAATTTTAAGCACATTACCAATCCTTTTTTAACTCTTACCCTCAGGGTGACATTTTAGTTCTAAGACAGCTTTTATACTTGGGGCATGTGTAAAACACTGTTGCACAGTAGCAATTTTAAGCACATTACCAATCCTTTTTTAACTCTTACCCTCAGGGTGACATTTTAGTTCTAAGACAGCTTTTATACTTGGGGCATGTGTAAAACACTGTTGCACAGTAGCAATTTTAAGCACATTACCAATCCTTTTTTAACTCTTACCCTCAGGGTGACATTTTAGTTCTAAGACAGCTTTTATACTTGGGGCATGTGTAAAACACTGTTGCACAGTAGCAATTTTAAGCACATTACCAATCCTTTTTTAACTCTTACCCTCAGGGTGACATTTTAGTTCTAAGACAGCTTTTATACTTGGGGCATGTGTAAAACACTATTGCACAGTAGCAATTTTAAGCACATTACCAATCCTTTTTTAACTCTTACCCTCAGGGTGACATTTTAGTTCTAAGACAGCTTTTATACTTGGGGCATGTGTAAAACACTGTTGCACAGCAGCAATTTTAAGCACATTACCAATCCTTTTTTAACTCTTACCCTCAGGGTGACATTTTAGTTCTAAGACAGCTTTTATACTTGGGGCATGTGTAAAACACTGTTGCACAGTAGCAATTTTAAGCACATTACCAATCCTTTTTTAACTCTTACCCTCAGGGTGACATTTTAGTTCTAAGACAGCTTTTATACTTGGGGCATGTGTAAAACACTGTTGCACAGTAGCAATTTTAAGCACATTACCAATCCTTTTTTAACTCTTACCCTCAGGGTGACATTTTAGTCTAAGACAGCTTTTATACTTGGGGCATGTGTAAAACACTGTTGCACAGTAGCAATTTTAAGCACATTACCAATCCTTTTTTAACTCTTACCCTCAGGGTGACATTTTAGTTCAAAGACAGCTTTTATACTTGGGGCATGTGTAAAACACTGTTGCACAGTAGCAATTTTAAGCACATTACCAATCCTTTTTTAACTCTTACCCTCAGGGTGACATTTTAGTTCTAAGACAGCTTTTATACTTGGGGCATGTGTAAAACACTGTTGCACAGTAGCAATTTTAAGCAGATTACCAATCCTTTTTTAACTCTTACCCTCAGGGTGACATTTTAGTTCTAAGACAGCTTTTATACTTGGGGCATGTGTAAAACACTGTTGCACAGTAGCAATTTTAAGCACATTACCAATCCTTTTTTAACTCTTACCCTCAGGGTGACATTTTAGTTCTAAGACAGCTTTTATACTTGGGGCATGTGTAAAACACTGTTGCACAGTAGCAATTTTAAGCACATTACCAATCCTTTTTTAACTCTTACCCTCAGGGTGACATTTTAGTTCTAAGACAGCTTTTATACTTGGGGCATGTGTAAAACACTGTTGCACAGTAGCAATTTTAAGCACATTACCAATCCTTTTTTAACTCTTACCCTCAGGGTGACATTTTAGTTCTAAGACAGCTTTTATACTTGGGGCATGTGTAAAACACTGTTGCACAGTAGCAATTTTAAGCACATTACCAATCCTTTTTTAACTCTTACCCTCAGGGTGACATTTTAGTTCTAAGACAGCTTTTATACTTGGGGCATGTGTAAAACACTGTTGCACAGTAGCAATTTTAAGCACATTACCAATCCTTTTTTAACTCTTACCCTCAGGGTGACATTTTAGTTCTAAGACAGCTTTTATACTTGGGGCATGTGTAAAACACTGTTGCACAGTAGCAATTTTAAGCAGATTACCAATCCTTTTTTAACTCTTACCCTCAGGGTGACATTTTAGTTCTAAGACAGCTTTTATACTTGGGGCATGTGTAAAACTCTGTTGCACAGTAGCAATTTTAAGCACATTACCAATCCTTTTTTAACTCTTACCCTCAGGGTGACATTTTAGTTCTAAGACAGCTTTTATACTTGGGGCATGTGTAAAACTCTGTTGCACAGTAGCAATTTTAAGCACATTACCAATCCTTTTTTAACTCTTACCCTCAGGGTGACATTTTAGTTCAAAGACAGCTTTTATACTTGGGGCATGTGTAAAACACTGTTGCACAGTAGCAATTTTAAGCAGATTACCAATCCTTTTTTAACTCTTACCCTCAGGGTGACATTTTAGTTCTAAGACAGCTTTTATACTTGGGGCATGTGTAAAACACTGTTGCACAGTAGCAATTTTAAGCACATTACCAATCCTTTTTTAACTCTTACCCTCAGGGTGACATTTTAGTTCTAAGACAGCTTTTATACTTGGGGCATGTGTAAAACACTGTTGCACAGTAGCAATTTTAAGCACATTACCAATCCTTTTTTAACTCTTACCCTCAGGGTGACATTTTAGTTCTAAGACAGCTTTTATACTTGGGGCATGTGTAAAACACTGTTGCACAGTAGCAATTTTAAGCAGATTACCAATCCTTTTTTAACTCTTACCCTCAGGGTGACATTTTAGTTCTAAGACAGCTTTTATACTTGGGGCATGTGTAAAACACTGTTGCACAGTAGCAATTTTAAGCACATTACCAATCCTTTTTTAACTCTTACCCTCAGGGTGACATTTTAGTTCTAAGACAGCTTTTATACTTGGGGCATGTGTAAAACACTGTTGCACAGTAGCAATTTTAAGCACATTACCAATCCTTTTTTAACTCTTACCCTCAGGGTGACATTTTAGTTCTAAGACAGCTTTTATACTTGGGGCATGTGTAAAACACTGTTGCACAGTAGCAATTTTAAGCACATTACCAATCCTTTTTTAACTCTTACCCTCAGGGTGACATTTTAGTTCTAAGACAGCTTTTATACTTGGGGCATGTGTAAAACACTGTTGCACAGTAGCAATTTTAAGCAGATTACCAATCCTTTTTTAACTCTTACCCTCAGGGTGACATTTTAGTTCTAAGACAGCTTTTATACTTGGGGCATGTGTAAAACACTGTTGCACAGTAGCAATTTTAAGCACATTACCAATCCTTTTTTAACTCTTACCCTCAGGGTGACATTTTAGTTCTAAGACAGCTTTTATACTTGGGGCATGTGTAAAACACTGTTGCACAGTAGCAATTTTAAGCACATTACCAATCCTTTTTTAACTCTTACCCTCAGGGTGACATTTTAGTTCTAAGACAGCTTTTATACTTGGGGCATGTGTAAAACACTGTTGCACAGTAGCAATTTTAAGCACATTACCAATCCTTTTTTAACTCTTACCCTCAGGGTGACATTTTAGTTCTAAGACAGCTTTTATACTTGGGGCATGTGTAAAACACTGTTGCACAGTAGCAATTTTAAGCAGATTACCAATCCTTTTTTAACTCTTACCCTCAGGGTGACATTTTAGTTCTAAGACAGCTTTTATACTTGGGGCATGTGTAAAACACTGTTGCACAGTAGCAATTTTAAGCACATTACCAATCCTTTTTTAACTCTTACCCTCAGGGTGACATTTTAGTTCTAAGACAGCTTTTATACTTGGGGCATGTGTAAAACACTGTTGCACAGTAGCAATTTTAAGCAGATTACCAATCCTTTTTTAACTCTTACCCTCAGGGTGACATTTTAGTTCTAAGACAGCTTTTATACTTGGGGCATGTGTAAAACACTGTTGCACAGTAGCAATTTTAAGCACATTACCAATCCTTTTTTAACTCTTACCCTCAGGGTGACATTTTAGTTCTAAGACAGCTTTTATACTTGGGGCATGTGTAAAACACTGTTGCACAGTAGCAATTTTAAGCACATTACCAATCCTTTTTTAACTCTTACCCTCAGGGTGACATTTTAGTTCTAAGACAGCTTTTATACTTGGGGCATGTGTAAAACACTGTTGCACAGTAGCAATTTTAAGCACATTACCAATCCTTTTTTAACTCTTACCCTCAGGGTGACATTTTAGTTCTAAGACAGCTTTTATACTTGGGGCATGTGTAAAACACTGTTGCACAGTAGCAATTTTAAGCAGATTACCAATCCTTTTTTAACTCTTACCCTCAGGGTGACATTTTAGTTCTAAGACAGCTTTTATACTTGGGGCATGTGTAAAACACTGTTGCACAGTAGCAATTTTAAGCACATTACCAATCCTTTTTTAACTCTTACCCTCAGGGTGACATTTTAGTTCTAAGACAGCTTTTATACTTGGGGCATGTGTAAAACACTGTTGCACAGTAGCAATTTTAAGCACATTACCAATCCTTTTTTAACTCTTACCCTCAGGGTGACATTTTAGTTCTAAGACAGCTTTTATACTTGGGGCATGTGTAAAACACTGTTGCACAGTAGCAATTTTAAGCAGATTACCAATCCTTTTTTAACTCTTACCCTCAGGGTGACATTTTAGTTCTAAGACAGCTTTTATACTTGGGGCATGTGTAAAACACTGTTGCACAGTAGCAATTTTAAGCACATTACCAATCCTTTTTTAACTCTTACCCTCAGGGTGACATTTTAGTTCTAAGACAGCTTTTATACTTGGGGCATGTGTAAAACACTGTTGCACAGTAGCAATTTTAAGCACATTACCAATCCTTTTTTAACTCTTACCCTCAGGGTGACATTTTAGTTCTAAGACAGCTTTTATACTTGGGGCATGTGTAAAACACTGTTGCACAGTAGCAATTTTAAGCAGATTACCAATCCTTTTTTAACTCTTACCCTCAGGGTGACATTTTAGTTCTAAGACAGCTTTTATACTTGGGGCATGTGTAAAACACTGTTGCACAGTAGCAATTTTAAGCACATTACCAATCCTTTTTTAACTCTTACCCTCAGGGTGACATTTTAGTTCTAAGACAGCTTTTATACTTGGGGCATGTGTAAAACACTGTTGCACAGTAGCAATTTTAAGCACATTACCAATCCTTTTTTAACTCTTACCCTCAGGGTGACATTTTAGTTCTAAGACAGCTTTTATACTTGGGGCATGTGTAAAACACTGTTGCACAGTAGCAATTTTAAGCAGATTACCAATCCTTTTTTAACTCTTACCCTCAGGGTGACATTTTAGTTCTAAGACAGCTTTTATACTTGGGGCATGTGTAAAACACTGTTGCACAGTAGCAATTTTAAGCACATTACCAATCCTTTTTTAACTCTTACCCTCAGGGTGACATTTTAGTTCTAAGACAGCTTTTATACTTGGGGCATGTGTAAAACACTGTTGCACAGTAGCAATTTTAAGCACATTACCAATCCTTTTTTAACTCTTACCCTCAGGGTGACATTTTAGTTCTATTAGTTCTAAAACAGATTTTATACCTGTGTAAAACACTGTTGCACAGTAGCAATTTTAAGCACATTACTTTTCTTCATTTGATGCTCTCTGTGCGTGTGTATGTGCATACCTGGGGACTGCTGTCCAATTTCATTGTACATTGGACAGTGACAAGATGTTGCAGGATTGCTAGGATGTTTGGGTAAATATTTATTCACAATTATGGTGTAGGAGTCAACACTTTGGAGAGTAAATATTTACACTTTACAGGCTCCTGGCAAATTTATCCCATAAACAATATTGGTGGACTCAACAAGAGTCCAAGTAAAAATTTATAAATATAAAACAAACGACAATGCATGTATTTACATGAGGAATTACATGTGACGAAAGGAAAAAACATGAAACGAGCTATAATGTGTGTGTGTGTGTGTCTGTGTGTGCGCGCGTGCGTACATGTGTAACAAGCGTGTGTAAGTGAATATAAAAGTTAAGAGAGAAAAGAAAACCATGAAAATAAATGTGTCCCAGTGAGTGAGACATTTTACCCATATACAAAACACATTTTAAAACCAGAGTTGAAGAGCTGTAAAAGAGAAAAAAGCCTAGGGAGGAAAATGCATGCTTTTTTATAGGCTTAAGGGGCGATCCCTAGTCACGTTTTTTTTTGGCAAAGTCAAGTGGGAAACCACAAAAAAAAAAAAAAAAAAAAAAATGGAAAAAACCGTGAACAAAGCGTTTGAAAATGTTATTTGATGATATAAATACTAAATTTATTTCAGAAAATGTATTTTTTCTTCGTTTCTTTTTTGGTAATTTGGGTATTCAATTATCCAGAAATTTGAATTATCCGAACGTATTTCTGCAGACACGGTCTCGAAGTGTCCGGATAATCGAGGAAATATTGCAGTATAACTGAAGCCTTTGTGATACAAGGGAAGTAACAATTATTTTAAAATGTTAACAGAGTTGCCTCCCTTAAAAAACTGTCGTTTATTACCAATAACATTATTAAATGCTGGACAGAGGAATAGGCGACTTATGGTAACGAAAATGTGGTTCTATAGAAGGATGCTGAAAATAACTTGGACAGAGTATGTGAACAATGAGGAAGTTTTAAAGAAAATGGAAGCAAAACAGACACTGACACTTAGGATCAGTTGAAATTTCTGGAACACATTCCGAGGAAAAGGGGTTTAGAGGATTTGACACTCACAGAACATATCAAAGGCAAAAGATACAGGTGGAAGCAGTAACATCCCTAATGTGTTTGTGTAAATGGATGCCAGGACATGAATAGAAAGGGATAGTAAGGGGACAAACATTGCTTAGTGCTACAACGGAAAAGAGGTTGTGGAGGGCTATGATCACCCACATATGTCACATAAAAGAACATTGTCAAAATATGTTTCCATTCTTGGTAGCAAAAGTAAAGAATTGGTATTCAGGTTAATATTTCTTAAATTGTAGATTTCCTATTAGTGACAATGGTTGGTATTTTAAGTCCAGATTAAGAAAATAAAGGTAAATTTTTGATATTTTTAATTTGATATATTAATTTGTTTTTAGGACTTATCAACCCTTTCGAGGCTATTTAAAACCAGAAAATATTTTTAGATTTTAAGATTTTTTTGGAGATAATAATGATTTACTGAGACAAGTCCTACTAATTAACCCATAGCTGGGGAAAGAAGAAGTGGATCCCTACCTTTCTCAAGGGTATTTGTGCATGTAAATAAATATAATAAACCTGACTGGAATTCAAACTTAGCTCACCGATTTCCAATTCCAAGCCATTACACCACCCACACGCCCAAGCTTACAGCACCTGTCATTTCCAAGTGGTTACCCATTTAAGTAGTGACCAGGTTTAATGTTGTTTAACTTCAGTTACCATATAAGAATGAGAGTTTCAATGTGATATGGCATTAAGTCTGGCTTGGTTTGGTTTATTTTATTTTATGACATATCATCCTCAATGGGTTATTTAATGCTGACAAGATTTTTAGGATAGGTTTGTATGAATAGAATATATTCTTTGTAAGAAATCAGTTTGTAGATCAGGTTTCATTGACGTATTTTTGTAAAGAGGGTTTTTGTCGAGAGTCAAATATATTGCTGGTAACATTTTTTTTTTCTTCATAAATCTATTGCGGTTACTTTTACTATAAAAATGTATTTTTATATTTCAATAGTGTTTGACCCCAGTTTTGGTGTTCATTATTTGTCCATAGCTGGGACTGTAACAAGTGCTACTGCCCCGGGTCAGGGTGAACCTGGGAACAACAACAATTAAGAGGTGGTTTCACGCTCCTCCAATCTCCTGATCAAGGGCCTTGCTGCCTGATGTAGTTTATCGTCATACACAGGATGCCTGTAAAACTGGATATTTTAAATAACAAGAAGGGAATTTTTTAACCCACATCCTACAAAAATCAGTTTAAACTGATGATATCTTTTTTCCCTTTCATATATTGTGGCCATTTTGCTTAGTTTGTATTTTCTTGATTTCAGATGAGAATTTGAAATTTTCCAACATGTTTCAATTAAGTTTTTACTTTTGAAAATAATAATTATAGTTTAAAAAGTAGAAAAAATCTTACCACCTTAAAAAAGGGTGCATTTATGTGTCTACTACTACTATATCTGTACACTAAGTATATATAAAAGACAATATATCAACTAATCAGTTCACACGATAGTTGGAGTCAGAGTTCAAGTCAACATTGTAAGAGGAGTCATCTTAAAAAAAAATCTTGTGTTTTTGTGAACAAAAACTCTCTTCAGAAGAGATTGGACAAAAAGAAAAGCAATAACGAACATTGTCGTGGTTTGTAATAAAACCTGCTTGGATGAAAAATTGTTGCCATAACATTTTTCTTTTAAGTCTAAAAAAGACCCCCCCCCCAAAAAAAAACAATAGTTGCATTGAATTGTGTAGGTTTTGTTGTCTTTCCTGAATATGTTTCTTCAAAAAGTAACATTTTACAACTGACTCAAGTAAAATTATACTTTTCCATTTAGAGATTTAAAAAAAAAAAAGTAAAAATAAAACACTACTTTAAACAAAACAGAATGTGATACTCTGAACACTTACCCACCTCCTCTATAACATATTTTGTTTTACTTATCTACCTCGACTTTATAGTCCTGACCTCCATTGATTGTCACTCTCCTGTTAATGTCAAATGTAGCCATCTTGTTTGTTCATTAAAGCCTTTGAAAAGGTCTAATGTCATTCTTTTAATCAAAATATGTATCTGTTAGAATCACGTTTCATTTTTCCTCATAACAGATTGTTAATATTGCAAACAAACTGAGACTAATGCACCTTAATGTTTCTGTTTTTCGTGAAATCATGTGGAATGTATTTGTTCAATTTTCATCCTTTTCTATTGCAATCAAAGAAACAATTTAAAGTCTGCCAAAAGAATTTGCATAATATTTTGGGATTATCATCTTTCAGTTTTTTAGTTTTCAGTTTTGTTGTGGTTATAAAATTTTAGCCATAGTCCCCTCATCAGGTGTATGTATAGAAAATAAACCCTATTTCCAACACAATTATATACCCACATACATACCATACTTATAAAAATTTTAGTTTACTACTTTTAAAATGCTAGCCTTGAATAAATGTTTAATCGTCTAGGTTGTTTTTTTAATACACATTATTTTGAGAGAAGTGTTTTTTATGAAGGCCAGACAGTTTGTGCAAAAAATTGTTACACTTGTATATCTTTTTCATCTCAGTGGTTAAAACCCAGCCAAAATTCTGAAAGATTCATTTCCAGTTTATGGAAAATTATTTTTTTAATATATACTGACCAATGAAAGACATGGTCTCAAGCCCTTGTAAGAAACCGAACTATTGTGAGCCTATTTTATGGAATAAATAGAACTCAGGTTAGTAGATGAGGGAGAAGACTTTTTGACAGTTAAACAATAAAGAATGAAGGGAATTCAGAGAAATTTTCCCATGTACGTATTTTCTGAAAGGTGGGTTGCACCTTTGTTTTTCTGCCTTCTTGAATTGCTATCTATTTTGGTCATTTTCAAAATCCTTGTCTTTTCCCAAACCTTAATTTTTTCCATTTTTTGATGATAATCATTTTTATCAGAAATTGTTATACTGCCTTAATAAGTGCATAGAATGAAATTTTTGTGTAAATTTTGTATTTGTACCTTTTTTTGTAATTGTTTAGTAAATGTTTTTCCTTTAAAATTTTATGCAGTGGTTAAGTCTTATTTTGTGATTCTACTAAGTTTTTGCGTTTGGTATAAGAACTTAGATTTAGTAGGGAATAGCAAATTTTAGATATTAAAACATGCCCAAACTTTATTTTCTACCCAATAATAGACAATACAAACATGTCAGAAAGATTCCACACTACAACACATGCAGTTTAAATCAAAGTGTCTATTGGTTATAAATTAACATCACCAGGTGAAATATCTGACTAATCAGAGAAAACAAAAACTATTTTTCTTAAACATACTTTCAGGAAAGATTTTGGCTTTCAGTGAGCAGAAATGCAACTCTCTCCAAGTTGAACACAAGAGAAAACATGGCTACATAGCTTTTTCTTTCCCTCACAGCATATGCTGAAAGAAACATGTGCCAGCAACTTCAAACAAATCATCTCCAACAGTAACAGTTTCAATGGTCAGTGAATCTTTGCAAGCAATAATGTGTCGGTAACTTCAAATGAATCGTCTCCAACAACAGCAGAGATGTTGAATGAATCTTTGCTAACAACAAAAGTCTTTTCTTGGGCACAGATTTTTTCTGTGGAACAACTATTTAAAAGTCAAATCTAAACTAGTTTTTTTGGTGTACCAACTGAAGACTATTTTCACTCTTTTTGACATTTGAACTCCTCTACATATGTTTGTAAATACAAATGGTTTATTTAACAGGCATGAGACCATGTTTTTTTAATTTTTATTTTATTACTGTTTAATAGAGAAAAAAAACCCTAGACAACAGAATTTCCTACATATGTTGATTCAAGTAACCTTCAGGACACATGGCCCAGTGGATATAGGCATTGGTTAGATCCAGTGACCAAACCCAAAGAGTTGTGAGGTCAATATCTGACTACAGCAGTGGCAAACCAAAAACTTGGAGAGTGGAGTTAAAGGGAAATAACTGAGAAATATGAAAGAGACCTGGCATGTGGAACTAGAACAATCTACCCTTGTGGATGAAATAAAGGGTTTGGTTCGAAATTCTAATCATCTGAAGAAGACTGGAGTGTACAACGGCAGAAATGTTACAAATATGAGAATGAAGATGAGATGTAAATAATATAAGTAATAATGATACCTCATCTCAGAGATACTCTATATCTCTGAGATGAGGTATCATTATTATAAGGAAATCTTTAATTGAACACTTTATTTAATCTATTCAATTCACCGTCCATGTCTAGGGATACCTCTTTTAGTTCTTTCATAGTTCTGCTCCGTTATTGCTCATGCTGTTTCCACTGAGTACAAGAAGGCCCTTTTCAGTATTTTGATAAGATGGAATAACATTTCTGGATTTGTAAAGTCAGCAGAAGTTAACAGTTTCAAATCGAAGGATCCAATGGTAAAAATGAACACACCAGGTAACGGCTCCGTGCACCTTCCAATTTTAAACATATTTCAAATTAATAAAGATAAAGAATAGCCAATAAAATCAGCTACCGCTAATAAATAAACCTAAGCTTCTGGGGCCTACACAAAGAATATAAACCAAACATCCATTCAACTCAGCAGTAAAGAGACCAACGTCAACCTCGTCATCCTGTCTTTCTCACCAAAACAACAGTGGACTTCCTTCGACCTTGTCACCCAACTCTACTTTCTCTCTTCCTCACTTAAAGACTATTTATGTTAATTTCCTTTTCAGTCAGAGAGAAGAACTTTCTAAATATAAACTTTTATTTTACAATAATAGTTACAGTTAAGAATTTGTGTATGTTACATTAAATATTGTCATTTTATTTGAACACCCAGGAATCCTTTCTCTCATTTTTTATTCAACAAATGGTGACTTATGGAATCTTTCCTCAACAATGGGTTAATCATGGGTAACTAAAACTGCAGATAAGAATCATTGAAGAATATAAACTTTTATTTTGTGATAGTAGTTCCAGTTAAGAATTTGTGTATTTTATGTTAAATAAATAGTCATTTTATGTGAATGTTATGGTCCAAGTTCCTTGTACCACGGTGACGGTCCAAGGTAGAATCAATGAAGAATAACTCAAACACAGGTATGGAATAACACAGATATATTACAAACAGAAATATGTACAAAGGAGTAGAAGTATTAGTAATGACTATTAGATTTGGTTAGAGTGAACTATGTTGTTTTGACAAATACCACTATTCCAATGTCTTACAGTAATCGCCTGACTCTGTCTCTGCCTGACTCCCGACTGACGATGTTCAACAACACACCCACATGTGTCAAATGTGGCACAAGGCCGGTTTAATGTGGGCTCACCGAGCCCGTAGGCTCGGCCAAAAAATGCCCGTAGAACCCGTATAAACGGGATCGGGTTGGTCAACCTCCCCGAACGAGGCTCTGCTCTTCGTCCGGGTTCCTCTCTGCCCAGAGGCAGAGAGTTTGACCGTCTAGCCAAGTCGTCCAAAAAGGACTGACGAACGACTGACTGCTGCTCCCTCTTGAGGCGCAGTATTAATGATGTCCGGAATAGTCCATTATTATTATGGGTAAGTTCCCACAACACTGAACACACCAAACCTTTCTTTCATTTTTTATTCAACAAATGATGACACATGGAATCTTTCCCCAACAAATTCATCCATGTAAATTACTAATTCATTCTTCAGGCAGACAAAAAAGATTACAGAATGAATGCATGAGTGTATTAGTTTCATATCTAGTTTCACGAGTTCTTATCTTTGTAAACTGTTTACACATCTATTGTCTCAAGCAAATATTCCTGCCTGTTAGATAGCAGCGAGGGTCAAAACATCAACATGTTTTGACTAAAATTCTAGAAGTCAACCTAGAAATCTGCATAACAAAAAATCAAGTGATGGTACTTACCTTTTTGGCCAGTGGCTCTTGAGGTCGTCCATAGTTGATGTGAATACGATAAAACCCAACAAAAC
>OZ038502.1:58410377-58411859 GCA_964036315.1 Acanthosepion esculentum
TACTATAATATATATATATATATATATACAAATATACTATAATATATATATATATATATACAATATACTATAATATATATATATATATATACAATATACTATAATATATATATATATATATACAATATACTATAATATATATATATATATATATACAATATACTATAATATATATATATATATATATACAATATACTATAATATATATATATATATATATATACAATATACTATAATATATATATATATATATATACAATATACTATAATATATATATATATATATATACAATATATATAATATATATTATATATATATATATATACAATATACTATAATATATATATATATATATATACAATATACTATATATATATATATATATATATACAATATACTATAATATATATATATACAATATACTATAATATATATATATATATATATATACAATATACTATAATATTATATATATATACAATATACTATAATATATATATATATACAATATACTATAATATATATATATATACAATATACTATAATATATATATATATACAATATACTATAATATATTATATATATACAATATACTATAATATATATATATATACAATATACTATAATATATATATATATACAATATACTATAATATATATAATATATATATATATACAATATACTATAATATATATATATATACAATATACTATAATATATATATATATACAATATACTATAATATATATATATATATATACAATATACTATAATATATATATATATATATATACAATATACTATAATATATATATATATATACAATATACTATAATATATATATATATACAATATACTATATATATATATATATATACAATATACTATAATATATATATATATATATATACAATATACTATAATATATATATATATATATATACAATATTCTATAATATATATATATATATATATACAATATTCTATAATATATATATATACAATATACTATAATATATATATATATATATATATATACAATATACTATAATATATATATATATATATATATATACAATATACTATAATATATATATATATATATATACAATATACTATATATATATATATATATACAATATACTATAATATATATATATATATATACAATATACTATAATATATATATATATATATATATACAATATACTATAATATATATATATATATACAATATACTATAATATATATATATATATATACAATATACTATAATATATATATATATATATACAATATACTATAATATATATATATATATATATACAATATACTATAATATATATATATATATATATACAATATACTATATATATATATATATATATACAATATACTATAATATATATATATATATATATATACAATATACTATAATATATATATATATATATATATATACAATATACTATAATATAT
>OZ038502.1:58412059-58414559 GCA_964036315.1 Acanthosepion esculentum
CTAGGTAGGTTATGCATTGCTTTTCTCTGTACATCTTGCTTTTAATCTGTACTGTGAGTATCAAATTTTCCAAGTCCTCTTTCCTCAATAGAAATTTCAACTGCCACTTCTTAATGTTAAGTATAAGTGTCTTTTTTGTTTACATTTTCTCTAAAACTTTGTTGTTGTTCACATGTTCAATCCATGTTATTCTCTGCATTCTTCTGTAGAACCACATTTCTGTTGAGTCAAGTCTCTTCTTTATCTGTGAGGAGATTGTCGCACATTCACTGCAATTATAGGAGTGCTGATATTACACAACAGTTCAGTACTCTTTGCTTTGTTTCTAACAAAATTTTCCTATTTCTTAATACTTTGCTTAGCTTTTGGAATGCAGATTTTGCTATTCCAATGCACCTTCAAATTTCAGTATTGCACTTTCCATTTTCTGTTGAAGCACTTCCCAGATATTTAAATTGTTGTACATGTGTGATTTTGATATCTAGGAATTGTAATTTGCTTGTTGGGTTGTATCTTTTGCTAACAACTCTGCATTCCGTTATTTTGCATTTGATGTTTAGTCCTTCCTTTTCATTTTACTTTCCTACCTTCTGTAGGTGTTCTTGTAGTTTCCTTTCTGTGTCTGTTATCAGCACTGTGTCATCTGCATATCTTATGCTGTTACAGTTGTGGTCACCAATAATGAATCCTGGTAGGACTTCTAATTCTGTCAGAATCATCTCACTGTATAGTTTGAAGAAGTCCAGTGAGAAAACATCCTAATCTCCAGTCTCTATATTTTCATATATTTGCTGAATTCATTTTCTATCTGTATGCAGGTGGTTTGCTGCCAGAATAACTTCTGGAATATTCTAATATCCTTCCCAAATATGTCAAAGTTACCTGGCTGTTTCAACCATTGTCATTAAATGCTTGCTTTGTTGCAGTCTGCTCCACTAATTTTTTTTTCTTTTTTACACTAGGCGCAGTTTGAATGAACTTCAACAACAAGCTACAAACAGCGTCCCTTGCATTGTTTGTGCGGATGTCTCGTGCGAGATCTATTGTGGCTTGTGGGTATGTCACAGCTGTTGCAAATTCTTCAAATACAGTATGGAAGATGACCGTTATGACAAGTACAAATGCAAATATGGCAACCGGTGTGTGATCAACAAGAACAGCAGGGACACCTGCCACAGTTGCCGCTTCAAGAAGTGCCTCATTGTTGGAATGGTCAAGGAACAGAATGACCGGGAAAATGGGAAGCGGAGAGAAATTATACGGTTAGTGTTGTCTATATTTTTTTTTCCTAGAATGTCAACCCATGTTGTGTATTTTAATGTTGAATTCTCATATAGGGCACCCAGCAATGATTGAACTCACTATTCAGTAGTAATGATCAACATAACTAGTCTTATAAAGTATTACCTTATGCTGAAAGTTAAGGATAATGATGTTTTTTCATCAATTGTCTGTCTCTCTCTCTCTTTCTCTCTCTCTCTCTCTCTCTCTCTCTCTCTTTTGGTATAGTGATTAAGCTTTTATTTTTAATTTTTCTTGTGTTCATACAATTGTTTTCTTTTCTGGACAAAAAGTGTGTAAAACTGTCCAGAGGTTTTGCATGTCTGAGGCACTTTTGGCTATTCTTTTAGCCATTATCAAGGACGATTTTTATTTTTATTTATTTCTTTTTAACTAAATATGTGCATCTTTTATCTAGGTGTAAAGTTATAGGAATGTTTTATTTTCCGAACACGGTCAGAACATTGTGGCCATGTTCACAGTTGGTTATTTATTGTTGCTTTTCCATTTTTATTGTTAGAGTTTCTATTATTTTTAATCTTCTTTTACATGTGGGTGAGGTTATTATACTTGTATTTTCTACTAGTATGTTTCGGAAAATAAAACATTCCTATAACTTTAGACACATACATAAAAAACACATTTAGTTAACATAGGAAAAAATGAATTCCTTTAAATAATAAGTGTAAATAACCATTCTTCGCCCGATGAAGATAACCAGAGTCAAAATGTGTGTAGCAAAAATATAGAAAATAAATTCCACATTCTAACAAAAAAACGTTTGCAGCTTCTTCTCTCCTTAAAATACATACATACATACATACATATAGCATAATGAGAGGCCACGTATACTTTCTTGATATGTATATAATATCTGGATAAAATAAATGAAACAAAATTGGGTGTTTTTTTTATGAAAGTATTTATTTCTGTGTTTTTGTATATATTTATTTATTTAATATTTCAGACCATCTAGGTCTTTCCTCAGAAATCAAATGAGATACTGTGTTTGTGTGTTTGTTTACAGCGTTTGTCGTGAAGCGTGCATGTCACGTGATGTGCAATGCGACTTTGTTTGAATTTTTGGTGGAAGACTGATGATAGTGTCTTAAATGTTGTTTAAAAGGTTTTTTGACCATACTCAAGAAATATTTCTTAAAATATTTTTAACTGTTGAAATATTTATGTAGATTTAAAATATCCACGTGTTTGTTTACCC
>OZ038502.1:58424559-58672059 GCA_964036315.1 Acanthosepion esculentum
ATATATCCGTTCCTGGGTATGACGATAAACTACATCCGCTTTCCTGGGTATGACGATAAACTACATCCGCGTTCCTGGGTATGACGATAAACTACATCCGCGTTCCTGGGTATGACGATAAACTACGTCCAACCAAAAGGCTGTCGATCCGATCAATCGGCTGGTCATGTCATGCCCCATCACATCTAACCCATCCCAAAACAACTACAACTTACAATTAACTTTCCCACCCAAACCCTACACTAAATATACTAACACCTTACCCAAAAAATGTGATGGAAAGCGGTAGCATAGGGTCAATCAGTAGAAAAAAATTTAAACAATGATGTTGCCAGCTATACGTTTTTGATATATCTAGTAAATACTGGATCTGGCATTAAATAACCCATAGTGGTTGATATGCCATAAAACCCCAAACAAACAAACAAATATATCAACCCAATATATATGTGTGTGTGTGTGTGTGTGTGTGTGTGTGTGTGTGTGTCTACCCCTTACATTTGTTATAAACCACTTAGCACTTAGTGTTATTTCCAAACCAGTATAGATGCATAGTAGTCTCCAACATGACCTGTTTCGTGATATATTTTTTTATTACATTGTGTGCTGCAGGTTATCATTTAACTAATCCTGTTTTGCAGTCATTTATTTTTTTTGTCTTGTAGTAATTTATTTCCTGTTGCCCTCAAAATGGGCCAGCACAACCATGCAACAAAATTATAACCTTATAGCAGTGAAGGTTTTAAAACAAACACTTATTTATGTTTGGTTCATTTTCTTTTTTATTATTGTTGCAGAACAGAAAAGACGATACTGATGTGCAACCCTCGGCAGTTTCCCTGCAAGGTGTGCGGCGACCTTGCCTCAGGCATCCACTATGGCCACTTTATCTGTGAGGGTTGTAAAGGCTTTTTTCGACGCAGCATTCGTAAAAAGATGAACTATTTATGCATTGGCAAGAATTGTATTATTAACAAATTCACACGTACACGCTGTGCTTATTGCCGCCTGCAGAAGTGTCTCATGTTGGGTATGTCAAAGGAGGCCTGCAAGAAAGGTCGGCGCCCCAAGGCAAAGCAGTTGAAGCTGATGAGCCAACCACGGGAAGAATGCAGGATTTATGAGGAATACAGGAAACCTACGTTAATGGTTAGTAATTGGGTCAACTCGGTCAATTCCCAAGATCCAGCTGAAGAACCAGAAGATGGAGACGTTCCTGAAATGTAAGTTTTCATCTATTTTTCGCTTTTTTATTTCATGATCTCTTTCTAAAAGCCTAAATTGTTGAAATGGGAATACACTGCTGGTCAAAACCTTAAGGCGAATGAAAATAAAGAAACATATCTTTTGTCTTGTTTGAGGCAATCACTTATTTGAGTAGAGCTTTGAAAAATTTAAATAAGAAAAGGAAAAATAAATATTAAAAACATTTTTTGAAGCTTTATTCAAATAAGTGGTTGAGTCTAACAATGCAAAAGGCATATTTTTTTTCTATATTTTCGTTGGCCAGCAGTGTATTTCCTAGTAAAAATCTATTTAGTAGTTCAGAAAGAGAAATCACATAGCTGAATTTGAATTCCAGTTGGGTTCATTACATTTACCTACATGCAAATACTCTTGGGAAAGGTTTGAATCTATCTCCTCCCCAGCTATGGGTTAAATAGTACATGCATTTGAAAAAAAATCATTGTTATTCCTAAAAAATTATATTCACTTGTAAAAATAAAAATAATTCTTACAATCCAAAATACAAGGTCTGATCAAAACATATCAGGTCTGTTGTTATGGTAACGGGGCTAAAGCACACGGAATGAAGCCACTTGGCACTGATGGACTTTGAGCACATGCACACTAAGTTATAGCATTCTTGCTCACGTCTGTTGTTTATGGGAGTACTTGGCAGGAAAGTGTCATCTCACCACACCAAAGAGGTTCCATCATATAATCATGGCTTGTGCAGCAGTTTTTGGCCATGTCTCATTCCCCAGATTTTGCCCCTTTTGACTTTTTTCACTTCCCAAAAATCAAATCCTTCAAGATTTCAAGACATTGAAGAAATCCAAGAGAATGTATCAAGGTATTTGCTCATTATTCCAAAAAAGGGAGTTCCAGGAATGCTTCCATGAATGGAAATGATGCTGAATAAAGAGTGTGGCTTCAGAAAGTAGGGGGGACTACTTCAAAGGAGATTAAATGCTGAATTCATATGTGTTGTAGTTTTCTTTTTATAGCATCTATCTCAATACTTTTTGATCAGGCCTTGGTTTAAATAAAACTAAAATAAAAATAAAAATGAAGGGTTGAAAAGCTGTAAAAAAACAAACCAGTTAGCTGCTTCTGTAAAAACTAAAACTAAAATTTAAATTATGTAAAATGGAGAAATTAGGAAAGAAATACCCTGGATTCATAAATTTTAGTTGTAGAACTTGTAATAACTATTGAAGAGTTGTGTAAGATGATGATTGACACTTGATTAAAACATGTAACTATATTCTATCTATATATGTGCAATACAGCCCCTTTTTTGTTTTATTTAAACATCATTAAAAAAAAAAAGTCCAACTTCAGTTTTCTTTTCAGGTGTCTATTAAAATTACTAATAAAATAGGCTTCTCACATGTATGATGTGAAGGTTTGCTAATAATTTTACAATAAAATTGCATTGAAAATCAGGAAGAAAAAGAATGTCTTTGGTCGGGAATCAATGCAATCATTACTGATAGAATTGGATTATTCTGAAGAGTGTTGAAAAATTTTCAGTCAGACCAAATGCTCTTTTTTTTTTCTTCTAAGGTGTGTATGTGGGGGGTCAGACTGAGTATGTTTAATTTACCTGCACCTCACCTCAAAAATGAATGTCTTTGGTCAGGAATCAATGCAAGCATTACTGATAGAATTGGACTATTCTGAGGAGTTTTTGTAGTGGAGGGGGTCAGACTGACTATGTTTAATTTGCCTGCACCTCACCCCGACCAGATATTGCATAATTATTTTTGTTGTAATATTTTTTTTTATAGAACCCAAAATTGGCAGTGTAGTGGTATTGACGGCTTAACCCATGCATTTTTTACTTTACAAATGTGTAAGCAAACAAGAGAAACAACACAAAAACTGCTCTTATAACAACAATCTTCATTTAACTGTAAAATACAAAAGCAATCAAGTGTGTGATTTTTCCCTTTAACTGTTATTTGGATTAGCTAAGACTTTAAGGAAGATTTATTTTTTATCTGGACTCGCAGAAAAGATTTCAGTTCATGAAATAATAGTAAGTTTCAATGGAGAGAATGTTCTTCAATAAGAAGGTGTTGTCGGCTGAAATTCTGGTGTAAGATGATTTCAAAGAAGCTTGTTGAGTGAGAGGAAATGTAATCTTCATTTGAATATAGAAAAGTTGAATTAACTTGCCGTTTAAATTGTTGTTCACTGCAGAGAGTTGAATATGAGTGAGAGAATTCTGGAAAGCTGAGGATATGTTGAATCGTAACTTATAGCTCCAGAGGATTTTGAAGTAATATATCTCGCTGGTGAATATTGACATGAGGCGAATATTGTAAAGTTGAATAAGTTTCTGTGTAAGGAGTGAATGAGATGAGTTCAGAAATGTGCAATGTTCATACGTACGTGTGTGCCATAGCGTCTGCCCCAAAGGGGTCAAATGAAATCTCTCCATCGTTACATCTCGTGTGTGTGTGTGCGCGTGTGAGAGAAGGCAAAAGAGAAAGAGTTGGAAATGTTGCTTGTATTGATTTACTTTCAAGTTACGTGAAAATATTTTCATTCAGGACCGAAACTAGGTCGATACAATTCGGATGTAGTTGAAAATGTGATATTAGGATTAATTCACTTATGAGGAGTCGGAGAAATATCAAGGCTCTATGATCCACTTTTTGCACAGATTTTTGTTGATCACTGTGCTGTTTTGTAGGAAATGTATTAGAATCTTTTTTTAACCAATGGGATTAGTTAGATCACAAATAAAATATTTTTAAATTGAGGTAAGACACTAAAACAGCTCAAGTTGATTTAAGTCCAATTGAAATTATTGGAGAGTTCTGTTTAAACATGAATATTTATTTTATGTGCAAATAGTTAAGCATATTTTATGATCATGGCAAAAGTAACCGTTTCCATATAGTAAACATTGAGAATTGATTGATTGAGCAGTTACTTTCAGTTGAAACTTATAAAGTTCTTTTATTAAAAGTTAAATTCTTTTATTTCAAAAGTGGTTAGGAGTGCTGATTTCATCCTTTTTATTATCACCCAATGTTTTAGCCAATCTATTCTCCAGCCTTCCTTTGGTGTATCTGTGACTCCAGCTTAAAAAAAAAAAGACACCCTCTCTTTCTATACAAATTGTACTCCTGAGGAAGGGAAAACAATGATTGGGGAAAAAAACTCTATGTAATATTTTTACAACTGACAAAATAGCATCATATGAAAGGTACAGAATGTGATGAGGGTGGAATTGGTGAACACTTTTATGTGTTAGTGAACAGAGACTTTTGTCATAATACTTATATAAAAAAAGCATAAATCTTAAATTTTCTCACTTTGATAAATATTTTTTCTTCTTTTGGATTCAGCTCGTCTGTTTTGAAGTGAATGTCTCCTGGCTAAAATTTCTGTAAAATTATATTTTCTTCTAAACAAATCACTTGATGTAAGGTTGATGGAGTTTACTAAAACTTAAATTCATTTATTGCAAAAGTTGTTTGGACTCTGTTGATTTCATTCTTTTTGTTCACGCCTAATGTTTCAGCCGATCCATTCTGCACTCTTCCTTTGGTGTATCTGTGGCTCTGGCTTTAAAAAAAAGACACACCCTTTTATTCTATACAAATTGTACACCCGAAGCAGGTGATTCTGGCAGAACCTTCTATGTAATAGTTTTACAACTTATAAAATAGCATTCTATGAATGGTACAGAATATATGTTGAGTATAAATTAAATATAAACCTTAAATCTCTCACTTTGAGAAGAATTTTTTTTGTTTTCTAGATTCATCTGTAGTGATAGACAAATAAAAAGATCATTATTTGAAAAAAAAAAAAAAAAATAAAGAATGGAAAGCTGAAAGTTTGGCAAACCATTTTGTTTTGCCATAAAAAATAAAAGACAAAAAGAGGCCAAAAGGTTATCTTTGCTAAATGAGCTGAAGAAAAAGAGATTGTTAAATGAGTCATTTCTGGAACCAATCAAAATCAAGAACAATTCTGGAATGAATTCTTTTGTCTTTAAAAAATGTGTTAACATAGTGATGAGCAGGCAAATGATGGACCAAACCAGCTGCGGAAAAAAACTTCATTTGCTGTCCCTTACCCTAAAGCTTAGGACACCTAAAAATCCCAGAGAGAGTCGAAAGAATTACTGCTATCAGGAAATACTTACATACCTACATACACATTAACAAATACTCTTCTCTCTCTCTACACACACACATATATGTATGTATATAATTCTCAATGTATGTGTGTGTGTGATCAGATATTGTTTATGTGTTTCCACAGTATTCATCCGATTTTGATGAAATTTTTTTTGTTTGATAGATAATTTTTCAGTGCCGGTTTTGAGTCCAAATTGTTGGTGACAATAGCTCTTCACTACTTCCTGTCCATTATAACTCACATCAATGTTTTACTATTTACTCTCTGTTCTTGGATATATATCTTTCATAAAAACTTTAATGAAAATAAATAGTTTAAATTATTACAATGATTATTATCTATATCTATAATTCTCAAAATGTGTGTATGTGATTGAATATTGTTTATGTGTTTCCACAGTTTTCATCAAATTTCGATGAAATTTCTTTTGTTTGATAGATAATTCTTCAATGCTGGTTTTGAGTCCAAATTGGGTGGGAAAAATTACAACCTTGAAAGTGAAAAATCAAAAATTTTAAATCTTTTTTGGGGTTGACTTTGAACTTAAACTGCTCTAAATGAATGGCAAAAATTCCCAGTAATGAAAGACCTGGTTGAAGACAGGTTATACTGCTAGTATGTGTATATATATATATATATATATATATGCTAAGGACTTAAAGACTTTCAGCACAAGAACTTTCTGATATGAACCTATGAACTCTTTGAATATTATTGTATATTTTATTGAGAGATATAAATTTTTATCAGTACATGCAATATATATCTTTGTATGCATTTTAAAAAGATCATAAATTGGTATATATTTGGATAAAGGACATTATCTGAAGATAACCACCTGTAAACAAGTAAACCCCTATTTTGGTGACTTCCACACTAACAGACCACCACATTAGTTCTTTGACTCCCACATAGCTACTCTGTTTTGAAGTGAGTCTCTTGTGGCTAAAATTTGTGCCTCTTCCTTGTTATCAGGCTTACTACAAGGGTCATTGTAAAATTATACACAGGAATCATTCAGCATTCATTGACTGAACAGTTAGTGTTACTGTTGGTTGAAATTCATAAAATCTGTTTGTGGTTTTTCTGAAGCAGTGTTATTTTTGTTAGCTCCCATCTCTTTCCCCTCTTTGCCTATTACCCCACCCCATTGTTGTCTCAACACTCTTCCTTGCCATACATTACAACAAAAAAGAAAAAATCTTTCTTGATTTTATTTTAAATTAAAAAAAAAATATGACAAACTGGAATGGTTTTTTGGGACACATTTCATCCGTTAGAATTTCAGCGGATGAAACGCGTCACAAAAAACCTTTTCAGTCTGTTTCACATATTTTTCTAAATACTGTTTGAAAATTATACAAAATTATATATTGTTAATGTTATATCATTGTATTTTTAATTTAATAGATTAAATTTAATATTTCCAATAAGCAAAATATTTTACTTTATTTCAAAACTAGTTTAAATTGACTGGAAGGAGTTTTTCATATTTTTTTTGAAATCGCTAAAATCAGCGCCATTTTTAGCCATCTGTCAGCACAATGTATTTCTCTTAAATGTTTCAAAAATAAAATATACTTTTCTGAAACTTTATTTGAGGAATATTAGTTGATTTAAAGTTTAATTAGTCTGATTTGAAACAAATATTACTGACTTTTAGCTTAAAATATCGCAGAAATGAATTTTTAACACTGAGGTAGATGTTTAGTTTAAGGTATTGACAGCCAAAAGTTTATCTAATTTTTGTCTACTGGTTGGAGGGGAGACATATTTGTAAAAATTACTTGATGAATGACGTGAGCATCTTTTTATATAATTTTTAACTAGCCAGTAATCTTAAAATTTAGTAAAATATTCTCCTTAATTT
Source organism: Acanthosepion esculentum (assembly GCA_964036315.1). Taxonomy (NCBI): domain Eukaryota; kingdom Metazoa; phylum Mollusca; class Cephalopoda; order Sepiida; family Sepiidae; genus Acanthosepion; species Acanthosepion esculentum. The sequence continues at coordinate 58,431,821 of OZ038502.1, forward strand.
ATTTATTTTTTTAAATTTTGGGTACTTTGGTTTTGAATTTACTGTAGTACTTTATTTTTTGATGTGTATGGACGTCCGTATTTACAAAAATCGGCACGTTTATGCACATACAAAAAAAAAAAAAAATCAAAATTCTTTTTAAAATATTGGGAGTGGAGTAATTTCCATATATGATTAGTAAATATAGTTTTTAATAACATTATTAGCTAACCGGTACAAATTAACATAGAAATTAAAAAATTTAAACTTTAGAAGTTATTCTAATTAAAATAAAAAAAAAAAACTGACACCATTCTTGTAAAAGTAAAACAATTCATTGGAAAAAAATTCCATAATAATCTTCTTTCATAAAAAGCTTTTCTAATGTAATGTCTTAGTTTTATTGCATTTTTTTTTTTTTAAATTCTATTATTCATAGCAGATTTTCGGTTACTGGGGGTCGTGTTTTACAAAAAAAAAAAATTGATTGATTATTTAAATTCTCCAACGAGTTCTGCATATACATTTTTAAAGCCATGCAAAAATCAATTTCTCAAAATTTTATAAAATCAATCAAATAGTGGAGGCAGGGTAACAAATTAAAAAAAAATGTTTTTACCAAGATTTTTTAAAACGGAAACATTTTTAAAATAATTTAATTCATTTGTTAATAAGTCCTGAAAGTTTAATTAAAATCTGACAACTATTTGATTTTTTTTGTAAAAATATTCAAATTCCAAATGAATGTGTTTTTCACCGCAAAAAATGACGTTAAAATTTCCTAATTTCTGATCCCCCTCCGCCGCTGCTGTTTTTTAAACAAAATTTCGAACGTTCTAAAAAGGATAAAATAATGTAATTTAAAAAAAATCCTTTCGTCTTTCCTCCTATCAAAAATTTTTTTTATTGACGATAAAACATTACGTTTGGGGTATTTTTTTCATAATACGACGTATGCTCAATTTTTATTTTTAGCGAGGTACCTTACCTACAATAGAGAACGAAAAACGTATTATTGAATTTTGGTAAATTTTCATTTTGTTTCCCGAGCGCTAATAGTCCGATTTTTTTCTGGTCCTTAACATCCAAAAAGTTAGGTTTCTTCATGATCTAATTGTTGATTTGAGTTCAGCATGTACATTTGCACGGAAATAAGACTATTTTGGTAAAATTTGAAGGGATACTAGCGCTCGAGAAACAAAATGAAATTTTATATATACCATATACAAAATAAAAAAAAAACAAAACATATCGACTCATTCTTATAAAAAAAAAGTTTCTACTGAGATACATCTTAGAAAAAGTTATTACATTTTTGCAACTTATAGATGTGATTTTAAAAAAAAATCATTTGTTGAAGAACTCGGTGAAATTTAAAAAAAAAAAGTTAAGTTTTATAGTATAAATGTGGAAGAAAAGGCTTTAATACGATGTCTTTTTCTTTGGCTTCCTTAAAACTTGTCTGTCCAAACCGGACCGGATGTCCGGTCATGTTCAGGAAATAGCATTCCTTCCTTCCTTCCTTGACCATCTAATTCTATCTTATTTCACTTGTCTTCGTGGCTGCTAGGTTTTCTCACTTATGTAATTTAATTAATAGTTTTTTTTGGTTGTTTTAACGTTGACGCGAGTAAAGCAATTTAAATTTATTTAGCTACTCCTCCTTCGTGGAGCTCTGTAAAGGGAATTTTTGAAGTTGAAAAGTGCTTCTTCTTCCTTGATGTATCTTGGATTCATTTCAGGGCAGTTTTTAGTTCAAAACTAGACATTTTTTTATTGATTCTTTTTCAATTATTTTTAATCTGAAAGAGAAAAGAAAATCAAGTATTTAAAAAAAGAAAAAAAAGACTAGAACCAGATATATTTGACTTTGAGTGGACATAAAAAACCGTTTTAACGGTTTTTTTATCACCTGAATTTCGATTATATATCATTTTTTTTTGCTGATCTTTATTCTGTTCAGTGTTTTTAGTTTATCTTTTTTTTTCTCCATTTTTGCACTTTTTATTAATAACGTATTTAATTTAAATGTTTTTTCGCTATTGATTCGTAAATTCTGAATTGATATTGAGCACGCATTTTTCCCAATTATAACAAAAAACATTGACTAGAGAAGGTCATCGTTTCTTTACAACACAAATTGTTTTGTCTCTATCTTTCTAGATGGATGCATTATTAATTACGTAATTTAAATCAATAAAAAACAATAACAATCCAATCATCCATCTTCTTATTTTTAGTAATTTATTTTCTTTTCAGTGATGAAACCTTTTTTTTTATAAATCGTCCAAACCATTTTTTAATTACTTTTTAAAAATTGATAGAATTTCATTCACAGATTCTCCTTTCAATTTAATTCTTCCTCATCAACAATTTTTGTTAGTTTTTTTTTAAAAGAAAAAACTAAAAAAATATCAAATACCTGATTAGTCATTTTAACAATTTACCTTTCTGGATAAACCACTTTGAAAAACAAAAAAAATCTTTATCCTTTTAGTTTTAGTTTTCAATTTTGAAAGAATAGACCTATTTAATTTCTTTCTGCAATTCCTCCCCCAAACTTTTAACATTTGTCATCACAATTTGGATTAATCTTCTTCTTCAGTCTATCAACTTCACAATATTTTATAACAAAAATCGGGATTTTTTACGCTTATTTGCATAATTTCTCAAAAGAGAAGTTGTTCAGTTTTTTTAGTGCTTCTTTTTTTGTGCTATCAAAGAATCTCTAGTGTAAATTATCAACAATGGGAGGAATTACTTCAAAATATTGGTATGAAGACAATGACAGGGATATGTAAGTAGCATTCAATGAAATTGAAATAACTTATTTGCATTGTTTATTAAAAATTGACTTTATCGCTCTGATAAACATTTTTTTTCGTATATCAACCACTGCATAATTTGTGAAACATATCTGTAAAATTTCTTCCAATTTTGAAAATATTTTTTTTTTTTCGGGCTCTATTTTCTTGTTATTTCTCATAGATGACTTTTTCAAATCCAAAGGAGGTACTTTTTTGGGGCATGAGTCGTTTATTTATTTAAAGTAAATTTTCTAACTGCATCTTTTATTAAGCCGCCTCGCTCTAGTTTTTATTGTGTATTGAGACCCAACCCTTCCAATTTTTAATTTAATTTAAAAAGTAAAAGAAAAACTATTCATCATTTGAGAGTAGCTATGCTAAACACATTTTTATTTTAAATTATTAAAAAGACTTATTGATCACATTGTTGAATTATTTCATTTTTTACTAGGCACCACCAAACCAAAAAAATGGACGCGTTTTTTTCCGAAATGACTCCCCAGCAAAAAAAAAAAAACGCGATTCGCTGTTATTTTTTTTTTTAAATAACAAAAATCAGGGAATTGTCCGATTTAAATTAAGATTTCAGTAACTTATTCATTGATGAATTATTTACTAAATAGGTTATATAATATATTTAGGAAACTTTGTAGAAATATTTTTGGTAGGACCATTTACCCCTTTTCATTTCGATACACCGTGAATTAAAAATAAAAATTGCGGGGTAGGTTGATGGATGGTAAATATGCTTTTATTTTTTTATATTTTAGTTAAGGTAGGTACCTAGTCTGTATATACGTAAATGAATTTTCGAAAATGAAAAGGCTTCTTTTTTTTTTTTTAGCTTTGAAAGCTAAAGAATTTAAAATTTATTCTTTCAGTCACGTAAGCAAAATACTCTGATTTCAAACAGAAATTATATTGATCGGAATCGATTTTTTTTCCAGTATAATCGATAAAATCGGCTCTTTTGACACATTTGTAAACAAAAGTTAATTCTCGCTTTTAAAAATCTTGCAAAATTAAAATATTTCTGATTGAGGAAAATTAGCAAATTTAAAAAGTTAAATGAATTAATCTGCTTTGAAACAAATATTACTTACTTATATAGCATACAAATTTTATGATAAAATGTTGGCTACAAGCATTTCTGAAGAATGGGCTCTTGTTTTTCTGACGCATTGATCGATTTATTGATCGCCTAAATGTATTGAAGTTTAGTATGGTAATGCTGAATTTCTAGCAGACGATAAATTTTATGAGTTTTTTCCGTAAGGGGGGACAACCCTTAAAACCAGTGACCTTTTAATGGTAATGCCATGTATGAACTAGCATACTTAGAAAAATTAGAACATTTTATACACAAAAATTTTTTTTTAAATATTCGGGAGGTATTAGATTGTAATAAGCTTTACAATATATGATTAGAAAATATAATTTTATTTGATAACAATATTTCCTAAGAGTTACATAAGTGAAACTGAATTTTAAAAGATTTAAAAACTTTATAAATTATTCAATTTAAAATTGTAAAAAAATGAAAACAAATCTTGTAAAAAAAGATTAATTTCTCATCAGACAGTATTGTCTTTATTATATATTACTCATAAAAGCAATTAAAAGCTTCTCTAATTAAATGTCTTAGTCTTATTGCATTTTTTATTTTTTGATTCAGAACAGATTTTTGGTAAGACAGTGTCCGATTTTGAAAAAAAAAAATTTGGTGATTGGAATTCTTCAATAAATTCTGCTTTTAGCTAATATAGTCACTAAAAATTATCATATTGAATTTCTCAAGTTTTCATAAAATTAAGTAAGGGGATAAAACATGTAAAAAAATTTTTTTACTAAGATTTTCTAATAAAAAAAAAAGAATTTCATTCATTTGTGAATAAGTCCTGAAAATTTCATTAAAATTTGACAATATGATTTTTGAAAGAATTTCCAAATTAATGTGTCTGTCACTGCAAAAAAGAGGCTAAAATTTAGTACATCAGTTGACACAAGAAAAACAAGTTTTTTAAGAAAAAGTTTGAATGTTCAAAAAAATACAAGAAATTATTAGAAATTCAAAAAATACTTTCATCCTTCCTCTTGATAATAACAAAAAATTTTCATGGTAAAACTGTTTTAATTATGTTCAAAGCATATTTTCATCATGCGATGCAGGTTTTTTTAGTGATTTCATGGAGGTGCCTATAAATAACTTTTCTATCTCCAACCAAAAGATTTGCTAAAAAATGAGCATACATGATGAAAAAATGCCTGAAACTTAATAAAAACAAAATTTTATTATCAATGTCTGTATTAAGAGTTAAGACCAAAGGACTTTTGATTATTAATTATTATAATTATATTTTTTTTATCTCTCACTTTTTTGGAAAAAAAAAAAAAAAAAAAAAAAAAAAATTAAAATTTTGGTAAAATTTTTTACTTTTCTTGTGTTAGTAATAGACCATAAATTTAGTATGGCAAATTTATTTTAGTGTTCTTTTGTGGTGCAAAACACAAATTTGGAAATTCATGCAAAAATCAGATGTCGGATTTTAATGAAACTTAGGATTTATTTACAAATGAATTAAATTATTTTGAAAGGTGTTTTTTTTTTTTTTTTTTTTTAATCTTTCTAAAACAAAATACACATATTTTTTAATCTGTTAACCCACGCTTATTTAATTTTAGGAAATATTGAGAAATTCACATTTTTAGTTTATTAAGTTTATATTAATTATAAGTAAAAGTTCTCAAAAATATAAATCATGAAATTATTTTGGTCAAACAGGAATCCCTGGTTACAGAAAATCTGCTGTGAATCAAAAAAATAAAAAAATGCAATAAGACTAAGACATTATTTAAGCTTTTAATTGCATCTATAAAATATAGTATAGTATTATGAATTTTTGAGAATTGTTTTCATTTTAAAAAAAAATTTAATTAGAATAATTTATAAACTTTTAAATTCTGTATTAATTTGTAGTGGTCAAGTGATATTGTTATTAAATTAAGACTATTTACTTATCATAAATGGAAAAGCTCACTACAATTCAATGACTCCTAGTATTTTAAAAAGAATCTTGAATTTATTTTATGTGTGAATAAACATGTCTATTTTTTAAAAATATTGATGTCCAAATGTGGCATTATCAGAAAATAAGAGCAATAACTATAGTAAAGTAAAATTTATTGGTAATTTTCTAACATTTTCTCAACAGGTATCTTCATGAGTTAGACTATAAAGCCAGAGTACCTAAAATTAAATAAATATTAGATTACTTAGAATCTTTTAAATTTTTAAGATTACTGGATAGTTAAAAAAAATTATATCAAGGCTTTCATGTTACATTCATCAAGTAATTTTATTAAGTAAAATATGAAGTAAAATGTTATGTTCCCTTAGAAAAAATTCCCAAACGTAAGTCTATTGAGAGAGTTGTCACCACCTCATAAAAACAACCACCTCTAAGTTTAAAAAATGCTTTTTTGCAATATTTTAAACTAAAAGTAACATTTGTTTCAAATCAGATTAATTAAACTTTAAATCAGATTAATTAAACTTTAAATCAGCTAATCTTCCTCAAATGAAATTTCAGGAAAGTACATTTTATTTTTAATAAAGGGAATTACATTGACAGATTTGTCAATATGGATGATTTTAGCATTTTTATTGATAAATAATTAAAAAACTCATTCTAATCAATTTAAATTTAGTTTGAAATTCGGCAAAGTATTTTGCTTATTGGAAATAATAAATTTAATCTATTAACTTGCAATTAAAACTAAAATAAAAGCTTCAAAATGATTTTTCATTTTTAAAAATGCATTTTAAACTTTAGGTTTTACTTTTCTTTGGAGGTACCCTATTTATAAAAATCCCTGAAGATATTTCAGTAAAAATTTATTGCAATATCAAATCGGAAAATCTTGAAATTTACCTTGAAAACTTAAAAAATAACTCAATAAAATTCAAAACATAATTTTTCTTGAGAGTTGGTACTTGTGTAATTTAATAAAAAAAACATTATTTTCTTGACAGGAGGCAGGGGAATCTACAATGAATATTTATTTTTTAAAAATTTACTTGTATGATTTTAGTATGGTTTTGAAATTCTTTCAGTTTTTCATTTTTTACATTAATGTTCACCCCTGTACAAAGCCCAAGAAACACTCAAAGTAGAGTGTTACAGATTAAGAGGCACAGTTTATGGGGATAGGTGGAGAAGATAATTGTTAACCTTCAACTTGAACAGGTTAAGATTGTAGTGATTGAGGAAGCTTACTCTCAGTAGCTGCCGATGGCAAATGAAATCTTTTTTATTAAATAAAGATGTTTGAAGAATCAAAAAGTTTAATGATGTTTTTGCATCAAAAATATTTTTAAAAGAATTTTTCTCTTTTTTTTTTTTTTTTTTTTTTTTTTTTTTTTGCAAATGTTAAATTATTTTTTGTATGGAATAGGAAATAATTCCACAATTCAGAATTACCTCCTTATTGGTTATATAAGGTAAAAAAATAATGATGTCTGGAATTGTCTTGAATATTTTATGACAGTTGTAGCTGAAAGAAAATAAAATGAAGGCAATTAATAAATTACCCCCATCCCCCCAAACACATGCACTTGTTTTTTTTTAGCAGCACTTTTGTTAAATGAATTTTCTTAACCCTTTAAAAACCTGCCCTGTAAATATTGGCTCTCAATGTTCAACCAGCTGTAACTTGTCCTATACATACTCTGCCATAATATATGATGGCATCATCACAAATAACACAGAAAGTCACACTGTGTTACTTTGAGACCTGCTATTTTGGGGGCATGTTGAATGGTAAAGAGCTAAAGACCTGATTTGGTGGAGTTAAAAAAAAAACAAAAAACAAAAAAAAACAATAAATGCCAAATAGTTAAAAAAAAAAAAATGTAATGGATAAAAAAAAAATGTTGCTTCATTTTATTTTAATATAATAATATATAAATTTTAATATAAAATTAATATTCCTATTAATAAAAAATAGTCTAAGTTTAATAAGTAATAATTTTATTTATAGAATAAAAATATATTCCTATAAAATTAGTTATAGGAATTTAAAATGATTATTTTAAACTTTAACAAAACCAGTTTGTATTTTGAGACAATTTTTTTTGTAACAGTGGTTGTCTCAAGGTTTACGTGTATTGCTTGACCTATGAACTATGACAGGTAGAATATACCCTGCTCTGTTCATATGTACTCTTCACTATATTTTAAGTGTACAATAAGTAATATTTTTCCAGAATTCTGTTAATCTTACTTTTATTTTACTAATTTTCTTTGAAATTAATATCTAGAATGGGTATTTAAGTTTTAAGCATTTTTTTTTCACTTGGAATCAAAATTTAAATAAGGGACATTTAAATCTTTTTTTTTTTTTTTGCTAAAATTATGCTTCTACCTATTTTTTTTTAACCCTAGAACACTAACCATGGGTGTATAGTAGCCAGTGCAAATTTTCCTATTTTTAATTACAATTTTCAGTACCTGATTTTCTTACGTAAATAATGTTTTTCAGTTCCTATTAATGTTAACTCAAAGTACAAAGTTTGAAGTGCCTGCTTGTAAAATATTTCAAATAAAGATTTATATTTAATATTTTTTTTGATATTTTCAAAATCGGGTATGATATACCCATAGTTAGTAGTGGTGTAACTTTAATTGATGGTTAGTGTTCTAGGGTTAATTATGGGGGTAAAATATTTGATTAAAATAAAATTGCATTTATGCATTCAAATGACATTTTTTGTTTTATTTCTGTGTATAACCTTTCAGACCCAAAAGAGGGTTCAGAATATGAGGCTAGTTCAAGAAATATAAGGGAAAATCAATATTTGCTATGTGAAAAACGCTTACAATGGTTAAAAAAATATTGATGGTTGTTTGTTAAATCAAAATGTGGGATGATTTTCAGGCACTTTCCAACAGTGTTTGCCTCCTGCAGGCCAGTAACACCAAGAAGTCAACACTTGGCAAATTGACCATGTTGAAAGTTGAACCTGGGTTTCATTGTTGAAAACTGAACATACTAATCACTCATCAATGTGCCCATATCCGTACTTGTGTTGTACTTAACTGAATAAATGTTTGTAATGCTCTCTATAACTTTGTCTTTCTTAATTTCTGTAAAAGTGTTTTTTATTTCTTTTTTTACTTATTGCAGAGTGTACTTGGATTACAATGCCACAACACCACATGCCCCTCAAGTGCTTGACATCATCAGTCAGACGTTAAAAAACAATTGGTTTAATCCGAGCAGCTCATATGATTCCAGTAAGTGACTACTACTTTTTTAGGTGTTTGTTGCAGTGTTAGAGTTCTGGGAAAGAAGCTCTTTGAGTGGATCTACCATTGGAATATGAAAGGAATGGGAATGAGTCCACTCGGTGTATGTGCCATGGTGGTTCTTAGCTGTGAAGGACTGGACTAGTGAATCCAAGGAATGCCTAAGGCTAGGAAAACCTGACAAAACATTTGCTATTGCACCATCAATGTGTTTTTAATCCAAACGAAAATAGTATTCTTGATGAACAATGGGTGCATTGGAAACGAACGATTATTGGGTTCTTAGTAAAATAAACACTTCAAATACCTTCACTTAAATAAAACAAAGAAACTGCCATGCTATTTCAACAAAACATGAAATATTTTGTCATAAGTTCAGTGTGTGACTGAACTGAAGGTTTTGTATAGATGCTGAATGGATATATCTAAAAGCAACAATGTAACATTCTTGTGCTATATCTATGTCAATAGAGTATCTATTGGGGGGAAATGTAAGTACACTTAGGATTATATGAATAAGAAAGTTTGATATAACAATGTGTTTGACAGCAGAATGGCCACATTACATTTAAACACTGGTTTTCATGTGATCACTGAAGTTAAGCAATGTTGTGCCTGGTCAGTACCTAGATGAGTGACCACTTGGGAATACCAGCCGTGAAAACTTATATGTGTGAGTGGTGTAATGGATAATGACTCGGAAATGGAAATGTAGAGCTGAATTCCAATTCTAGTCAGGTTCATTATATTCACATGTTCAATAACCTCGGGAAAGGTACGAATCCATTTCTCCCCCATCCATGGGTTAATTAGTAAGACTTTATCCCCCAAAAGATTTTTAAAATCTAAATATTTTCTGGCTTTAAAATAACCTGAAAAGGGTTAAGTTGTAAAAAAAAAAAAAAAAAGGAATAAAATCAATTGACAGCAGAATACTTTTAAATTTTTGTGGAATTTTATTCCAATGCTCTGCTCTCTTGTCCAGTTTGATTTCCATTGGCGAAGTTGTTGCTTTTTGCCTGAATTTATCTGTTCCATTTCTTTGTTAAAAAAAACAAAACAGAATCAGTCAGAATCATGTGGCTATCTTGGAGTTTTGCTGTTATTAACCAGAATGATTTCACTGTGAGAATTTATAGTAACATCACCAATCAAGCATCTGTTAGAGAATCTACTTGGGCTTTTTTAGCTCTATTTGTTTGTGAATCAGCATTATCCAAATATCGCTTTTTCATTCAATCTTTTTTTTAAACCTTGTACATCTTGAATGTTTATTTCTTTGAAATTTGTTTTGGTGATCTGTTTTGTTTTTTTTTTTTCAATAATTTTGTGTGAATTAATGAACCCTCAAAATGCTTGTTTCATTAAAACATTAGCAAAACATTTAAAATTTAAAACATATGCATTAGCAGGAAAATGTGGCTGGAAAAAAATTTGGGAGAGCCTAGGAATCACGATTACGATATCTACAATATGTCATTAATGTAAAAGAAAAAAAAAGAAAAGATAATTTCAGTTCCCAAAGACAACTAAGAGTAATTGAAGATACATTTTGGATACAGCAGGTAAATTATGGGGGGGAGGATGAAAATTTATCAATTGGTTTTATTTATATTATTGACAATGTTCCAGAATGTTGTCTTGTATACTTTCAAGCTACTTTGAAATATTTTTCTTTTTTTCAGCTCACGGTGCTAAAGACACAATTGAAGATTCTCGAGAGCAGGTTGCCGAAATGATTGGTGCTTCTGTCAGTGGTAAGGAACAGATCTAAACATCTCAAAAGAAAGTTGTTTCTATCAATGCAAGCTCCCAAAAATGTTCTTTTTGACAGTTATTCAAACGTTTGCAGGGATTTTCAATTAAATTTTTATTGCATTAAAAATTGATAGAGATTCTTGACAAAATCCAAAGAAGAATCTGCAATGTTATTGCCCAAGACCTGGCATCTTAGTAGAGTTGATCAGTTTGGCAATTTATGTTTCGGTATAGGGTTTGTTTTTTTTTTTCCTTGATACTGCAGTTTTCAATTTGGTTTTTCAGTTTTTAATTTAGTATTTTTGCTTTCTAAGGAAGCCATTCATTTTCTTGTGTAATGATAGCATTTCCAGTCGATATCTGATTTCATTGATAAATTTGCAACTTAGCCCATTCAACTCGCAATTTCTCGTGTATTTCTGGTTCAATCTTGAAAATATTCATATGGCTGGAAAGAAAATAAAATAATCTTTCTAAATATTTGTTTGTACTTTTATTCATTGAATTATTTTTTATAGCAAGTTAAAACAATATTTTGCTTTGAACAGCTGAAAATGCGAAAAAAATGTGGTGTGAAGATGAAACCGAATAAGTTTTTTTTTTTTTAGTTGGCTAGATGTAACCAAAGTTCTATGCTAACAGTTTCTTCTCTTGCACTTCTTGCTTTTCAAAATCTGGATTCTGGATTCTTACTTCCCAGTCAATTTTGATCTTCAAAAAATAAAATGCAATGTCAATCTTCATCTTCTGTCTTGGTGTATTGAGTAAGTGCACAAAATTGTAAGACAAGGGTGTATCTTCGCACTGGATTTGAGCTTTACAGCAAGGCTATTCTAAGTGAGCTGGAGAGATCCTGCTAGAATTTATTATTGCTGAGCACAATCTTAACTATATAAGTTAACATTGTATTGATCGTAGACACAAAAATACGACTACGGGGCCTCTTAGACGGGATAGTAAAGGAAAATGGGAAGAAAGGACTAATTATCAATTGTAAGAAGACAGAATGTATGGTTGTCAGCAAGATAAAAAAAAATCCAAGATGTGAGCTACAAGTTGGAGATGTCAAAATCAAACAAGTACACAAATTGAAATATCTCGGAAGTGTTTTAACAAAGGATGGAAGATGTGACAGCAAAATATGAAGACATTGGATTGGAGAAAGATGCCTTTTAAAAACTAAACAAAGTATTAAGAAACAGGAAAATTTTGTTAGAAACAAAGAAAAGTATTCTGAACTGCTATGTAATATCGATCCTGCTATATGGCAGTGAATGCTGGACAATTTCCTTGGAGATGAAGAGCTGACTTCAGGCAAAAGAGATGTGGTTTTACAGAAGGCTTCTGAGAATACTGTGGATGGTGTATATAAGCAACAAGAAAGTTTTAAGGACACTGGAAACAAAAAAGACTATACATAAACTAAGAAAAAGACAGTTGAAATTTCTGGGACAGATAATGAGAAAAGAAGGGCCTGGAAAATTTGATACTCATAGCACATTGAAGTCAAGAGGGACAGATGAAAGCAGTGAGTAACCTAGTATTGTGCTTGTGTAAACGGGTGGCAGAAGAGAGCCTGAGAAGAAAGTAAGTAAAAAGATGAAGATTGCTATGAGCTATAAAGGATAGGAAGCTGTGGAGAGCCATGATTGCCCATGTTCTGAAGGGACATAGCATGAAGAAGAATACAATCTAATTAAGACATACTGTTATTTCATACAGTTACAAATCCTGTTGTCTCATTTTTGATTCTCTAACCTTTTAAATCACCCAAATTTGATGAAAAGACATTACTCATATGTACTATATGTATTTTAATTTATTGCTAGTATAAGTGACTATTTTGTTGAGCACCTATGCATTATTTAACTAAATGTTCTGATAAGAGTGTAATCTGATCATGAAGTTCGGACACTAGGATCGAAACTTGTACTAAGTACATTAGTCACACTTTCTTTCAAAGTAATTTGGAAATGTTTACTTTCAAATTGAAAATGATATCAGAAAGTTTTTGTTTCATTTGTGATTTTATTAACAATTTCAAAGGCTTTACTGGCAAACCTCTTTTTGATTGTTTCTGTTTATTATAATTATGATGATTGTAAGCACTTCTGGTCCCACTAGGGAATGCTGGGAGCAAAACATATCCCGCAGCAGTTTTGAATATAGTTGCTAAGTTTATCATTTCTTGTGTCATCTTTGTTTTGATTCATCTTTTCAGTAGGCAGTCTTATAAATTTTATCTTTCCATCCTAAGCCCAGTGGAACAGTTTCCTCAAGGAAAGTGGTGTATTAATAAAAATTAACTGTAAATTAAAATAAAGACATTTTTATTTTTGTTTGCTCATTATAAAATGTATATTTATTGCTCATAATTATTGTATTGGGAAAATGCAGAGAATTCAATACAGTATTTACTGATATATTTATTAAATATTTTTTTCAAATATTGTGTTATAAAGTTGGTTAAAAAAAAACATTTTAATTTTCAATGATTTGTTAACATTTTTTTGTTCTTTTTCCAGAAATTGTTTTCACATCTGGTGGAACCGAAGTAAGTTACTTTCAATTCTTAAAGTCTTTTTTAAGAATATGTTAACAGCATTTTGTCTTGAAATGATTCCTAATCTTCAATCTCTCAGTTTATATTTTTTTTCATCATAAATTGGATTCTCTTGTTTTCATATGTAAATATTTTGCAAATCTTGCATTTTGTGTATATGGTTGCCTTGTGATATATGTTGGCTTAATTCTTTTTGAAAATTTTAGTTTTAAATAAAAATTCAAATTTTGAAATGGTGTGTATCATGATATCACAATCAGATGAAAACATTGTTGTTTAAATAGGACAGAGCAGTATATGCCTCCAAAATGAAGCTTCTCTCTATAAATCACCTGAAAGACTCCTTCCTGCCTCCCATTAGCATGGCAGATTTTAACCTCCATAAGAATGACTTACACCTTCTCAGGTTTAGATTCTTGGCTGACATGAAGTAGAAAGATTATATTGAATCCAATGCTAGCTCTGCAGCTAAGAAAGTTGTTTCATTGTGCCGTACTGTGCTAGACAATTTTTCTCACCTAAATCTATCTTACATATTTATAAATTTACCATCCATCCAGGCTTTGAATATTGCTGCCACAAAATTTATACATAACTATATATGTAGTTTTATGATAAAAAATGCATTCATTTTTTCAGCATAATCTTTGTCATTGAACTTGGTGGTGGATATTTATTACATAGTTCAAAGTCCGGCTAATAAATGCATGCTATATTACAAGTTTATTGATGCAGCCTGGTATATGTTAATATTTATGTATTTGAACTTTATATAATGCAGTGTTGTTATAGATCTGCATGTGTAAATCAATCATTTTGAGTTTAACATCTATCTGATAAGGTGTTTTACTCCAAATTGATTTTGAAATCTTACTTTGAAACCTTTTAAAATAAATACAGACCAGGAGAAAACTTGTTTGCTATGAAATATCTAATATCACTGTTAAATCTGGTCTGGTCTGGTGCTTCTGCTATATATTTAGAGTTTCTTGATAAAATCCAAAGAATCTGCAATGTTATCAGTCCTGACCTGGCATCTCTGCTTCAGTCACTTTCTCACTGCCATAATGTAGCTTCCCTGTGCCTTTTCTATAAATATTTTCATGGCAATTGTTTTAATGAGCTTTCCTCTTTGGTATCTTTATGAATTTAAGTGTATTACTAGATTGGCAGCTAGGTCTCATCATTTCACAGTTGAAATGGTTAAGTGTAACTGTTAGTTTTATGCTAATAGTTTTTTTTTTATCACACTTCTCAGTTGTGGAACTCTCTTCTGGCTTCTTGTTTTCCAATCAAATTTGATCTTCAAAAATTTAAATGTAATGTCAGTTGTCATCTGTCTTCTTAATTCCTGTATTTTTATTATTCTCTCTCCTTAATGTTTTTCTTTTTCTCATTCTTTCACATTCAGTAACCTCTAGCATCTTAGTAGCTTTATTATCTTGCTTGGGCTGAAATGATTGGAAAAAAAAGTTAATGAATTTTCATTTTTTTTTAATTTTCAGAGCAACAACATGATTCTTCAGACTGCCATAAAGTATTTTCATGAAAAATGTCTGCCAAATATTTCTCCCTCAAACAAGAACGTTTTGCCACATTTTGTCACTTCAAACCTTGAGCATGATTCTGTCAAGCTGGTGCTCAAGAAGTTTGTCGAAGAGAAAAAAGCAGGTCAGTCAGTGCTTATATTAAAATTATCAAGCATAAAGCAATGATTGAACAGATTCCAATTAGACATTTTTTATAATAAATGATAAATCTTCACACATTGTAGCAAACCGCCCTTATTCCCTCTGTATTCCATTGGTGAGAAGTAAGTACCCCTCTCGAGCAGCTTCTCCTGGAACCACTGCTCTGTGGAACCAAACTACCAGGAGGATGTTTTCCCCGATCACTACAACCTTGTCCTCTTCAAGTCTATGGCTAACCTTTATTTCCCCACATATCTGCAAAAACCTTGCTTCTTACTCTGTAACCTTCTACCTTGAGTATCTCCTGTGCCTTGTACAGGCTGAACCTAACTGTAAAAAAAACCCTGAAAAACTGGACAATATACATTATCAAACTGATGTTTTTCCCCTTCATTTATACATTAAAATGAGGTATGAGTGTATATTTAGTTTTTGTGTTGTGTTTTCCTTTTCACAAAGATGTATTGGTTATTTTGCTTATTGCTCAGTCTTCATTTGATTCGATTCTCTGCTTATGTTCTCTAATTTCCTAGAGGTCAGCTTCGTCCCTGCCTCACTGAAGACTGGTTCTATACAAGTGGAAGATATCATCAAGAATATTCGTCCCAACACCGTCATGGTGACCATTATGGCAGCCAATAATATCACTGGCATCATTCAGGTGAGAGACAGACCAAAATTGTGCTTATTTGAAAATTCTGCTTTCTTTTAGTTTTTGGATTTAAAGGAAAGTCAAGTAATTCGAGGAACAGAAAATGCAGTGGTTCTAAATTAGATGGCAACTGCAAATATTGTATTGGGATGCTATTGTAATTTCTTTCATTAAAAAAAGTGTGTTTTTAATTTGTTTCTATGAGATAACTAATGAATGAAGGGCAAACATGGATAAACACACCTGCAATAAGACATAGTATCAAGAGGACATTTTTTACCAAGACACTGCGTTTTTAACTACTTTCACTGTTTGGAAATCATTATTGTTTTAAAAAGTGATGATTAGAATTTGAATAAAACTTAAACATATGATGAAAGTGAATTCATATATTTTGTTTTTTTGTTCTTGAGAATTTACAACAAAAATATTAAACACGATTTATTAGATTGTTTATTTACAAGAATAATTTTATATTTACAACATTGTAAAAATTAATACAATTAGAACTAATGCAATATTTATCATTTACCAATTTATAAAAAGATAAATACAAAAAATTTTTTTATTCGTAAATTTATAAACATTTACTAAATTATTAAAATATGTGAACTATGAGGAAATCCTTATTTATCATTTTATAAAGATTGAATCAATTGGCAATTAGTCGATGTTTGCCAACCATTCCAATAAATAAACAATCAATTTAATAAATAAATGATGTTTATTATTTTTGTTGTCAATTCTCAAGAACAACAAGGAAAATGTATAAATTCTCTTTCGTATTTTTCAGTTTTATTGCAATTCTAATCATCACTTTTGAAAACAATAAATATTGCTGAAGAGAGAAGGTGGTAAAAATAGTGGTGTTATGGGAAAAACTGTCCTTTTGACACTGTCTTATTGCAGGCATGTTTATCAATGTTTGCTGAATTAAGTTTACAGATCGTGACAGCTATTAGGGAGATACTTTAATGTTTAAAAAAATTTATTCAGTATTATTATTGTTTATGTAATAAGCATTATAACATAGTACAAATGAGATAAATTAGAGAAAAATCCTCTGAAGTCTTTTGAAAAGGAGTAGAAGTTTATCCCTTGTTTTCTGTTTAGAATTAGGTTTCTGGTTCCTAGTGGCATAATCTCCTTGGTTTGGGTGGTGTGCCTCTTACTCTGTAACCCTCTACCTCGAGTGGCTCTTGGGTCTTGTACAGGGCAAACATCATTGTAGAAATCCAAAAGCTTAAAAAAGAGTACAATAAATAAATAATTTTTTTTACCACATCGTGACAGCTATTAGGGGGATGTGACTAAATGTAATTTAATGTCTGTAAAATATTATTCAGTATTATTATTGTTTATGTAATAAGCATTATAACATAGTACAAATGAGATAAATTAGAGAAAAATCCTCTGCAGTCTTTTGAAAAGGAGTAGAGGTTTATCCCTTGTTTTCTGTTTAGAACTAGGTTTCTGGTTCCTTTTAAAGCATTTTCCTTCTTTCACTTCTAGTAGCACCTTGCAACTTAGTGGCATAATCTCCTTGTGCCTCTTACTCTGTAACTCTCTACCTTGGGTCTTGTACAGGGCAAACATCATTGTAAAAATCCAAAAGCTTAAAAAAATGAGTACAATAAATATTTTTTTAGCAGGTCACGACAGCTATTAGGGAGATGAGATTAAATCTACTTTAATGTTTAAAACCAATTTATTCAGTATTATTATTGTTTATGTAATAAGCATTATAACATAGCACAAATAACTACTGTGGAAAAAGGAATTTTCGACAATATACATATTTTTTATGTATTTATGGCTATTTTTTAACTTTTTATCAAAAACAATATTCTTATGTAGTGGATAATATAATTACTAATTTTTTAATTAGTAACTATTTGTACTCGGTTGTTGGCATTAATAACTATCTGCTGATGTGTTAAAATTTTGGAATAATGCAATAATAAAAATTTTAATTTCATCTCTCTGAAAGATGGTGCGGTCTGTTAATATCACTTATAAGTTACAATTCAGATAGAAGTAAAAAGATATAGCTTTTATTTTCTTCTGGCCTTTTTTGTTTTTCAATTCACACCTCTTCCCATAGGAAACTTTGATTGAAAAAGTACTGCCTTTGTTAGTTGCCTGTTTATCTGTCTTTTCCACCAAAATGCAGTATTTTGTAATGTTTCGAACTATTTTTTTTCTCACAGCCAATTACAAAGATTTGTAAGCAGGTACGAGCACTGAAGAGGAAACCAGGAGAGACTAAACAAATCTTGATTCACACAGATGCTGCCCAAATTCTGGGTAAAATTGATGTTGATATTAACGACATGCATGTCGATTACCTAACAATTGTGGGTCACAAGGTCAGTCCTATTCTTCTTTTTTTTTTTTTATTCTTTATCTTCATAAAATTTTAGGGAAGGCTCACAAGTTGGAAAAACTTCATCCTTGTCATCTGTACTGGTTATTGTTAAAACTCATAAACTTGTGTAGGACTTCTTTTTTTTTTTTTATTAAATTTTACAAGTAGACTTGAGATTACTTACATGCTGGCTATTGTCCTTATCTTTGTTGTTGTTATCATATTATTTCAACCATTGTGCCCACTGGCCTTCATCAGGTGTATGTTGATCTGGATAACCTTCAGAGAATTTTGAACTGAAAACCATTTATTTAATCTACAGTGGTAGAATGATCTTGTTCCACTGCTTGTGTATAGGAATGTCTTGTCTAGTTCTTATTTTATTACTACTCAGTTTTTGCTTGCCCAATTTCCACTCTGTCCAATACAGGGATTGAGCTCACAATCTCTATGTCACCAAATTCACAAATCAATGCTTTAATCCACTAGGCCATATCCCTAGACATAATCAGTGGTATGCAAACAGTTTACCCCAGTATCTACAGTAGATTAAATAAAGGGTTCACTTCAGAAAGTGTTCAGATTGATATACACCTGAGGAAGGCCGGCGGGTACAATGATCAAAACATTGTGAGAACAACAACAAAGATGAGGACAATAGTTTGTATATAATTGTCTGAAAATTTCGTCTAACAATCGAATGCAATGAAACTATTTTGTATGCAAGTAAAGCAGTGTATTAATGCTTTCATCAGCTATTTAACTCTCAACCATCAGAATGCACACAGTATCTTTTGAAATACCAGAGTCGATAGAATATAAACCTCCCATTTACATTTAATAGTTGTGTCTATAATAGCATCTCTATCAACCAAGATACAAACAGTGGTTTGAAATAATACAAGAATATTGACAAATGAAATAAAAGGCTAAATTATATAAAGTGCTACAAACCTGCCATCATAACCAAATGTCAAAAACCATCTGAAATTGAATATAAAACACTTCAAAATCTACTAACATCCTTTGAGATGGTGACATAGTGGATATAGGAATTGGTTATACAGTGTAACCCGGATATGAGACCCGGGTATAAGAGAAACCCGGATATAAGAGAGATTTCCTATGGCCCCAAATTAGAGCCTGTGTTAATGAAACAAAATAGACCAAACCCGGATATAAGAGACTTCTTATCCGGTCCCAACAACTCTCTTATATCCGGGTTACACTGTATATGTTATTGTCATCTAGTGGTCATGAGTTCAATCCTTGGGTCTGGTAGTGATGCACTAATTCATCAGAAATGAACAATAACTGCTATCATAGGCAAAATATTACAATAATCATCAGATATCTCATATCAACCAATCAACGGACACCTGATGATGATCAGAGAGTACTTTGTTGAAACTGTGTCTCTATAACAACATATATATTAACCAAGATAAGAACAAGGGTTCAAATAATACAAGAATATAATGAGTATTATGAATTTAGGTTTGGGGTATTATTATTATTAGGGGCCTACAGTATCTAAGTGAATATTAACCAACTACATACTTTAACATAGAAGACCCAGGAGGTATCTATTGAGCTATTTTTTTTTTCTCCAAGAAAGAGATTGATGGTGTAATATACAATACTTGCAAGATGGAATTGCAGATTCTTCTCTGGATTTTTTTTTTTTTTAGAGATTCTTGATAAAATCCAAAGAAGAATCTGCAATGTTATTGGTCCTGACCTGGCATCTTAGCTCCAGTCACATTCCCACTAATGTGACATAGCTTCTCTGTACCTTTTCTATAAATACTTTTATGGAAATTGTTCTGATGAATTTTACCCTATGGTACCTAGACTTTATAAATTGAAGTGTAGTACTAGATTGGCAGCAAGGTCTCATCATTTTACAGTGGAAATGTAACTGTAACTTCTATGCTAACAGTTTCTTCTCTTGCACTTCCCACTTGTGGAACTCTCTTATGGCTTCTTGCTTCCCTTTCAACTTTGATCTTCAAAAATTTAAATGTAATTAACTTGTTATCTTCTGTCTTTTTAATTCTTATACTATTAAGAAGGGAAGACTAAATTAATATTTCTTCTTGTATTCTCTAATGCTCAGCAACTCTTACATCTTAGTTCTTTATTGCCTTGTTTGGGGTGAAATGATTAAAAAAAAATAGACAAAACTGGTGCAGCTCTTAGAAACATAGGTTAAATATTTTGTGTTCTGATATATAACTAACATACCAATATTTATTACTATGAGGCAAATGATTTGAATATCTATTCAGAATATTTTTGTAAATTGAATCAAATGTGAATCCATAGGAATGGCTGTAATTTTTCTTGTCTTTATCTTTTAGTTCTATGGTCCTCGTATTGGAGCTGTGTTTGCTCGCAATCCCCGATCTCTAATTCCTCTCTATCCTCTGTTACAAGGCGGTCCTCAAGAACACAATTTCAGGCCAGGGTAAGTAAATGTTTTTGACTTGTGTGTGTTATTTGCAGATACAACCCTATGTTTTTTGTCTCCAGGCTTATAAGAAATGATACTAGACAAAATTATGTTGGTCGGTTTGCATTATGTTTAGCTTTAATGCAATGACGAACAGAAGAATTGTGCTGTTCACAGTGGTAAAGAATGATCTTGTGACAAAATTGATTACACATTTTTTCTTTTATAAAACATTTAAGATTTTGACTAACACTGCTTAAATTTTGCACAAGAATTAGTAATGAAATTGCTTAAATTTTGTATGCTTGGGTCAAAAACTATAAAATGGCAATTTCAAATTAACTAGTAGAATTAGTACAATTGCTTGAATGCAATATAAAATAATGTATTTAGTAACTTTTTTTGTTTCATTTTACATTTTTTATTTGTTTAAGCCACACCAGCATCAGTAATGGAATTACTTAAAATTTAGTCAAATATGAATTCAGTTGCTTATAGAAAAAATCATGTAATGTGTTTAAAAAGTTCTAAACATCGACTGCAAGAATACTGAATGCAGGGTTGTTCGCAAAAGGAATAGTCCAGCATGCAGATTACAAATTGGAGATACTGAAATCAAACAGTTGCAACAATTTAGAAATCTGGGAAGTGTATTAACAGAGGATGGAAAGTCTTACATGATACATGATTGACGAGGCAGATTTTTTCCTGCAGTAGGTTGCCATTTCTTTCTGCTGTAGACCAGTCGCCATCCAAGCCAACCCTATGTACCCATAGCTGGGGAGAGAAGAAGAGGATTCATATCTTTCCCAAGGGTATTAGCACATAAGTTAATGTAATGGATTCAACTGGAATTTGAACTCCAGGACGGAAAGTCCTACACGGAAATCTGAAGGTGCATTGGTATAATGAAAGATGCCTTCCAAAAGCTGAGCAAAATATTAAAAAACAGAAAAATACTGAACTGTTATATAGTATCAGTTCTCCTATATGGCAGTGAATACTGGACAATCTCCTCACAGAGACTTGAAGCAACAGAAATATGGTTCTACAGAAGGATGCTGAGAATACCATAGACTAAACATGTGAGCAATGGGTGAAGTTCTAGAGACAATGACAACAAAAAATACATGTAAACTTAGAATCAGGAAGAGACAGTTGAAATTTCGGGGGGGGGCACATAATGAGGAAAGAGGGCTTTGAAAATTTAATACTTACAGGACAGATTGAAGGCAAGAGGGACGGAGGAAAGCAATGCACAACCTACCTGGTGAGCTTGAGTAAATGGATGGCAGAGCAGGATTTTGGAGAGATGGCAAAAAGACAAAAGTTATTAAGAGGTACAAAGAATAGGAAATTGTGGAGAGCCATGATCACCAATGTCCTGAAGGGATATGTCACATAGAGGAGAGATTCATATGAGTGAACAATATTTTTGTTTGTCATTTTTATTTACTAAAAATGAATTACTTTAACATTTCCATTGGTTTAGTGGGAAGGATGTTCAATTAATAAATTATTTTTTCTCTCTCTCTCTCAGTAGTGGAGTTGCTTAAAATCTTTTTTTACAATGATGTCTACCCTCGTAGTAGAGGGTCTAACTCTAAAGAAGGTGATAATGCCGCCAAGACACAAGAGGCACTGGAAGTGAAAGAGAAGGAAAAGACTTTAGAAGGAACTGGAAACACAATCCTAAACCGGAAACAAAGGATAAACCTCTACTCCTGTTCAGAAGACCAGGCAGGAATGTGAACTGCACAATAGATGAACTTATCTACTCCTTTTGAAGGAAAATAGTAAATAAAAGTTCAGAGTTTTAGGTTAAGATGTTAAATGTACAGAGTTGAAATATACTTTACAAGAAATTAAAAATGCACTGTGTTGAACTGCTTGTCTATTCTTAAGAATATTATCAATGTAAAAAATATAAATATAGTACATATTAAGTATCACTTAACATCAAAATTTGTCCGAACAAAATGCAAATACTTACTAGCTTGGTTTTGATAAAAGATTAAATAGAAAATGAAAGATAATAAACTAGATTAACATAAAAAAATGACAAATGTAGACTGCATGGAAATAATTCTGTAATGGAAGAGAGTTATGGAAGAAAGATTTATTCTCCTATTTACGTTTCTCCTGTTATGGGCATTATTTTATCCACTATATCATAAAACCGATATTTCATGGAGGGAATGGAATGGCTGAAAGGAAAAAAAGAATGACAAACATGCTTGGTTCTCAGAGAGACTTTTATGCTACAAAGACATACACAAAACTATATCTGCATATATACATGTGTCCCATGTTGAGAATAATACATCACATACATCTACACAACAAAGCAGAGTGTAAGGAGAAACAAAAAGGAAGGGACTTACATATAATATGGAGATATTCCTATACCTCGAGAAGCCATTTTTAGGACTCCAGATTCATCTAAATTTCAGACGAGGACATATTCCACAAATGGGAAACAGTGAGTCTTGAGTTTCCCAAATGGAGGACTGCAAGCTGGAGTTTCATTCTATATGTGGGAAAGATATATTCCCAAAGGGAAACAGCACTATGAACTTCTAAGCAGCTGGTGAGGCAGATTGTGCCTCTGCCCATGCCATCGGGTGTTTTAAAGAAGCTAAGCTTCTCAGTTGGCTGCTGAAAACAAACTGAATTTTGACTGCTGCTTTTCATCATTGTATGGAGTGATGTCATGAAGCATCTGTCGTGTAACCTACATGATTTATCTCCGCTGATGAGAGATAAGCAACTTTAAAAAAAATAATCGTCGAATATTGTAGGTTGGTTTAGAATGTATATAAGAAATAGGCATGATTGGGCAGGAAAGATAATCTACTGGGAACTATGCCAGTAACTCTGTTTTAACCATTATGGACGAATGACATATAGACAAACTAGACTCTCTTCTACAGAATTAGTCAATTATAGTTCCAATTAAGTATTAAAAAATAACTGTAACATTCTGATCTCCTTATTACTTAATTTATCCAGGTTTGAAAAGAAAGGATCACGTCCCTCATTAATATGACTTAGAATAAGGAAATGCTCAAGAAAATGAAACTTTTGTTAATAATGTAAATGAAAAATCATAGTTTCATTTCTCTATTGTGTTCTTCAACCTGTCTTGTGCAGCATAGTTGAAGTGATAATCCTGGTTTTTACATAATTTGTAGATTTGTTAGCAGTGCATCTCTAGAATAATTTGCATTTTATAGATTGATTGGTCATTTCAAAGAAAGGGAAATGGTCAATGTTGTTGTCCTTGATTTTTTCTATTACTCTGTCTGACTTAGTATCCATGTCTAGGGAAAATGAAAAGGAGATAAAGAAAATGTTGCCATTTAGAGTTAAGCAGCTTAAATAATATTGTGTGTTTTAATTTTAGTTTTGAGTTAATATTTAAAAAGAAGTGACCCCCCCCCAACAACTTTGACTTCATCGATTGATTACTTTTTATCAGTTTTGATTGACTGTCCTGTTGTATGTAGGTTGGTTTTGCTTTCTGATCATTAGACCTGGGTTTGAATCTCACCATGGTTAATTTGTTAGAAAGGTGACCTTAATGTTATCAGCCTGGGAGAGCAAACCCAATGTGCAGCACCTTTGGAAAGTGCTTGAAAACAATACCATGGGTTGACCCAAGCCTTGTGAGTGAATTTGGGTAGATGGAACTATTTGGGAGTTGTTGATGGTTGTGCTGGCACAAAATCCCAAGTCATTATGACCAAGGGTTTGATTGCACTGGCCTTGTTCAGACTGTTAATTATGCTAAATAATGCACTCTCTTCTAGAAAATGTAAATTCTGCTCAGCATAATTGCAGTATAAACCACACATGGATTCTGTTAATGTTGAACAATTACAAATGTGCCTGAGCAGGCGTCTGCAACAAGGATTGGCTAACTGCCCTAGTTGACGGCATACTCGGATACAAGCGGCCAGCCATTATTATTATTATTTATTACATGTTTTCTGTTACCTGTTTTCTCTCTTAGCTTAAGAAATTTCAATTCTATTTTATTCTTGTTTCAAAAATAATAAATGTCAATTTTGTAAGACTAAATTTCTCAAGTGGCAGATTACAATTTCTCTTTCATCCTTCATTGTTTGTGTTTTTGGCAGAACTGAAAATACTGGAATGATTGCTGGTCTTGGAATGGTAAGTTTTGTTCAGAATATCCTTTTAGACAAAACAATGTCACTGCTTTTCTGACAAAATATTGCTTATATCAAAGATAATTATTAAAATCCCCCTATTTTGTCTTGGCATTGATTGATTTTTCATTTGAAATTAAAGTTAAGCCCATTAATAACTTTTGGGAATTTTTATGAGAAATTTCATTGATTTGATCTTTGTTTCTGTTATAAAGACAATTTTAAAACTTGGAATTTGTAATGTGATGAGTTTTACATATAAACAGTGTGTATTTAAATTAACTCTAAGAATAAATAATGACATACTGAGAATGTTGACATTCCACACTACTTTAAATAAAATGTTAGGAAGGAAACTCTGCATCAATACTGGAAAGAGCGATAGAAGCTACTGGACTTGAGAAGCCTATTTTCCGGAGAAATTGTTTTAAGAGAAAGGTTTCATAAACTTTAACCAAAACCAGTACTGGCTGCCTGGTCAATAAATGGCAAATGTTTCCTTGTAGGGAAATGGCTAATATTACTATTACCATTTAGTGTCTGTTGTTCCACTAGTGAAACATATTTTAAGACATTTTTTAATACCAGATGAATTAATTGTATTTTAAAATGATTTGTAAGCATGTATAGTATTTTAGTCTTTTCTGTGTATGTTACCAATAAAAAAATAATCATATAATAATTGTGCATGTTCCTTCCTTTGTTAGTTCACACGATTGATACGCCCTGTCGATACCTCATAAATAATGGACTATTCTGTTTTTTTGCATGGAAAGACAAAAAAGACTTAGAGATGCTACATGATTTCAGGGAAAGAAAGAAAGTAAGTTAAGTGTTTAACATCTGCTAAACCTTATAAATAATGGACCATTCTGTTTTGATCATGTGAGAAATCAAGAGACATATCAAAGACGCTACTTGGTTTCAGTGAGAAAATGGAGGAAAGGAAGGAAGATGTTTAATGGCTGTTTCAAAGAAATGGAAAAAGTTGTTAATTTCAAATCTTTTTATTTGTGTTTCCTTACTTCTTAAAATAATGACCAGCATTCTTGTTTATGATTGTTATTGCAATATTTTGCTAAAGTTAAGCTCAAATATTTAACGATGTGATAGGGGAATTTCTAGATATTTTATGGTCATAGAACTTGCCATTAGCTTACTCAATCATTAACTGAAGAATTAGATTCATTAGAAATTTCAAATAGGAAAACAGAAATTTTCATGTGTTAAAACTAGTAAAAATTAATGCTTGTCTGGTATATAAAAAAATTGTCTTGAAATATATTCCTGTAGTACAGTGGTTCTGAAACAGTGTGGTGTGTCCCATAGGTGCAGCAGAAGAGGATAAGGTGGAATGATTGAAAGGCAATCAAAGATTTACAGTTTTAAAAAAGTCATATGCTAAAAATAAATGATTTCAAAATTTAAAATATTATTATGGATTACTTGTGATTGCATGCTTGAGTCCCAATATAAATAGTTATAAATAATTATTGACCGATTTTATCATTGTGATGTTTTTGCGTTATATCAAGTATTAAGAATATAGTAACTAGGTCTTCAAATTGGAGGAGAGAGTTATCAGTGATAATGTTCTGACTTTTGAATCCGCGGTTATCTCCCTTTAACCTTCTCTCTGTTTTTAATTTTTAAATGTACTTTTTATCACATAAGATTTGGTAAGGTGCAGGCAAATTTTCATTCCGAAAATGTAGCCTGGAGAAAAATTTTGGAACAACTGCTCTAGTTGAACAATGGACACCGAAAGGTTAAAAATGCTAAAATTTTCCAATTCCTCATTGTTTTAAATTTTCAAAGAGATTTCTATGGTAGATTGTCAATTAAACTTTTTGCTTGTTTTAATAAGTCTGCTAGAATTTTTTTTTCAATTTCATGCAGTAGTCAACTATTTTTTTGACTTGGTATATCATTCATTTCTTGTGCTGCAAAGATTTTACATATTTTCCACATATCTTAATGTTTTTATAGTCTAATTTTATAAATGTTTTTTGCTCTTAGGCCTGTGCCCTTGTCAAGCAGAATGTGACAGAGTATAATCAGCATATGGAAAACATTCGAGATTACCTGGAAGAAAAGTTGGTGGTGAGTCCTTTTCCTTGGTGACAATGAATTATTTTCTCCCTTATGACCCCTTTCCCTCAGATACAGCATTGCAAGCCTCTCTTTACTGTATTGTTATTTCTACGGAAATTGTTCAGATGAGCTACATTCTCTAGTTCCACTAGTTCAGGCCTTTACAGCTATGACTTGCTATATCATATACACAAGCTCTCCAGCGATTCCTAGTTTTTCACAAAACCTTCTAGTATTCCTAGTTTTTTATTCTCAAAAAACTGAAAAAAAAATTGTAATCATTTCTAAAATGTGTTTGAAGTATTTTGCAGAATGGAATCATAAGATGTTAAGATTAAATATAGACCTATAAACTATGGATCTTAAAAGTATTTGGGCATAAAACATGAAGATTTATTAGCAATTTGGGTTTAAAAACTGTGAAAATATATATTCTTTATAAATGAGTGTGGGGTTTCGCCTATTCTATTTGATAACCCTTTGTTTTGCTTTGCTGTGATCAGTGACTGAAAATCAACTTAAGAGTTGTTATAACCTATAGTTACTGTAGCATAGCTTTGGTGGTGAAAATGCTTTTGCTTGTGTACTTGTCTGTGTCCTGTTTGCATGATACCAATCCTATTTTAGTGTTAACATGTAATCCCCCTTTAAGTAATAATATACATCATAGTTCTGCTTGGCTTGCATGTTTAATATATGATATTGTATAAATATCTCACCCTTTCATACTATGCTTGCTTTAAAACCACTTTCTTGTCTTTGTTATCTTTCTTTTCAGAAACGAAGTAGTTTGCTTAGCTATCAACATTACTAATCATGCCTAGTGGAAAAAACAAATTTAACCATGCTTGGCTTAGTAAACTTGACAATAATGGCCAACTGCTGTTCAAATGGTGTAAAGAGGATTCTTCAAACAGCTTTGCCGGCTTTTGTGTACTGTGTAAAAAGAGCATCTCCAGTTCAACTACTGGAGCTATACAACTCATTGGTCATGCTGATGGTCAGAGATACAAGGATAAACTCTCTGATCCCAAGCAGAAATTGTTGATGCCAACCAGTCAAGTGGCCAGTATCAGCAAGCGAGGAGGAGGAGATGTGGAACAAAAAATGTATTTTCATCCGGTGTATGTCAGTGACCAAGTAACAAAAGCAGAAGCACTGTGGGCAATGCAGGTTGCTGTTGGAGGGTACTCCTACACGTCCTGTGAACGTATTGCTGGACTATTCAAGGCAATGTTCCCAGGAACCATCTCTGACAAGTTCACCATGAGCAAATCAAAGGTATCATACCTGATATCAGATGGACTTGGACCATACTTTTGAAAAGAGACCACTGCAAAAAATAAGAGCAGCACAATGTCCTTTCACAATCCAATTTGACGAAACCGGCAATGCTCAACACAAGAAGTGATATGCTTGTTCGATTTTGGAATGAACAAAAAGGTGAAGTAAGTACCATGTGTCTGAAAAGCCTTATGCTTGGACATGCTAAAGCAGAGACAGTGAGTAGTGCGATTATAGATGCTGTGACAGAAGATGGATTTGAAATGCCATTAGCTCAGCTGATATCCTTAGGTAGCGATGGTCCAAATGTTAATAAAACAATATGAAAAGCTGTACAAAGTCATCTGAAAACAGCTGAATTGCCAGGACTGATACCTTTTGTGCCATGCACACTGCACACAGTGCATAACTCTTTCAGGAAAGGACTTCGTGTTTACGCAAAAAATGCTGAACAACTAGCAATTGATATTTTCCAGTGGTTTAAGACTCACATCTGTCAAAAGGAGGACTACAGCCTTACTCTAGAGGATCTTGGTCTAAATGAAGAGTTCTTCATTCGGCATGTACTGTGTCGGTAGTTGACCCTTGTACCAGCATTGGAACGTCTTCTCAAACATTGGAAACCTCTTTGTAAGTACTTCCTAACAGATCTTCCCAAGAAGAGTACAAAAGATCGCACTAATGCATAGCTGAAAAAGAACACCAGATACCAAAGGATATGCCAGTTCCCCTCCAGCAAAGAGTGCCTTGCACAGGTTCAATTCCTGGTATGTGTTGGGCCTTTGATCCTTTTCTTAAGAAATTCCAGAAAGAAGAGCCAATGATCCATCTCCTGTATGAAGAGTCATCAACATTGTTGAAAACCTTCCTCAACAGATTTGTTAAGAATGATGTAGTTGGGAACAGGACGAAAGCTACAAGACATTGATGTTTTTGACAACCAGAATTTAGTTGAACTCGAAGACATGGAAATAGGTGTAGACACTGAGAAGACCTTAGGAGATCTTGATGAAGGCAAACTGAAGGTGAAACTGTATGACATAAGAAAATTCTACCAATTGGTCAGCGCCTATCTCCAGATAAAACTACCCCTGAATGACACAATCATCAGATGTGTTCAATGTCTTCATCCTGAGGTTAAGGACCAAGACAAAGTCCAACAGCTCCTCAGAGAACTCTGCTCAGCATTGCCCTCCATAGAAGATTCCATTGTTTCAAAGATCATTGATGAATGGAAACCGGTCAGAGCAAGTGGATGAAAGTGGGATGTACAACAAGGATGGCCAATTGATCAGGATAGACCACTACTGGAATGTTATTTTCAGCTTAAAGAATGCTAATGGGGAGATCAAGTATGCTAATTTGAAGAGAGTTGTGATGACCTGTCTCTGCATTTCACATGGGAATGCTGATGTTGAAAGGAGCCTTTCTGTGAACAAGAAGTTGGTCACTCCTGAGAGATGTCGTTTGTCAGATGAGTCAGTTAATGGACTGAGACTCACAAGGGATGCTGTCAGCATGTTCCAGCATGTCATAGACATCCTCATAACCAAGGACCTTCTGGCTGCAGTGAGACAAGCCCACCAAACGTATGAAACAAGGCGAGAAGCTGACAGGAAAGAGGAGGCATTGCTGGAGAGGAAGAAAAAGGAAGCTGCTCTCCAGAAACAGGAAGAAAAGGAAAGGATTGAAAAACAGCAGCAAACCAAACGAAAGCTTGATGAAAAGGAGAAAGATGTTAAGAAGAGTGAATTGGAACTGAAGACAGAAATGGAGAAGGCGAATCAGATCTTTGAAGAAGCCAATTTAAGATTATCTGAAGCTATAAAGTCTACAAATTTCAAAGAAATGAATATTAGTCAGGGTCTGTTGGATGTTGCAAAGGCAAATCTTCAGGAGATAACAGCTGTTATTAACAAATGCATTGAAGATAGAAATGACATTGGAAAGAAGAGATTGCGATTGATAAACTCATTTATGAAGAAGTAAAAAGGACTGTTAAACTACCCCTTCAACTGTAATGCTTGATGCTTTATATGTACCTGTTCATTTTATGTTTTACAAAGTACATGTTTATGTTTAATATACTTGTCTCCTTATGTTTAATTTTATCATTATGGAACTGTTCAATAATAGTTTTTTATGAATCCTGAAGTAGTGTATACTTATCATTATGAAAGGAATATGGCCCTGCTTCTATTTGTTTGAAATATTCAATCTTTGACTACATATTCAATCTCTGACTTAATAGAGTAATGTCACATGAAAATGGAAATATGTTTTATTAATGTTACTGCATTTTTATCATACCATCATTGTTTTGTATAAAGATTTTCTTTGCCTATATTTTAAAATAAACCTTTCAAATTGGGTTAGTGTTGCTGAAGTAGAGCTGCAAAAGAATGTGTTATGTCAGCAGAACATCTGTATGATTGTTGTAATTAAAATCATCTAAAAGGTAAAAGCATGTTTAACTGAAAAATTCCTAGTTTTTTCCTAGTTTTTCATTGAAAAAATTCCTAGTTTTTTAATATTCTTGGCTGGAGAGCCTGTATACACATGATTCGGGAGTTGCAAAGAATTCCCAGTTGACGATCTGGGCGTCGCAAAGAATTCCCGGGTGACGATTCGGTTGTCGCAAAGAATACTCGACTGACGTTCGGGCATCGCAAAGAATACCTGGGTGACAATCCAGGTGTCGCAAAGTATTCCCTGGTGATGATCTGGGAGTCCCAGCCAAACAGTATGTTTAAGAAAATATCAGTTAAAAGATCAGTAACACTTGACTGTCTTCATTTTGCATCAAATCGAAGTGCTGTTTTCAATTTATTAACATTCTGGTTCAGATAAACATTTCACTGGGGATTCTTATATAAGTTTAATATGCTAGCTTGGATATTTGTAGCAAGAAAATATTTTGTAAGATAATAAACATACTGTAACAAATAAATACAGGTGATGGTATTTAACGATTCTTGATAAAATCCAAAGAAGAATCGCCAATGCTATTGATCCTGACCTGGCATCTCTGCTTCATTCATTTCCCACTGCTGTAACATGGCTTCCCTGTGCCTTTTCTATAAATATTTTCATGGTAATTGTTCTGGTGAACTTTCCTCTATGGTACCTAGACTTTATGAATTTAAGTGCGGTACTAGATTGGTGGCAAAGTTTCATTAGTTTACAGGTGAAATGATTAGATGTTACTGTAAGTGTTATGCTTATAGTTTCTTCTATCACACTTCTCGCTTGTGGAACGCTCTTCTGACTTCTTGCTTTCTAGTCAATTTGAACTTCAAAAATTTAAATGCAGTATCAATTTTTATCTTCCGTTTTCTTAATTCCTATTCTTTTATTGTTCTTGCTCCTTAGTAATGTTTTTTTTATATTCTTTCTCCCTCGTGTTAGTAGCTTTCTTGCCTTGCTTG
This sequence comes from Acanthosepion esculentum, assembly GCA_964036315.1. Lineage (NCBI taxonomy): Eukaryota > Metazoa > Mollusca > Cephalopoda > Sepiida > Sepiidae > Acanthosepion > Acanthosepion esculentum. The sequence continues at coordinate 58,463,383 of OZ038502.1, forward strand.
GGGTGAAATGATTAGAAAAAATTCTAGTTGAGAGAATTGAAGGAAATAATCTAAATGTGCTGGCACTTTGATTTGTTACACAAAAATGCACTAAGTCTTGGAGATTTGAATAGTATTACATCTCATATTGCTATTATGATATAAAAGTTGGTATCATTATTGGAATTGGATAACTCCTGCTGGTTAGTGTTTGTAGTCTAATCAGAAAGGCTGATTCCAAGGATGAAGGATGTGAGTTCAAACCCTACTAGAGGTTTATTATTTATTTCTGATTCGTGCCACAAGAAAAATTAAAATGGAGATACTAATCTAACAATCAGTATAGATTTAAATCAGTTCCATTATAGCAGCACCATCTCCTTCAATCTCATCACCTCTTATCTTTGCAAATGAGTACAGTTATGAGCACGTAAATTTACATGAGAGTAAATTTAGGTCCTATTTTCTGGTTTGCATTACTGAGAACTATAGATGTCCTTATATATAAATTGTATGCCTTAATAGAATGGTTTGGCTGAAATTTAGTACCAACAGAAGAAATAGAGAGAATGAGTTCTATGAAGAAGACATTTGTTCATCAAACTCTATAACCTGGTGCCACCAAATCACAAATAAAAAAATATTACCAAATAACAAAAACCACATCACTTGAACACTTCAGCAACAACAACAAAAAAAATGAATAGCACTTGTAACCAGAAGAGAAAATAATATCATCAGACCCATTACCAAAAACAAAATGTTTAATGGCAAATTCCCATCAGTGTTAGAAAGACCCATAACAGTCGACTCGAGAAGTCTAATTTCTTTAAACTTTTAATAAAAATATTTCAATCAACATTAACATTACCTGTTTGGTTAACAAATGCCAGATGTTTCCGGTATACAACTGCTAATTTTACCATTACCGTCCATGCTCTACATCCGACAGGCAGCAAGGTCTCTGATTGAGAGATTGGAGGTTTTGAGGAGTATGGAACCACCTCTTAATTGCTGTTGTTCCCAGATGCACCATGACCCAGTTTGGTAGCACCTGTTAGGGTCCCAGCTATGGGCAAATGGTGACCTCCACCCAAAAACAAAAGTAAAACACTATAAAAGTATAAACATATATTTTTATGAAAATGCCAGCAATATGTTTTTATATATATATAAAAAAAAAAATACCAACAATACATTTTTAAAGCAAAATGACCAGCAATACATTTCATAGAATTACGAACGATACATTTTATCTGTAGTTGAAGCCATAAGATTCTGTTCAAAATATTTAAATTTAGGCATTAAATAAGCCATAGAAGTTGATATACCATTAAAAAAAACCACCAACATTAAAGAACTCTTTCATGACATTAATCCATATAATATTCTACAATTTCTTAAAGAAATCAAACTGTATTCCAAAATATAACTTCAACAAAACTACAACATAAAACACATATCACCACTTCTAGTAATTCTGTTTGCACAAACATGTATATACACAAATGATGAGTATCAACTACCATGTATACAATTGTGAAAGTAGAATGACATATTTTTATATATATTTTTATTAATTCAAATTTTGGCATTAAATGACTTGTAAGTTGATATGCGGTTAAACAAACAAATCAAATCTATGCTCTGAACAACTCTTGTGAAGCTGATGTTTAAGATAAGCAGCTGTATAACAGTTTTTGTTTGACATTCATTGGTATATATACTTCCTTTACTTGTGCGGCAATCACTTAATTATTTTTCTTTCCACTCTAATCTTCTCGTTCTAACTGTGTGAACATTTAAAAATGCCTTCATTTTTTTTCTTCTGAAATAGGAAACTTTTGGTGAAGATGGAGTCTGCTTCAATGGTCGGAAATCAGAAGTCTTGCGTTTACCTAATACGTGTAATGTTTCTATTCTTGATGGAAATCTTGAGGGTAAGATATTTCAAGCTTAGTTGTCTGCTTTCAAAATGTTATATTTTCTTCAGATCCATTTCTGGTACACCAGGTTAGTAATCTAGCTGTTTAATTTTGGAAGTGTACATTATAACATATAAAACAAATTGGCTTTCAAAGGTGTTAAAATTTGCCGTTGTGTTGAAATAAGATGTTTGTTTTTATTTTTTATACATTTATGGGAATCTTCAAAGGATTTTTACAGAATGAATAGTCTTGAATTGTTATTGGCTTTGTTTAGTGTTAAGTACTGCAAAAGCCTTCTTTTATTTAGAGAGAGCGTATGGAATCCTAACTTAAACAAAACAGAAAAAATCGGCAAAAACTGTCTCATGAATCTTTAATTTCTTTTGTTTCAGGAAGACAAATTTTGGCCCATGTGAAACGGATTCGAGCAAGTGTTGGTGCTGCTTGCCATTCAAGCTCAGAATACAGGTGAGTTGGGAGATAAATATTTGTTCTCGTCAGGGTTGGTGCAAGATTCTTGAGCACACTTCTTCGAATCTATGATACAGCCCCCTTTATGATACGGGGCTACATCTCCATTTTCATAAAGTAGTACTGATATAAAATACAAATTTTATTGCAACCTAATTATATACAATAATGGATCATATGCAATATAGGTGAACAATATCAACTAGAAAAATTGAAAATAAATACAATGTATCTAAATACAAATTAGAGACATGTCATAATAGATCATTCCATCTTAAATAAATCAGAAATGTTTTGTGGCAATTTTTAACATCAACTTGAGATTTTTCTTGTAAAAAAGTTGAATTTTAACACATTCAACATTATAGATAAAAAATAGTAAATTTTATATAGTGTCTTTTTGACACAGATTTGGATAAAAAAGACTAGGAGGATATCAATCTGCAAAAAAACTTTTATCCTTTAATAGTAAATTATGTTTAATTTAATTTCTAATGTATATAAGTGTAGGTAGAAAAAAAAGCAAATGTTGTTAACATGATGATGGTCACAAAGTACTACCTGGGGCCCTAATATATATATATATATATATATATATATATATATATATATATATATATATATATATATATATATATATATATATATAAAAGTGAACATTGAAATCAATAGGCTGTTTCATGCTAGACACAATCGTCAAGCCTGACGATTACATCTAGCATGAAACAGCCTGTGGCCTCTAAGTGTTGACTTCAATGTTCACTTTTATATTTACACATGCTTTATCTCTGATATTGAGTACTTTATCCCATAAATATAGCACACCATAAGAGTATATTTCTTCATATATATATATATATATATATATATATATATATATAGGGCTTCCATTTCTAATATGAGTATCCACTAAATAATGACGTTTGAAGTAATAAAAATTTCAGATTCAAAATAAATCTATTAATTCTTTAGAAATTGCTTTGTTCATGCTTTAGATACAAAAAATATCTGAATGCATAAGTGTGCTTTCCTGAAAGAGGAAAATAGAACCTTGCTGAACTGAGACGCTCTCTGTAGCCGAGTAGTAAAACATGCTGGATCAGATAGTGGTTTCTCTCACAAAGGTGGACACAGGTTAGATCCCTGCCAGAAATCTTTAAGATTTTTCAAATGTGTAGGCAGATAGACATAATACACACTGTTTTTGAAATAAAAATGGGATATCTATTTAAAATACAGCAATCCACTATAATAATGTTTGAAGTAATATATATATATATATATATATATATATATATATATATATCAAGCTGGTAAAAAAAATTGTGCCCCTTTGCTGAATGATGAACAAGGTAGCAAGCTGATTGTGTGTTGGTTTCCCTCAACAAAGGAAGACACTGGTTTGATCCCTGCTAAGGAACCCATTTTCTTTACTAAGGTTTCTCAAATGCATAGACCAATAGATGTAATAAGCACTGTTTAATAAATGAAAATGGGGTGTCTATTTCAAATACAAAGTATACACTATAATAATTTAAGTAATAAATATATATTTTGCATACAAGAATTGAAAACGGACCCCATGTCAATAATATATTTATATAGACGTCATCTTTTTTAAAATTTAATATAGATGTTTTATTACATATTTCACTATGTAATTTCTCTGTTTTCATTTTTAACAGTGTGCCAGAAATATTGTTAGCATCAGGCATTCCTGAAGACATTGCCAGGTGTTCAATTCGGTTGTCTGTGGGTCGGGAGACAACACGCAAAGACATTGATGATGCTGTGGAGGACTTGAAAGAGGCAGTTGCAGTAGCAAAATCAAAGAAAACTGATTGAATTTGAAGAATCAAAATTGGATAGCCTTGGAATTTTGACTGGTAATTGTGCTTTTCTGCTCACTGCCAATGTTTCTTCATTCCTCACTGACCATTTTTAATGGCTGTGGGAGCTTGTTTATTGCAAAATGCTGTGAAAGTAATTTCTGTTTTATTTCACCACAGAAATAATACTGTATTCTCACTCATAGGTGAGGAGCAAAAAAAAATACAAAATGGTAAAAAAAGGAAAAATGACAACCTCCAACAACAAAAATTAAAAACCCCAAAAAACCAACAATATGCAAACAATAAATGAATTCCTTTTTGAAATGTGAGGGAAAAAAAAGAGAAAAAATATTTCTTTTCTCCTCAAATGAAAGACATGTTCTTTCCATTCTCTTTGAGTAAATCTTTTGTTAGATCCTGCCTGTTTATACAGAACTTAGTTCTTAAAGGCTGAGTTGTGTGTTTCTGAATTCTCTAAAAACAAAAAAAACAAAAATTATTTTTACACACACACACACACAGAGGATAATTCAGTGTCTCAGAAAAAAATGTTTCTCAAACTTATGGAATTGTGAAGCACATCTGGCTGTAAAGTAAATTAAAAAGAAATCTCTAAGTATGTATTTAGTTGAATCTTGAGCCCCAAATCTGGTTTGGAGGAATAAGTCAACTTTGATTAACGTGTTAATTAGGAAACATCATTTAAATATAATGTTAGAGTACTTTACTGCTTCTGCTGGTTACAAATTCTTTTTTTTTTTTTTTTTTTTTTTAATAAATCAAATCTGACTGCATCAAGGCTTCTAAGGTTTGACATAACATTCTGCCAACATTGTGCATTCATTGAATCTTAAGAGAGACTAACGTAAATCAAATATTTAAAAAATAATATTGCAAAATGTTACAATAATTCAGAGTAATTATTGACTAATAATGACAGAAATGGCTTACTGATAAAGACCACTGTTGTATGAGGGAACAGTGCCAGAATGATTAAAGGGCCAAAGTACCATTCCCCCTCCCTGGTTTTAGTTGGAGGACACTTTTAGCTCTGGAAATAGTGACAAACCCCAACATTTGGAATAATTTTCCTTCCCTTGACAAAAGAATGATGAGAAGGACTAGGGTTAAGGATAGGATTTTGTTGGGCAAAGGAAGATGTGTAATGGTCAGGTCAGAATTAGCAGATATGAGTTGGTAGGAGTTCAGTGACAGCAGGAGAAATGCAGACCAGTCAGGTTGAACTAATTGAAAATAGGAGCAAAAGAAAAACAAAAGATTGTACAGTTGTTTTCAATTTTTATGTTTATTCTTTTGAAAGACTTGCCTATCATCGCTAATGTTTCAAGCTTGCATTCTTCCAGAGACAGCTGCTGTTTATTATGGTTGTTTTCTGCAAATCATGGAAAGGTGTTCGTATGTATGGCCTTGACCTTATATTGGAGCTGTATGATCTGGCTTTATTTTTAGCTTTAAATCTAATTCAGATCTTCTTTGTTGGAAGTCTCTGAGTTTTAAAAAAAAAGAAAACAGCTAATAAACAGTTTTTGTAGCTTTGTACACTATGTACTATTTTATTTGATATATATATATATATATATATATATATATATATATAAAAGCTACATCAGGGCACAAGAATATTCAGATTTCAGTATGCTGTGTTACTTTTTACTTTTGGTTAAGTAATATTGTTTTCAAAGTATGTTTAGATTTTTAAACACAACTTGTATTGTCACTTTTCTACCTCTAAACATAAAGATGTTATGTCTAATTCAAGAACTTGGCTTTGTCAAATAAATTGATTCTCTGACTTAATTCAATTTTGGGGCTCTTGGTTCACTTTTGAGTTTCCAGGTCCACCAGATTGTTGTTAAATGATGTGAACAGTTCATTGGTTTCCTTTGAAATAATATACTGACACTGAGTAAGAATTGAGTTTTCTGTGATCTTAAAAGTATGTCTCGTCGGAAGGGCATTGATAATTTTTAGGCAGTTTGTGTCGGATGTTTATATTGAAGTTCAAGAGTTTCTCTCAATTGTGATAAAGCCTTTCTCACATCTGGTTAGTGCATTTGTAAAAACCTTGCGATGCAAGATTGGATATAGGAGTTTGCTAGCAAAGATTCCTGGCTGAGGATTGCGATCCATTGCTAAGTGCTGATGTGCCTCTAGGTTTGATTTCGATGGTGTAAGATTGCTCGTCTGTAGCATGTGAGATGAGTCCACTTACTCCCATGTTGCGCATTTGATTTTCTCTGCCACACAATGCTTCAGAGAAAAAAAACATTGTTTTGGTAGAAGGAAAAACCCTAATCATTTGATGTGCATTGCTGTTGGTCAAAGACTGTTTTGGAGCATAGCAAAATTGACATTGTATAAAATGACTGGTTCATTTATGATGCTCTTTAAGATTATCCATTGACAAGTGATAAAATGCTTGCTGTTGTTTTTTACCAAGTGGAGTTGGTCTATTGTTGTGCGGACAACAGCATCAACTTCAAAAGCTCAATAATTCCGTTATCTCTAGTTCATTCTGTGCCCAATGCAAAAGCAGTCAATGATTATAATTTGGCATCCGCTTAGGCAATGTTGTTACAGAGTGTTTAGCTAGATTGCCTGCACCTGATTTGCGTTAATGGTGTTCCAAACTTCTAAAGATAAATTTCTTTTTACTGAATCAGGAAGTCTGTACTGCTTTGAGCTGGTCAATCATTGCATGCCCTCTCTTGGCTTGTGCTGGCCTCGAGGGGCATTAAAGGCAGCAAGGTTGGGGTGATGCTGTCAGGTGGGAAATGGCTTCAACTTGACAACTGAACAGTGTGGTGTTGCACAGAGGCTAGTCAACACGACTTTGTCAGGAGTTGATCTTAATGTAATGCATTCTGAATTTCTGTTCAGTTAAAAGTTGGAAGAAAAGAGTGCTTAGTATGAAGTATGATCGAAAAGAAATGTCAGTGTTGGAAGTGTTGGAAGTGGAACTGCTGTAAGGCTTTGCTTTTTAGCTAAAAACATTCATACCAGGATTAGTTCCTGGAATGGGTTTAAAGCATGAATTGCTACAACTGGATTTGTGTGTATATATACATATGCTTGAGGTGGAAGGTGCTTCTCTCTCTATATAAATATGTGTGGGTGTGAGAAAGCTTACTTCTGGGTAATGATAATGTAACCGTGAAAATTGTACAAGTATCTTACTCATTTAGGTTTGAATGCAATGGATATATGTTATATAGGAATGATGGGCACATTTTTGTATGCTAATATATATGTGTATGTATGTAAGTTTCATGATGTGGCTCTGAATATTATTATTATTGTTCTAAATTATATATATATATATATATATATATATATATATATATATCATGATATATAATTTTTTTTATATATCAAGAAGAATTTTAGGGGAAAGAAGTATGACAAAATGGGAAAAGTTATTGTGTGATGTGTTTCGTCCTTTCGGACTTCATCGGATTAAGTTTGTGTTTATGTAGATGTGACTACACATGTGCATGAACGAGACATGCAGAGAATTTTAAATTTAAAAATGATTTTTTTTTAATAACAAAAGTGATATAAGCATAAACAAAAACAATCTAAATGGAATATACTAGATTGTATACCAAAAACATTCAACGTATTTTTAAATTTAAAATTCTCAGCATCTTTTGTACATACATATGTATAGTCATATCTGCATAAGCACAAACTGACTCTGATGAAGTCCTAAAGGCCGAAACCTGTCACACAAAAACTTTTTCCACTTTATCATACTTCTTTTCCCTAAAATATATATATATATATATATATATATATATATATATATATATGATAAAATATTGTTTATAAGTTATGCTCTGTTTTAGTACCCAATATCAATGACAGAGCGTATCTAAATGACCTGACGATTGTGCTCAAGCATGAGACACACTATTTATATACACCTACACATATATATTGGGGGTGACGGTTGTTCCATTTATTTTTTCTCCCCTTAGTTGCATACCTCCATTAGTTTCACTTCTCCTAACTCAATTCCCCTGTAGTCTTTTTTCTCTTCTCAGGGAAATCTTTTGTGTCGCGTGGGGTCTGCATTCCAAGTTCCCTCTTTGCCTCCGTTTTGAGTTGTCAAGTCCGTTCAACACAAATCCTTTGTTTGCTTTGCATCTCAGCATATACACATTGCCACACGTATATAGAACTTGGGGGTGTAAATTTGGTTTCTGCGCTTGGGTCAGACAATTCAGAAAGAAATGCTTCTTGCGTTGTCAAGGCTTCATGTTCAGAGAGTAGTGTCTATTTTTAACAATCTGATGGTTTTTAAAGACACATACACACATTTTTTATTTATCTACTTACATCATCATCACCATCATCATCATCATTACGACAATTATTATTACTACTATTATTATTATTACTGCAATTATCATTACTATTTTTTAAAATCATTTTTGAAATATTTTTTCTTTCATTCAAAAATAGTTCTGAGACACACACTTCAGTCTTAAAAAAAATCCTTGCATGGCAAAGGTCTGTTTTAAACAGCAAGATTTGATGAAGATTTGAACTGAGTGCTTTGGAAAAAGGAAATCTGACAACTCCAATGCGTTCTATATTAATCTCTTCCAAACACGAGTATACACGAGGATGATTTTTTTTTTTTTTTTTTTTTAAATAGTTGGAGGTGCAAGTGGTCTAACAGAAAATGGAATTGGCAAGCAGTTCAAATTGCAGCTGAGACAGTTTCTGTTCTCTTTGCACTAATGCCCTTGGGAAAGGCATGAATCCATCTCTTCTCCCAGTTATGGGTAAAATAACAGGGCAGACTGGGCTCTCCAGCCTTGGTTGGCAACCAGTCTAAGAGAAGGACAACTCTGAATTCAAAACCTTTGCTGGCTTGCAGCCATACCTGCACATGAGATGGGAAGCAAATCCAGTGCTTGAGTCCCTAGGCAGTACCATGCTGTCTTCAGCCACATTTTGGACATTTCTGCAACAACACAGTTACCAAGCCATACCAGTTCTTGCCCTTCCATTGGACAACATCAGTGGTGCCGAGAAGAGTGACTTGCTGCATGGACATCTGCTTATCTTCTATTCAGCTTTGCACCCTGAAGAGCGAGACATTCTAGGTCTGGACCCTTGGCCTATACAAGACTGATGGATACTTCAGATCTTGTCAGCTATATTTGTTTCTCTTCTTGCAGAGAGAGGATCGTATATCTGCTTGATCAAAATTGGTTTTTACACACGGAAGAAATACAATCCCGATGACCCGGGACATATCGCCCAAAATAGACATTAAAATCAAGTTTGTCATATTGGAAAAAGAATTTAACCCTGTGTGTTGATATCCACACCAAGAGTGAAATCTTTTTGTGTGTTGATGTCCACACAATGCATGACATGTGAACCAGGTTATCATATTGTAGTTGAGGATACAAATCACTTAACACTGATTAATTAATATTTAAAAGCCTAAATCTATCGGTGAATTCTGGTTTTGCCCATGACTAGGCAGTTAAGAAGGCATGTCTGTTTTGGTATTCAATTGAATGTCAGATCATTGGTTGTTATTTTATTACTAGTTTTACACCAGCTATATTTGTAATAAAATAATGATAGTGAAAATACTTGATCTAAAAATTTAAAAAAAAAAAAAAAAAAAAAGAAAAGAAATTAAAAATTTTCTGTTATCAAACAATCATGCTTGCAATTTTGAAATCAATATTTGAATTTATTACTTTAGATGAAAAGAAAAAAAAGAAAATTTCTTACACACATTTACATTACACATTCTAAATCTTAGGTGTGATGATCCTGTTTTGACAATTGTATTGTCTGGCTTTCTTCAAGTGTTTGTTGTAGTTGATAACCTGGGAATTTCAAGCTGAACACTTTATTCACTCAACAAGGTTAGATTGTTCTCTTTCAACTGTCCATGCAAGAATATGTCTTGTATTAATTCATTCTATCTATTCTCCTTGTGATGTCAACTGTCTCTTCCACTGAACCGGAGTACAAAACATTTTTTTTCTTTACTACCTGGCCCAGGGATTGAATAAAGGGTTTGATTTGGAATTCCTGAAATTGCAACAAACACTTGAAGAATTCTGAAATGTCATGACAATAACAACCAAGATGAAAGCACTAGCTTGAGTAAATTGGTGTATAGTAATAATAATTCTTTATCTAAAATAAATTCAGACAAAAAATACAAAAACATATAAATCATGCCTGAATCCTTGTGATGGTATTGACAGATTAAGAAATAGAATGAGTGGATTAACATCCATCTCAAGAAACCACTAATGTGGGATAATCTTCTGTTAGTGGCTAAAAGATTGTTAGAATGTTGTGCTTTCTAGCACTGATATGGAAACCTTTGTGCTGATTTTTGCTGTTGATTTTGCCCTGAATAAGGCATATATGATGCCATTTGTGTTCATATAACAGTTAAATCCTGAATACTTTCAACATTTACAGTACAGGACTTAATGAAATCTCAAAGGATCTCCTAGCCATCTTCCATAATACCATATAATAAACTTGATGTGTTGCTGTTTAGAAAAAAAATAAACCTTATTCAACTATTTCATTGCTCATCAAAAAAAAAACCCTGTAAAACTTGTATATAAAAGAAGAAGAAGAAGAAGAAAAAAAAATGATTAAATGCCCTTTCCCCTTGAAAAAGCAAATGTTAACAATTCAGGTTTCCAGAAATTATTTCATTCTTATTGAATCATTGATACAGACTGGAATTTTTTTTTTTTTGTTTTTATATGTTCATCATCCATTATTTGAATTTTAATTTAAAACAAAAATGATTTTGGTGTGTCAGATCGAGCTAAAACCTTGAAACAAATATCTCTCTGGCTGTCCTGTTCAGAGATGCTTTGGTTCAAGTGGACCAACTGTTTCATTGGAAAAAGAAAAAAGGATTTGATATGAGTAACTCATGTTTCTTGCTACACCATTTTTATCTGAAATTTTGAAAATATTTTAAATTTAATTTTTTTTTTTTTAATACTTGCTTGCTAAATTTTTTTTTTGCTTGGCTAAAGAAAAGTGTTCATTGGTTTGTTGCTCTTATATTTATTTCTTATTCTGTTGTAATAATGAAGGTGATATTTTAAAAAGAAGTGGTATAAAGAGAAGAAAAAATTGAAAGGAGGATTTGCTGGAATAAACAAAAATATGCTGTTGTTCATAGTTTACATTTACACACTGGAGATGACTTGAATGAAGAAATAGGAAAAAAAAAACAAATGGAGCCCAAAAATGATATGAGAATATTTCTTTACAATTTATTCTGATTTTTTTTCAATATGGAAGACAATTTGAATATTTAGAAAAATAGTAAAAATATTGGTGGAGTGGCACATAGAAAAATATTTTATTGATATTTTTTTTTTTTTATCTTAAAAGTTGAGTAAAATGGGGGGAAAAAAGAAAAAAAATGAAAATTTTATTTTTTTTCCTAAAGGTTTGGCCAATGCCAGCCAAATTTTTATTGTTCCAAGAAGTCATTTCAAAAAAATATTATGCTTTTGTTTTCTTTGGGATTGTCTTCATTTATTTCCCTTATCTTTGGTGAGGTAGTTCAGGTTTGTTAACATCTCCATAAATGAAGCCTGGCAACCCAGAGAATAGAAAAATAAATTTGTTGATGTGGAAATATTTTAAAAATGAGAGACAAAAAAAAAGAAGAAACTAAACTTTTTCTGATGATTGCCCGAAAGAATTTTTTTTTAAAAACTATTTTCCCGAAATGATGTTTAACTGAAAAGAAAAAAAATTAATCTGAAAAAAAAAAAATTAAAGATTTTGTTCTGATATTTTGTATTTAATTTTTGGAACAGAGTCTTGTCCATTGCTGTAGAATGGCTGAAGAAACCATTTTATTAGAAATCTTTAAGATTGATTTCTTTGTTTTTCAAAACTTACCCGAATTGAAGGTTTATATAATTGCTTTTAATTTGTGTGTGTGTGTGTGTGTGAAACAATATTTATTTATTGATTTATTCAAAGGCCTTTTTAAAAATAATTCTTTTTGGAACAGATTTTATTGGAAATAATAACAGCAAGCATGAAAACTTAAAATTGAGTTTATTTTCCTTTTAAGCAAAACTTAAATGGCAAGAAATTAATGTTTTTTAAAGTCTAGAAAATTAGAGTTACAAATATACATTCTTTTTTACTTCATGATAATGTGAGTTTCATATAAAGTAGATAGGAAGTCAAGAAAAACTAAATTGCTTTCTGAGATTAAGTATTTTCTTTCATTTTTGGTCAATCTTTTCTCTTTCTTAGTCTTTTTTATCAAAAAATCTGATAGTAAATCTATTGACTGTTAAAGCAAGTAGCATGAAGTTGGTGTTCTATACATGTTACTGTACATTCTGGTTTAAGCAAAATTGTCTCCCGAGTTTGTATAAGATTTTTAAACTAATTTTGCTGCTAATTTGAAGTTTAGTCAATTTAGTTTGCTCATATTGTTGTCTTTGACCATTAAGTTTTAAATGCTACTAAGAATGTTTGTAAAAAGTTGTTTTTTATAATATGATACACTTGAACATTGATCAAAAATTATAAAAAAAGATAATGATAGAATATGTAAACATTAAAACAGTACAAAAATAACAAGCTAATGTAATAAAAGAATTTTTTTTTATATACAATTGAAAAAAAAATAATGGTTGGAATCAGATTCATTGTGATAAGTAAATTCTTTGGAATGAGTGAATTAAAAAAAAATTTGAAAATATTTTCTGATTTTAAAATCAAACATGCATGAGATTGCAGATAGAAAAAGGTAGATTCATGTAAATTGAGACATTTAAACTAAAACTCTTCATGCCTGCCTGTTGTCTGTCTGTCTCAGTCTCTTTTCAGCTGTTGTACCCTCTGTCCTTCTTCAGGTGTCTCACAAATTTGGTATTGAAATCTTTTTTCACTCCATGGGAGAAGACTGTTTTCATTCTGCTGCCTATGCTAGAATAACAGAATAATTAATGAATACAAGATATTCCTTAGCATGGACAGTAGAACACTAATAGTTCATCCCTGTGTTTTGAGTAAAAATCTGTTTGAAATCTTGCAAACATTACCAAATGTGACATGCATCTTAAGATGGCTGGAGAGAGTAAAGGCTGAAACAAGACTATGACAACCAAGATGGGGGAATAACTGTAAATTATTTAATGTATTATAATAATTTCTCACTTCAGAAGTTCAGTCTGAAAAGAAAATTATTTTGTTATTCAGTTTTTATTCACATTCATACTAACATTTCATTTGAGTAAATTTTTGAACTATTAAATTCACTCTTTTTTTTTTTCTTTTTTTATTATTCATTGCATATATTTTTTATATTTTTTATTCTTTATATATTTTAAAGTCATCTCATGATTTTTGAATTTTAGATTTTTAAAAATGTAAGATAAAAATGTAAAGCTTAACATTGCATGTGATTCCAATGCTTTTAAAGATAAAATAATTGTAATTATTAAGCTGGAAAAATAATAAGTCTCTTATCAATTATCAACCAATGGTCTTTTTTTTTTTTCCTTCCTTCCATTTCTAGCAATAGTGTCATGACTTGCTGTGTGTTAGATATTTACCAAAATCTAATGCATTGACTGTTATTTTTCTTTAGTCAGTTTTTTTTTTTTTTTTTTTTTTTTTCACTTTTTAGGCTATAGTTTAACCAAATCAACTTTTATAGTAATTTTATGTGAATATCATCCTGTCACCCCCCCCCCCCAACCAAAAAAAAAAGAAAAGAAATTCTTTTTTTTGAAAGCCCATTCCCTATCCAATTACACTACTTTAAAAAAGAAAAATCATTTTTTTCTCAACAAAAAAAAAAAAACTGTTTAAAACAGTCTTCATAATTGGAGCTGTATAATACACTCCTCCCTCTCTCACACACACACACACACACACACACACACACACACACACACACAGTTTTTTTTGTTATTTTTTGTAAACCATATATTATAAAGAAAATAACTAATTTGTCTGGATTTTTAAATGAATCAACTTTTTTTTTATATTTAAAAATACTTTTATGTATTTTTATGCTTGAAATTTAACTACAAAAATTAAAAATTAAAAAAAAAAATGAAGAAAAAGGAATTGTGTTGGCTGCATGAAGATTTTTTTTTTTTTGATCATCATCCCGAATTAATGTTTGTCTTTGGTCAGCCTAAACTGTACATATTTTCTGATCTTTTGTAGTAATCTGTCTTATTTAAATAAACAAACTTTAGACTTCAATCAAAACCCGAATATCAACCTACTTTGGATGGTAGGGAAAGAAAAAGAAAAAAAAAACTATAACCTTAGATTGTAGTTGATGTAAATTCTATATGGCTCCCGAAAAAAAAAAAAAAAGTTTGAAATGTAAAAAAAAAAAAAATTAATAAAAAAATTAAATTTATTCTTCTTAACTACAGTTAGTTAAAAAAAAAAAATAAATAAAAAAAAAATTAAAGTAAAAGGTAAAAAATTTTTTTGTAAAAATTAAAAAAAAATATTTGTTTTACTGAGTTTTTCTGAAAGGAAAAGCATTTAAACCCAACTTTTTTGTCTTGTTTTATTCAATTATTATAATTTTTGTTTTCTTCAGTGTGTATTTTTAAAAATATTGTTTTTACTTTTTTTTTTTTTTTAATTATTTTTATGTGTAATCTTACTTGTTCTCATTTTTTATCAAATGTCCCCCTACACCTACACTAATTTACTTCATACTTCATATTTATGTTCTTAGCTTTTGTGGTCAGATATATAATCTATAATCGTGTACAGATGTAAGAATTAAATTTAGAGTACAATCTTTGTTTTTATCGGTATTTGAAAAAAAAAACATTTTGAGATTGACCCTTATTGTTAAGAATCAGTTTTATATCAAATATTTACCAGTTAAATTATCTCAAAGGCTGGCACAAACTTGCTTGCAGTATCTGGTGTACAGAAATGATCACCTGTCTAGATACTGATCAGGTTCAACCTTGATTGATCCCATAAGAATCAATGTTTCAGTATGATTTGACTGAAAGCAATACATGGCTTCATTCCTTAAAAAAAAAAATCATTTTTTTTATTTTAAGGATTTAAATTGTAGTTCTGGAAAATATTTTAAAATAACCTGTTGAAATATGAAGCCAGGTTATAATTTTAACTTTTTATTGATGGTATATTTATAAATTCCTGAACAAATCTGTAAAATGAATAATTTCAGTATTTTAACAAATGACCATATTTCCTGCCATATAGTAATGCTGCCTGGAATTAGCAAAGTACGGTTATAAAAAAAACACAAACTTTTGTATTTTAATTTTCATTTCACCTCAAATGATCTTTATAACAGCTTGTCTTGAAGAGATAACTTTTTCTTCCTTATTGAATAAAACTGGGATGTGTGGTTGGTGTAATGGATAGTGGTTTGGAATGATAAATTAGAAAGCCAAGTTCAAATTTCAGTCAGGTTCATTACATTGACTTATGCAGAATATACCTTTTGGGAAAGATATGCATCCATCTACTCGAAGCTATGGGTTAAATAGTAGGACTTGCATCAGGAAAAAAAATCATTATTATTCTCAAAGTTATTAATACAATATTCACTTGGCAGGTGGGGGGGATTATTCTTACAATCCTAAATATGATTCTGGTTTAAGTCATAAAAATCTAATCAACCAAATAAAACTAATGAATATTTAGGCAAGCTGGGTTGTATGGGTACCATTCTCCTCTACTATAAATCTTCACTTGTAGAGGTGTTTCAAGTCAATTCCTCAGCCGTTATGTTGCATTATGCTGAACCAATCTTCTGAGTAATATATGTTGTCAATGTTTACAATAAAGGATTGATCCTGTCTTTTCACCTTTTATTGGGGCTGTCCAGGTTCCAGCCTGACCTAAGAGTGATTTTTTTTTTTTTTTTTTTTAATTATTATATATAAGTAGTATTTTATTTTTTGAGGTTTGGAGAAGAAATGTGCATTATTTGGTAGGAAATATGGCATTAAGATGTTCGGAAATATCTGGAATTATTGGGAACTTCCTGTACTTTGCACACCTCCCTCCCCCTGGCCAATGTAGGTGAAATTACTTTCTTCAAAACTGCTATACCAACTCTAAGATATCAACATTTATTTATCTCTAAGATGTAATATTTGTTTTTGATATCTTTCAGTTTTGCCCCTCAGATTCCTTTTCTAATTTCAAATTTGAAGGAACAGCCATAGTTCATTTTATACCATTTAATGCTTTTGTGCTGCTCAGTACACAACTATTTTATTTTTGTCATTTGGACTTGCTTTTCAACTTGATCTACTAGTTTGGATGTTTTGTTTTGATCTCAGTATATTTTTTTTCAGTTCAAAAACCCATATTTCTAGAAATTAGGCTATTTTGGCTATAAAAACTTTATTAAACAAGTTTGCTACATGCAGATAAATTCTCAGTGTCCCTCTCCCACCTTTTTTTTCACTGCTGGGATGAATCCCTGTCCTCTCTATATTACTGGTTCAACAGATAAATCATGTGGCACTACTTTGCTTCAGATTGGTTGATTGTTTTCTCTGCTCATTTTAGGTTAGGTACTCACCTGTCTTTAAACTGTGTAGGCTAACTAATTGGGTTATCTGCTCTTATCTGTTTTCTGAATCTAACTAATTGGTTCTCTGCCCTAATAGTCCTTGTCCTAAATGGAATGCCTATATTACTTTAGAGTTGGTTCCCACCTCAGTGTGGGCTAGCTAATTGGGTTATATGCTCTTAGCTGGTTTCTGAATCTAACCAATTGGTTCCCTGTCCTTAATTGAATGTCCATATTGCTTTAGAGTTGGTTCTCACCGCAATGTGGAGCAGACTTTACCTCCCCTTTTTCTTTTAATTTAAAAAAAAAAATGTATTTTGTATAATCTATTTGTATGTATGTATTTCTTTTAGTTATATGTTGATTTCAAATGGCACACATTCAATCACATACTTCCAAACACCATAATTAATATTCAGAGAGAATTTGAAAATAAGGAGAAGCAGAAAAAAAAACTCCCGACATACCTTGACTTTTCACTTGTTTATATCTGCCATTTTGTCATAGTTCAATGATTTAAATTAGGCAGACATATTTGTTTCCAAAGTTTCTAATATCTTTAAAACTCAAACCCGAAATCTTTGTTCCTCTTGTCTTTCTTCTTCAATCTTCAAACTTTCCATGCTCTCTCTCTCTTGTGCTTCATCATTTCATCTTGTCTTTCTTCTTCAATCTTCAAACTTTCCTTGCTCTCTCTCTCTCTTGTGCTTCATCATTTCATCTTGTCTTTCTTCTTCAATCTTCAAACTTTCCTTGCTCTCTCTCTCTTGTGCTTCATCATTTCATCTTGTCTTTCTTCTTCAATCTTCAAACTTTCCTTGCTCTCTCTCTCTCTCTTGTGCTTCATCATTTCATCTTGTCTTTCTTCTTCAATCTTCAAACTTTCCTTGCTCTCTGTCTCTCTTGTGCTTCATCATTTCATCTTGTCTTTCTTCTTCAATCTTCAAACTTTCCTTGCTCTCTCTCTCTCTTGTGCTTCATCATTTCATCTTGTCTTTCTTCTTCAATCTTCAAACTTTCCTTGCTCTCTGTCTCTCTTGTGCTTCATCATTTCATCTTGTCTTTCTTCTTCAATCTACAAACTTTCCTTGCTCTCTGTCTCTCTTGTGCTTCATCATTTCATCTTGTCTTTCTTCTTCAATCTTCAAACTTTCCTTGCTCTCTTTCTTGTGCTTCATCATTTCATCTTGTCTTTCTTCTTCAATCTTCAAACTTTCCTTGCTCTCATCATTTCATCTTGTCTTTTTTCTCCTCTTCTAATCTAGTAATATGTATTTCCTCATCCTTCATAATTTTTGTGTGTTCAAACATGATCCAGTGTGTATCATTTTGCCTTTAGGACAATTTGGGTTTCTCTCCATACATAGATGTCAAGTGGCTTTTAACTCTTTCCACACAGGAAGTTTTGTCAGTGCACATCTTGTATAAATCTGAATAGTTTATATTTTCCCAGATTTGCCATTCCTTTGACATTTGTATAAAAGCAGGCTTGTCTGTCTTAATTGTCTGTTAAGATTCTCTCATGTCCTCATATATTTGTCTCTGTTGGCCTTGTTCTCTCTTTAGCTTTCTCATTTTGTATCTTGCTAAAATATCCATCGGGGTAATGAAGTAGTTTTGACGTGGATGCCTTGTTGGCAAAAAAAAAAAAACAAAAGAAAGAAAATGGCATCCGCATGGATACACAATAACTTTTTGGTAACAGTGAAATACTTTTACAGTTTAGAGAGACAAGTTTCACTTAAACCCGAAACAAACGTTTTAATGACTCCCGAAAAGTTTAAATGAAAAAAAAAAAAAAAAATAATGATAAAAAACAACAAAAATACCCGAATATTTTTTTAACTTCACAAAACTACAAGGGAATGCAGAAAGGTTTTTGGCGCAATCAAGACGTCCTCTAGATGAAATATGTAATGTTTGATCATTTGGTTAGATTTTTGACAGTGTGTCAGATGGTTAGCTTTTCAGCATCCCCTCAGAGTTTTTAATTATTATTATTATTATATTTTATCTTTTATTAACAAGCATCAGTTTCCCTTGCCCTGCATAAAAAAATTATCTTTTCAGGTTTTTCAATTACATTTTTTTGTGTGTTTTTAAAATGAAAAAAAAAATATTTTCATTTTGATTATTTCTACTTTAAGGAAGAAAAAAAAAAAAAAAAAAAAAATTCAATTTTTTATTTTTTTTCCCAGACTTTTTTTTTATTTCCCTCTTTTATATATATATATATATATATATATATATATATAAATTTCTTTTTTTTTAAATTTTTTTTTAATGGAAATGTTGTTAAAAGAAAAAAATATTTGGTGTTTAGAGTATGACTTGTTTGTGTGCATTTGTCTATAATAATAACAAAGATTTCATTCCACTTTTAAAATTGTCAGCTTCTGATTTGTAATCGAACTTTAATGTCTCACACTTCCCTGACTGTAACAACAATTAAAAAAATATTACTATGTCCAAATTTGAATGTCATCTTTCTTGCTTTTTTTTCACCTTTATCAATGTAATTTTTTATGTTAATTTTTTAAAGTTTTTTATGAATGGTGGTGGTGGGGGGAACAAAAAAAAGAAAGAAACTTCAACAGAAATTTCCAGAAATTCACAACTATACCATCAGACTGAAACAAATGGAAATTTCTGTCCTCTACAGTTAATGTGTTAATAACAAACCGAGTAAGAAGACCCTACCATTTATGGGGAAAATTTCTTCTGTTTTAAAAGATTCATTTTGATGGGACCTGAACTTATGTCTTTAGGATCATGCTCTACCATTTAACACTTTACAGGGTGCATTCAAGAATTGTTTTTATTTTTAAGTTCATTCAAAGCTTTGTAGCTCTTAACCAACAGACCACAACTTAAGCCCAAACTAGAATTTCTTTTCTTGTCATTAGCTTTGATGCTTCATCTCAATATTATGGGCTTGTGATAGTTTAAAAGTCTTTGACAGTCTTGGTTCCTTTGTTGATCCCACTACATAAATTCTTACCTTTGCTCTCCTGATAGTCATCAGAATGTTCTGCAACATTTTACATTGTCTTCAGATCCTTTTGCAATGACTGCACAAGTATTTTAAAAGATTTCTATTCTCTGCAACCAGGACCATTGAAAACACTTTAGCTTGGTGTTTTCTGTTTCCAGTCTACACTTTTGCAAGTTATTTGACGCCCAGCTCTAACAGCAACATTGCTTCTCATACTCTTATATTGCAATGTTTTTCAACTGTTTTTATCTCACAGTACACTTGAATATAGTTAAATTTCAGCGGTACACTTAAATTATGATGGTCGAAAAAAAGAGTATATTTTTTGTTATTTACTTATTAACACAAGCAAAACAATTTATTATAATTTGCAATATAAAGAGATAATTAAAATTCTTAAAAAAAAAAACTTAGATTTAATTTTCTGTTTATTATAATTAAGATTTAATGAGATATTTGTACTTGACTTTTTTTTTTTTTAGAATATCTTTTCAAGTTCAAATTTTGTACAGGCATACTCTTAAATCTTCTTCCAAGGATTCTGACCATGATCAATTTTTGTTTTTAATATTGTCCACTGCTTGTTTTTTTATATATATAATGTATACATTTATTTATTATACTGAAGACATACTTTTATAATCAATTTAAAGGGGTTTTAATTTTGATATCTACATTTATTGTACGTTGGACTTCGGTAGAAAATAATTTAATTAATGACCTTTAAAAATTTTTCATAGCTCACCTAAGATCCTCTGTTGGCACACCAGCGTACCACGGCACATCAGTTGAAAATCACTGTTCTATCAATTTTATTGTGCATTGCTCATCATCTTGACTTTTCTGCAGAGCCCTTAAAATTGACCAGACATTTTTTTTGTTAAGGTCAATACTTAATTTCAGAATATTTTCTGTAGTGCCTGTAGTATCAGAATTTTTGAGATGAGGAATTATTATATTCCCTACTAGTGTGATAAGTGATACATGCCTGGGTGTTCGTTGGTCTTCTGATTCATGACTGAATAGGCAGGAGATTTCCCTACAGTAGGCTGCTGTTTCTTTTTGCAGTAGACTTGCCAATCAAGGCTATAGGACTTGGTCTGTCCCTATATTTGGGGAGAGTAGAGATGGATATTTGTATGTATGGGCATTTATGCATAAGTGAATATATATATATATATATATGACTGGAATTTGAACTTGGCTCTCTGATTTTTCATTCTGAGCCATTACCTATTATACCACACCGTACATCATAGTCAAACTACTAAGGGTTTGTAGAGTCATTCAGTCTGTTTATTTAATGCTTGCAGTTTATATTCTTTCTTAGTTCTTTTGACTCCCTCCCCCAATTTATTTTTTAGCCTTAGCTTAAATTTGAACTTTGAACTTACACTATATTTTTTACAAGTAGACTTTACTCTTGCTTGCTACTCATTTTAGTTAGCCTTGTCCCCCCCTCTTTTTTAAAGTTACATACATACATATTTTTAAATTTTTAAGCTTTTTTACAAGTCAGTCATGGCCTTCTTTGCTTTTATATATATATATATATATATATATATATATATATATATATATATATATATATTTTGTGCTTTCTATAAAAAAAAAATTGTTATTGTGTATCTGTATCTCTTTGATACATATGAAAATGTGTGAGATCTGCATTAAGGAACAAAATCTATGAATGGTTTGTGAGACTACAGAGAGTATTTTTGTGACAATCTGAAAAGATTATCATATAGAGCAAGGTTTTCCAACATGGGAAATATTGCCCACCCACGGGTGATTTTCAACTGTTGGATGGGCGATGAGCAACTGAACTGAACTGTTTATTTTATTTATTTATTTATTTTTTTTTTGTCAACACTTAACCTAACCATAAAACTAAATTATATATATATAGTCAGTCGGAATCTGTGGAGAGTTGTGATTGCTTATAATGATATTTAAAAGAATGTATAAAAAAAATTATTTTTGTTTACCGACCCCACTCTTCACAATTAAAACAATTTTCTTTGTCTCCTGTAAATAATCTCCCGAAATCTGGCGACAGGAAAAATTTGCAAAAAAAGATCATTTATTTTTGTTATCTGCTTCTTAATGAAACTTTTAATAACATATGCTGCCTCGTGGCAGAGATAGTTGCATATTTAACACTGATGCCAAAGGTTGCAATCAAAAACCAAGCTTAGATTCCGTGTATTGATTTCTCAAGGCAGACCCTTCACAGAGGACTTTGTAACTGCATTTCCATCTCATTTTTGTTCTACCAAGCTATCCTTAGTGAATTCCCACTATCTTTCTTTGTCTTTTATTCGTTTCTATATTGCCAATTTATTTTTTTTTTTTTCTCCTTTGGAAGGTGTCAATATGTAAACGAGGAAAGTTGGTCTGATGAAGGAAAAGCAAATTAAAAAAAAATTGAACTGGCCGTATAACTTACCATATTGTTGTATATAAAAAGATCTCCTCCTGATGGTTCGACTTTCCTACCCCTTTTCCTGTTTCTGTTACTCTTTCTGTTTTATTGACACACACACAAAAAAAAAAAAAATTGATTCTGAGAAAAATTGAAACATTAAATCACCACTCGAATTTCACCCCCCCCCCCCGCATTCTCTCCTGGTGT
This sequence comes from Acanthosepion esculentum, assembly GCA_964036315.1. Classification (NCBI taxonomy): domain Eukaryota; kingdom Metazoa; phylum Mollusca; class Cephalopoda; order Sepiida; family Sepiidae; genus Acanthosepion; species Acanthosepion esculentum. The sequence goes on from OZ038502.1 coordinate 58,485,839, forward strand.
ATCTGAACTGGGGGGTTAGTTTTCCTCCATTTTGCTCAATATCTTGTTTAAAATATCTTCAAATCGATATTTCTTCTTCACCCACCACCTCCTGTGCATTTTTTGTTTGTGCCGCCTTTGTTATTTTGTCTCTGGCAAAGAAGAGAAAAACGAAAATGTGAAATCTCCTGACTTTTCTCTTTTTGTTGTTCATTGTCGGTTTCTTTTCTCTCCGTCTTTCTCCCCCCCCACCATCACTTGAGTGGCTTTATTCATTTCTCTCCCTTAATTTCTTTTTTTCTGTTGTCGTCTTATATACCATTAATTTTCAGTCTCTCCTCTGTAAATACAGGATGTCCCCAGTTTTTATCACCTGGAAGTTAATTAAACACTTTCATAACAATAAGAAATACTGAAACAATAATTAACTTATCTTGCAGTTGTATGGGGATTTTTCTAAGCATAGCTTAGTTGTGGCACAAGGCCAAAAGTACGGGGCACTCAGGAAGGATTTGATCTAGCGAGACAAGCTTAACCATTACACCATGTTGAATACCAGAGATATTGTGATTTTCTAAGCATAGCTTAGATGTGGCACAAGGCTGAAAGTATGGGGCGCCCAGGGAGGATCAAATTGCTTAATTTTGCAGTTGTATGGTTCTTTTTGGTTTCACACATTACTGACTGAGCCTCCTTTTATTCAAGTATAGCTATATTCAGCTCTTATCATTTCAACATTAATATCAAGGACCTTTCATTATTTCAACATTTTACTAATTTATCTCCCTACATTTTTTTTTTTAGTTTACTCTATTTTTCAAGGGAGGTTTTGTTAAGTCCTTACACACAAAAGATTTTTTTTTAACATGTGCATCTTTATGCATTTTTTCCATTTATATTAATAAACAGTAATTTTTTTGACGGAACACTTTATTACTTTAGAACAAAAGTAAACCGAAGCCCCACTTTTATGTACAACAGAATCTAATATCTTAATTTATCAATGCTGTCAAAAATTATGGCCTATTTTGTTAACATTTTACAATTATTAGGTTTTCATCTGTGGATCTTTAAATATATTGCCCTGTCAGTAGGATTTACAATATGTTGATACCTCCAAAAGGAGACATTTTCTGGATGGATGCTTGCAGTCTTGTTTATAAACACAACCTGTGAAACTGGGCCTCTAGTGTAGGCTGGATTTGTGTCTGCATTCTTCGGCTCTCGTGTAGATCAGACCTGCATCTGCTTTCTTTGACTCTTGTGTAGGCCAGACTTGTCTAGCTTTCTATTAATTCTGATTTGATCCCCATAACACTTACATTCAACGTTAAATAAATAAACAAACAAACAAACAAACAAGGGTGGATATGTTTTTAAGTTGACCAACTTAAATTGAAATATATTTTTTCCAATTATTATTGTATTCTCCTATTTTATAGTGAAGGTTTTCTCTTCTGAGTTTCATAAACATCATTGAACAGTCTGCCATTGTCATAACAAAAACACTGCCATGTGGTGTCGCTGGTTCAAGAGATATAATTCTAGTACAGCAAAAAGTTAAAAATTGCAAATGCACTTCACACACACACACACACACATTAGTGATTGTATTTTTATTGGCTATTTTTTCTGTGTGAGGTGTTTTGGATTTTTCTCTATACAGGTAATGCTATTGTTATATTGAAGAAATAAGTGAGATTTTAAAAATTTCAAAAGAAAGCTAACCTGAAACAATAAAAAGTAATGTATTAGCAGCCTGCTTCCCCCTCCCCCTAAATACATAAAGTCACATTGTGTTTGAAAGAAAAGATTCTTTCTGATGAAAGTGTGTAATTAACTTTCAGGTCGTTATAACCATAGTTTTTGGAGGTTTTGGAGGGGGACAACTTGTCTGAATTCCAAAGCAGAAGTCTTGGGGTTGGGGGGGCATTTAAATGACGAGATGGTTTCAATTTTAAAAATTCCTTTTAAAATTTTTTTTTTTTTTTTTTTAAATAAATAGAACAATACTTTGCATTAAAAGATTTCTTTTTCATTTAATTTTTTTGTGGAGGTTTTTTTTTTTTTTTTTCGTTTTTGTTCAAGAAAGAAGACATTCAAAGTTTGAATATTGTATCAATTTCTCCACATCTAAGGAAAATTTTTTTACCTTTTTTTTAAAATTTTTTTTTTTGTGGGTGGGGAGTTTGTCTCTCCCCAAATTTCTTTTGTTTTGGTCAACGTATATGTTATGTAAACAAAATATTGTAATAAAACAGTTTAACTGACTTCTGTTTTTGTTGTTTTATACCACAAATTATTTTAACTTCAACTTTCATTCTGATTTTTTTTTTTTTTTTTTGCCTGAATTTCTGTGATGAGTAGTTATCATTATGTACAATATATTTACGTTCGGACTATTGTCCTCATCTTTGTTGTTGTTATCACAACATTTTGGCCATTGTGCCCTTCCTCAGGTGTATATCAATCTGGGTAGACTGTTCTTGTTCCACTGTTCATGTCTAGGGATATCATGTAGTTCTTAATTTATTTAGTATTGTTCAGTTATTGCTTGCCCGTTTCCACTGAGTGGAAGTACACACTGCTCAACCCAGGGATTGAACTAACAACCACTATGAACACCCTGTAGGTTACCCAGATTGATATATACCTGAGGAAGGCCAAAACATTGTGATAACAACAAAGATGAGGACAATAGTCTGAATATAAAGTGTAAATAATTTAATTCTGATGTTAGCTATATCTTCCCACAAAAAATATCTTAACTAGTTCACTTGTGTCATGAAAAATGATGACAATACTCAAGTAACTTTACAATTGTATTAATTATATTTTCTGTATGCATTGTTATAGATTCTTATCTACACAATTAAATCTATTTGTGCATTTAAGAATTTTGCTTTTTTAATAAAATAAACAAGAAGCAATGTATTAGTAGCCTGATCCCCCTCACTTACTAATGAGATATTTGTTGTTATTGTAATGCATGATCCCATATTGGTATCAAGTAATGCATCCTGTGATAAGAAGAATGGAATTTCTTGTAGTGGTAACAACAAATAAATCACTAAATAACCTTTAACATGTTGGAGTATGAAACCAAAATAATCTATAAAGTAAATGTGAATATCAGTGTGTCACACTTTTTCAACTTTACCCCCAGAGACAGTAGCCCAACATATCATACCATTTTGGAATCAGGCCAACTCTGTGAGCAAATTAAAAACATTCCAGGCCAGATCCGGACTCACAATCCTGAAATCTTGGATTCCCAAATTTTCATTACTCCAATTGTTTTCGGCGATTTCTTTTCTTTTTCTTTAAGGGAGGGGGGATTTTTTTTGCGACTTGTTTGTTTTGTACAATAACAATTTTTATAACTCGGAAATAAATTTGTGAATAATTGAAATTAATTTTGAAATCCAGCAAAAGTCACCCATGAAGTAAAAATAATTGTTTGTATGGAAAGTAAGGACCTACATACATCAAATTGTCTTTAAATTAAATAGTGGCAGAATTATCATTGAACTTTTAAAAGGTAAGCTTAAAAAATGCAATATTTAAATGCCACAATTAATTTTGAGTTCTGTAATTTATTGTTGTCTATCGGATCTACTCCTCTCTACCTATTGTGATGAAAGCCCAATCAAGAGCCCTCTGCAGAAGCTACTTAAATGCCACCAGATAGGGTATTTAAGCTAGATAATAAAAGAAAAATTAAAAGTTAAGTAATAAAAATATTTTAAAATATAGATAAAAATGATAACAATAATGAAAGAAAAAAAGTTAAATTATAAAAAAGCTGTTAAATAAATATAGAATACTCCCATGTTGCAATGGAACAGGTGTTTTGCTCCCCCCCCCAATTGAAACAAAAATCAAATTTTCTCTCTCTTCATTTTTGACGGACAAATGAGGCAGATGTTCGAAGTCATTTCCCCAACAACACGTTTCTCCCAACAGATAAGCACAAACTTTTTATCTCTATATTTTCTTTAAAATATACAATAATTTCTCTGAAATATATACTAAATCATTTTTTTTCTATGCTTATTGGGTTGTATCTCATATTATTTGTTTGTGATTTTTATATCTTGTGGAGCTGATGAAGTCTCTTAAACTGCCGAACAAAATTGCACATATATATGTGTGTGTGTGTAGGAGGTACAGTGGAGTAGTGGATAGAGGCTCGGATGGAGAGCTGAGTTCGAATTCCAGTTGAATCCATTACATTCACTTACATACTTTTGGGAAAAGTATGAATGTTGTTCTTCTCCCTCCAGCTATGGGTAAATAGCAGGACAGACTGGGTTCTGTATGTGGCCCTTCAAAAAGTGTGGTTGGTTTTGCACAAAGCCTTCACCACTATAATCAAATCATATGTGCTGGTGTCGGTTCCTAGGAACTGAGCTGCTTGACCCTCATACGTTGAAAATGACAGGAGAGTCCACCATATATATGTATGAAACTGATATTGCATGATGTGGACACACACACACACACGCATATATATATTATATAAAAAGTAAATAAAATGTAGGATATTTGATAGTAATGGAACAATACCAATATTATTACTGATTCCAATACAATTCCCGATACTGTTTTAAATTTATGATTCCCATTCCAATAACTACAATGATTAAAATTCATTATTTTCAGGCCCTACAGTTGGTTTGGGAAGCTGAATGAACAAAGTACATTTATTAATAAAACATTTAGTAGAAATATGAATAAAAAAAAATGCTTATAAAATAAAGTTAGATATCCTTTTTATTTAAAAAAATTTGGCAAGAGTTTAAACATTAAAGAGAAGAATTTCTTTACATAAATCACTCAAATACCAAACTATAGTTGACATATTGCTTTACTTTGTTTATCATCAGAAGTCTTAAAAAAAACTTCCAAATTACACTTTTGTGCTTGGCATTGGATACACTTGCCATAATTGCAGTCTGAAAATAGACATCGGTTAAAAATTAAATTTGTCATTGTAAGAAAAGAAATGTTTCTAGTTTTCTTGTGTAAAATTTGTAAAGATTCAACTAATGGTTTGCTATTAATTGTAAAATAAAAAAGGGTCTATTTTTGTCCACCTTTTTATAAGTTTTAACAAGCAAAGGCATCCTCAAAATATTATGCAATCACCTTAAAATTTTATGTGGCATTTTTCAAAGAATGGAACAAATTTAGTTTCAGCATGCAATTCAAAAATAAAACACCCTATATATATATATATATAATATATATAGCAGAAAGGCATCATTGTATGTATTGTGGTTTAACACATGCATATATTTTGATAAAGTACAAGGAGTAACTAATCCTGCAGGACTGAATAAAAAAGAAATGAAAATTTTAAATTTGCTTAGATGTTTAATAAGAATTAAATATTAATTATCACAGCAACTTAATAAATAATAAAGGGTCTTTGATCTTATCTAAAAAATTTAATCACAAATAAGTTTTATTGTATAAAATAAATTTCTCACAACTAAAAAATTTAATAATTTTCTAAAAAATCAAAGTTTTTTTTTTTTTTTTGTTAAAAGAAAAGTAAAGGTGCAACAACACAGTAAAAACATATCCTGTTATTTTTTTTATTATAGAGATATAAGCAATTTTAGAAAACTTTACAATAAATTAAAAAAAATATTAGGAAGTTGAAAGCTAAATAACGCTGATATCCAACTTGATCATTTTATAAGATATGAGATTCAATTGTTACAAAGCATTAAAATAAAAACAAAATTAAAAATGATTAAAATCTTCATAAGGATGAAAACTAACATAAATGTGTATTTTTTGCATGGGATTGATTTTTTTGTTATTTATTAGATCATTAGATATAATTCTACTAGTTTTATTTTAAAAATATTAAAACAAATGTTAAAAGTAGAAAAAACTAGTTTAATCAGACCAGATAAAAATGGGATGAAAATACTTGTTAACTTTTTTTTATACACTTCTACTTATAAAACTTGAATCTCATTTGGTTCTGGGGAGGAATAAATGAGAAAAATAATTCAAAATATTTTAATTACCATAATAATTTAACACAGGAAAGTTCAATTATGTGAAAGAAAAATATCAGTAAAATAAAATTAAATACAATTTTTGATGAAAATTAAATTTTTGGTTTTTTAATACAAACTTTTGTGTGAAAAAGCTTTTTTCAGGAAACTTCAAATAAAAGTTTGTTTATTTTTTTTTTTAAGTAAATGAAGATGAAAATCTGTTTCAAAGCTATAAAATTTTAAGAAATACATGAATTTCATAGAAAAATTTAAGTTTCATAAACAGAATGTTTACTTTTTTAAGAAATGGTTATTAAAAAGGAGATTTATTTTTGTTTATGTAGTATTCTATATAAACAAAAATAAATATTTTCAATAACAGACTAAAAAATGATTTTATGGATTAAAAATATTATAAAAAGAAATTGTTATAATTTAACTGCCTCACCATGTGGACAATTTGATACAAGGTCAGTTTTTGTGAAGAAATCAAATGTGACATTTCCAGGAATTCCATACATTCATTTTTTTCTTTATAAATTAAAATTCATGAAAATTACCTTAAAAGAGAGCCCTACAAAACATGAATTCATTTTGAGTTAATATTATGTCATTTTGATTATAATTATTAATTTGTAATATTAAATGGGTGAATTAACAATGTTTAAAAAGAAATTAAAAATAAAAGTTTTATTTTGAACTGAAATAGATTTTAAAATTGCAAACTCTATGAAAAATTTTGGAAATGAGTAGAAACATTCATTTTTTTTTTTTTTTTTACACAAATAAAATAAATTTACATCATACTTAACTTTGCGTGTTATTATGATATATGGATTTTAATTTTACTGATAGTTTAAAATCAATAAATACATATATATTTTTTATTAGTACCAGGAATGGAAAATTAAGTTTTAAACAAGTAAAAAAAAAAAATACAAAGAATTGTTTTTGGAATGAGAAAATAGGTTAAAAATTCTGATACCAATGCCAATGCCATTTCTGATAATCCGAAAAGTTCCCATATTTCTGATTAATTGTCCCATCACTAATATTTAATAACAAAAGTGATAAAAAACAAACGAGAAACTAAATTAAATTGGCTAGACCCAAAACACATTAAAAAAAAAAAAAATTAATTTTAAATTTCAGCATGCACATGTCATTGCATTAACATAAATATCATTTTAGTCTGATTAAGTTCTAAAGGACATAATGTATCATATGAAACTTTTTACAGTCAGAGATTTTCCTAAAATTGTTCTTGATATATAAAACATTTATCTATTGTTTTCCCAATTCTTTCTCTCTCTCTATGTGTGTGTGTGTGTTCAAAACCCAATGAAATGTCATTCCATAGCATTTGTCTTATAAATTAACTAACATTTAGTGCTATTTCCAAACTAGCACAGATATATACAACCAGTTCTGTGATGTATTTTTATCATATTGTGTGTGTGCGTGGTGGTGGTGGTGGGGCTTGTTTAGCTTAGTTTGTAATGAAGCATATCCGATCAAAACAAAAAAAAAAAAGAAAAAAAAAAGAAAGATTACTGTCAGCATCTTTATAGTCAATTTTGTTGCTACTCAAAAAGCCCATACTGTTCATTAAGATTAAAAAACACTGAACAACAAAAATGTAATTATTTTTTATTTGAATGAATTTTTTTCTGAACAAGTATAAAACAAACAATTATTCTTCATATAAAATGTCAAAATGAAGTTTATAGTGTATTTGGTTTCAAACTGCTCTATCCAAATATGCTTCCTGAAAATAAGTCATAATAGGAGGGGCCAAATAAGTAAGAAAGGCTAATTTTAGCAAATATCAACTAGGATGTCTCACAAAGATGTAATGTTTAGTAAGCTAGTCTAGCAGACTACTGTAATGAGTTTGGTACTCACTGAGTGCACCATATTGGTGGCCTTGTACCAAGTTAAGGTAAGCTATGCTGATATCTTTACATCTTTTCTGAGTATCTGTTTATATTTCTGAAATGAGGTATTGTAATTATTTACATTGTTTGGGCTGTTGTCCTCATCTTTGTTGTTGTTTTGGCCATTGTACACTCCGACCTTCTTCAGGTGATTGGAATTTCAAACTGAACCCTTTTTCATCCACTGGGGTAGATTGTTCTAGTTCCACATGTTATGCCTCTTCCAAATGTCTCAGTTATCTCCCTTTAATTCAACTCTACAACTTTTTTTGCTCACCAATGCAGTAGTAAAGTATTAAACTTACAACTCTTTGGGTCAAGTCACTGGATGCAACCAACGCTTTTATCCACTGGGCCATTATTGCTTTTCTCTAGCAGAAAAGCAATAACAACAACAAAATTGCAATATGAGCTCTAGTAAAAATGGTTAATAGGACATTAACTTCACAGGCATTAGATAAATCCCAAATGGAGGTGATAAATTAATAGTTTTAATAGGCATAAGTCTGGAGCCAAATGGAAACTATGTTTCTCATTGGCTAAAAATGATAACCACCATTCTGAATGAGTACTTCAAATAACAGTTAAGGGCAAAACGGAATCCGCTCCATTGTTTATTGTCAATTCTTTAAAAAAAAGAGAGAAGGCATAAATCCAGTCCTCGCCCACAGGCAAGGTGTTGTAAACCTTTTGCTGCTACTTCGACGGAAAGTGTTTGGATGAACTACATTCCCTGGTCTGGCCAAGTCAAACCTTCATGGCAAGAACACGCCATGCCACTTTCATAGTAACAAACTGCCCACATTCCCTCTGTATTCCATCCGTGAGAAGTTTCACTCAAGCAGCTTCTTCCTGTGAACCCCTGCCCCGTGGAACTGACTCCAAACAGGATGTTTCTCCAATCTCTACAATCATAACCTGATCAAGGGTTAACTGTTATCTTCCACTCCTATACACACAAATGACCTTCTAATGTAACCCTCTACCTTGAGTGGCTCTCAGTCCTTGTAAAGAGTGAACCTTACTGTAAAAAAAAAAACCCAAAAAACCCCAAACAATCCAGTTTCATATGTTTGGGTCTAAAAATTGCTGAGGTAGCATAAATTAGTAATGGTGCCAAGAAAAAAAAACATCCTTTTGATGCCATTTATTTTCCAGGTACAAATGTTAAACTTTACCAAGAATTATTAGAAACTACAGTAGTAGATGTGACTTCACAAGTTGTACCCATGACATATACAGCAAATCAGTTCATTTCACACCATTTCCTAAATTAAGGTTGCGATAATAATAACTAAGATGAGGATATTAGTCCGAAAGTAAGTAATTTCAGGGTAATTAATTAAAATAGATTGGGACTTCAAGGATGTCTGATCAACTTGCCAAATTCTGAACAAGCAGCAGAATTTTTTTTAATCAATTTTTGACCAGGCCAAGGATTTGTCTGCACCCCCTTGTGTGTGTGTGTGTGTGTGTGTGTGTGTGTGTGTGTGTGTGTGTGTGTGTACATACAAACATTTCAGGTATTTTTTTTCTAGTACTCAACTCCAAATTTACTGAAGCCACGGAAGATTACACCAAGTTGGAGGGTCACTGTTCCTCGTGCTACAGTGAGAAGTCGATAACGGTCAGCTCCACTGTAGACGAGATCTGGATGGCGTAGTTGGATGCTTCCTCCAAGGAATCTTTGTGACAACTGCTCCCAAAATGTTCCACTGGGGCTCCAAGTTGGACACTCCACTGTGTGCATACCTGGAGTGGAAGGCACATGGCAGAATCCATAGCCATACAGTTCATTTCGTCCAAACTGATCCTGGTGCCAAACCTGGAGGTGGATTTTGGGCCAACCTAGGGCAGATAAGAAACAAATTGAATGATGATGACGTTTAAAGCAATTATAGTTTCATGTAATTATTCAGAATATATTTTATATTGAAATAAGTTCCCATTTTGCAAGAATCAGTTATTGTTCTTTACAGACAAGTAATAGTGGGGGTGGGGAGAGAGAAAGCTTTTGTTTTTATATGGAAAAAAGTGTGTGTGGGGGTGTATAATTTTTTTTATGATTCTGGGTAGGATGCTGGATAGCTAGTAATATTCATGACAGTCCCATAAAACAAGCAATGAAGTTTTCTCAGAAGGCCAAGGATTTTAAGAACTCAACAAAAAAACTGAATTCTAATCATTTTCTTTTTTTAAGATTTATTTATTGACATTGAAATGCCACTTTATTTTTTGCTTAATTTTCTTTTTGTTAACATTACTTTTTCTAACATCTTTATGGATTGAAGTGCAGTACTAGATTGGCAGCTGGGTCTCATCATTTTACAGTTGAAATGGCTAGATGTAATAGTAAGTTCTAGGCTAACAGTTTCTTCTATCACACTTCTCATTTGTGGAACACCCTTCCTAATCTACTTTGATCTTCAAAAATTTAAATGCAATGTCAAATGTTATCTTGTTTTCCTAATTCCAGTTCTTTCATTGTTATCACTCCTTAATAGTGTTTTTTTCCTCATATTCTCTAATACACAGTAACCCCTTGTGTCTTAGTGGCTTTATTGCCTTACTTGGAGGTGTAATGATTAAAAAAAACAAAAAAACTGACCTTGTAATCCTTTTGTCGCAAAATGGACATCAATTGGGTGGGACCAATAGGCAGCATCTTCATGTTCAAAGTGATCTACTTGGGTCTGACCCTCAGTAAAGCCTGCAATTACTTTCCAGGCATTACCTGGCAGAGAGAGAAAGCAGAAAAAAAAAATTAGGTTGTTCGCAAAATAACATCTGATTTTAGAATCGACCTTCAGTCCTGAATTAATGTATTTAAACAGTGTTTAAATCAGTCAAAATAGGTATTCTGAACATCTATACATTTTTGTCATCAAGTTACGAGGTTATTTATGCCTTTACGATAAAACTCTAAAGGTTTGGATGCCAAGGAATCTTTGAATGCAGTCTCTGCATCTTCTTTCCAATGGAATGTCTTTTTGGTTTAAAAAATTGTCAAGATGCTTGAAAAAGTGGTAGTTAGTGGGCAATAGATTAGGGGAATATGGTGGATGTGGCTAAGTCTCGTATCCCAAGTAGATGAGCTTTTTCAGCATCATCCTGGATACATGTAGCTGAGCATTGTCATGAAGCAGAATTGGACCTCATTGATTAATCAGTGCTCATTGCATTTTGCTTAACTGATGTGCACTTCAGTGATGCTCGGGTTAGATTCCAAAAGGCTGTAATGGATAATACCAATGGCAGACCACCAGCCAGTCACCATATTCTTCTGTTGGCGCAATTTCAGTTTTGGAAACTGTTTGGGTCATGATCAAGCCATCGAGCCGATTGTTATTAAGGATCTGTTTCTCATCCCAACTCACTATTCGATCAAGAAATGGATGATTCGAATTTTGTAGATGCCTCATTGAACACACTTCAAAGCATCAAACTCTCTGATTTTTACAGAGTTCATGTGGAAGCCACTAATTGAGTTTCTTCAACTTGCCAATTTTCTTGAAATGGTCTGATATTGTTTTAATATCTGAAACATTTCTCTGACACTTTGGCATGGATTTTGTTCAGTGTTTTCAGATGTTGACTATCAATTGCAGATGCACACACTCTACCACCTTAATCTTCATGACTCATATCTTCATTGTGGAACTTCAGGAACCAGTGTTGTGACGCCTGACCACAATTGGATCCTTCATCCGAAGCTCTGTTAATGTTGGCAGCAGTTTGCGAAGCATCATGACCATGCAAGAAATGTAAAATGCATCTTTTATTTTTCAGTTCAAGATGAGGGGTATCTACTGTCAAACTATTACAATAACATATGTTATTGTAATAATTGGACAAAATATATTATATAACATGTTATTGTAATAGACAAAAATATATTACTTATTTCTAATGATTAAAGTGTCTGCTTTGTCAATTGTATATCATTCTCTTTCAGAATTTAACTTAAAACATTATATCTGTCTATATTTCTGAGATGAGGTATTATGTATATTATTTACATTATTCGGACTATTGTCCTCATCTTTGTCGCCACATTTATTACGTTTTGGCCTTCTTCAGGTGGTTGGAATGTCGAACTGAACCCTTTATTTCGCTCACTGGGGTAGACTGTTCTAGTTCCATGTGCCATGTTTAATGGATGTCAGTTATCAGTTACCTCCTGTTAATTCCCCTCTCCAAGTTCTCCACTGCCTATTGAACTCACACTCTTTGGGTCCTGTCACTGGATCTAACCAACACCTTTATCCACTGTGCCATGTGTTCTTGGGGACATCTGTGTATGAATTTCGGGGTATTATAAACCTAATGTCTCAGTAACAGTTTTTTACCAGTGCTCATATTGCAATTTTTGCTGTTATCATTTCATGTTTTTACCCGGTTAAGGCAGTGGAGAACTTGGAGGGGAATTAACAGGAGATAACTGATAACTGACATCCATTAGACATGGCATGTGGAACTAGAACAGTCTACCCCAGCGAGCAAAATAAAGGGTTCAGTTCGACATTCTAACCACCTGAAGAAGACAGGAGTGTACAATGGCTGAAACATTAATAAATATGGCGACAAAGATGAGGACAATATTCCGAATAATGTAAATAGTTAAAACATTATATACCCGTCATTTTTTTTTCACAAATTGATCTAAAGTTCAGCCATGCAAGTGACCTTACAAGAGGGCATCTAAGGGGAAACTTTGCCAGAAGTTTCTCAATGATAGTGGTGAATATTATCTTTGTTGCAATTCTGCATACAAACAGTCTTTTGTTGACACATTTCCTTTTTTGGATAAATTTTTCATAGCCTGATTTGCTAGATATTTGCAGCGTCTTTGTGCATGTTTGGTTCTGACAAAATTATTACAAAATCCTTCATTTTCAAAAATGTAATTATCTTTTGTTCTTCCTTTGCAAATCTTAACAGCTTCATGATCATCTGCAAGGAAGAAGCAATGGTTTGTCACTTTGATATTTTATCAGAAACAAGCCAATGTCTTTCGAAACAGACACAAAAATCTGCAGTTTCACTGGAAATAAAACATCATTCATGTTTGACAGCACCATAGGGAAGGACTTGAATGGTGACATTTTTCTGATTTTTAATTAAGTTCACAATTTTGATGACATGTGGCCAAATGTTTCAGAGTTGTTCACATGTTTGTGCATTTTCTAGCCATCTATGGCAGAAATACAAAAGTAAAAAAGGGACAGGGTTGCCAGATTTAACTTTTAATATATATATATATATATATATATATATATGTAAAATATTTTTTACAAAAATTTTATAAAACAAAATATTACAAAAATATTTTCATTCATTTGTGAATAAGTCCTGAAAATTTAATTAAAATCCAACATTTGATTTTTGCAAAAAATTTCCAAATCAATGTGTTTTTTCACCAGAAAAAAGGTGCTTAAACACTAAATATTATGTTGAATGCTAATGAAAAAAAAATGAAGATTTTTTAACCAAAATTTCGAACGTGCTAGGAAGGATTAAAAAATTTAGTAAAATAATAAAAAAAATACTTTGGTCTTTCTTCTTAATAATATAATCATTTTGATGATAAAACTTTGTTTTTATTAAGTTTGTGGCCTTTTTTTCAGCAAGAAAGTGGAGGTACCTAAAAATTCCAAATAAGTTTTATTTCATCATTTTTTCAAACTGACAACAAAAGCTAGAGATACATGTCATTATTAGCCTGCAAACTTAAAAAAAGCATTCTTATTTTTTCAAAGATGCATTTTCTATCCTATCCTAAGCTAAGATACATGAAATGATAAAAAAAAAAAATTGCTTGTTTTCAAAAGTTTTCATTATTTTTCATTGCAGAAAAATTAGAATTTATGCCATAGTAACTAATGCCAGTTTTACAGTGATGAGAAAGGCATACCGTCCTGGATAAGACAATAAACTATGTCCAACAGCAAGGCCTCTGATCAGGAGGTTTGGAGGAGCATGGAGCCATCTCTTAATTGCTGGTGTTCCTAGGTACACCCCAATTCGGGGTGGTAGCACCTGTTAGGGTCCTAGCTATGGGTAAATAACCCAGAAACTGGGGTCAAAACACTATGAAAGTGAAAAAATAGGTTTTAATACCTGTTGTGACCAAGTAAATGGTTAAAGAAATAACAAAACAAGTGTTGCAGATATAATATCATATATTAAACAGTAAGTACAACAGAAGAGTATTACACGACTAGTGAGTGTGTGTCGGTTGACCCAGTGTTCAATCTATTCGACTATTCTCCCAAGGCCTTCTCTCCTACTAATCTTATAGTAGGTGGAAGAGTCCAACATAGACTCTTTAGAGGGAGGACACTACAATACCAGAAATACTTTTTTGTAAAAAATTATTTATTACCAGCAATACATTTAAAAAAAAAAAAAAAAAGATACAGTTTTGAAGAAAAAATATTACCAGAAATAAAAGTTTTGTTGGCATTAAATAACCCATTGAGGTTGATATGCCGTAAAACAAACCAAACCAATTGAGAAAGGCATAAATCAAATAATCCCTGTTGACCTGTATTATTGCTAGCTATCACATATTTATAAGTAGCATGCCACAATAATGGGGAAAAAAAGAAAAACATCATTTAAATATTTGCTATAAATTTTTGGTCGAGAAAAGATAGAAGACTAAAAAATATACAGTTCATTTCAATTCAAAATGCAAAACAGCAAAATTTGTTTTTTCTGTTCTGGCAAACAAACACAATCAACCTCTGTAGAATACTTATAGTTTCAATTAAGTAATAGTCTTTGTTCGTTTTGACTTCCTATTCTTTTATATTTTCTTCTCTTCCAATTTCTGTTTGTCTTTCTCGGCAATCGACTAACTGAACAACTAGCAAAATTCCTGAGTGAGGTTAAAGCTAAATAACAAAGGTTCTCCAGATAACAAAAAAAAAAAACAAAAAAAAACAATCCGACTTGAGGGAAAAAGGCTTGGCTTTTATAGAACTTTACTGGGTGATGATCTTCCAAGCAACACTACTGACATCTTCATTAAAAGCTAGTCTCTAGCTACATGGTTCCCAACGTGGGGAAATTTGAGAATGAGTTGTTAACAGGGAATTTTTTTCTAGTGAGTCTGTGTGAGTATGAATTTGTGAGTTAATACCAACAATACAGTATGCATACATAAAAATATTTGTGTGTCTATATTTACATGAGTAATTATGTATGTACTATATATATATATATATATATATATATATATATATATATAATACAAATATTGTAACATTTTAAAATTAAGTGATAATACTTTTGGATATATTTAGTCTCAAGTTCTTAAGTTAAATTAATGGCCTTTTAGTCTTCCTCCACATGAATAGAAGTTCACTAATTGAATAAGAAGAAATAAATGTCATGGCGGTGAGGGGCATAAAGATTTTTTTAGAGATGCTTAAGTAGGGGGAATCACTGCCTAGCTGGTTGACTGAAGGTTGTGAGCTCAATCCCTGCACTGGGCAGTACATTTTATTTTTCTCAACTACAAGATTACAAATGAAACTTGACATTGTCTTTTGTATCAGTAAAAAAACAAAATGTTTTCTGGCTTGTCTCTGTAGTATAAACAAAAAAAGAGTTATTAGCATCAAATATATTTCAGGTTATTTTTATGCAACTGACTTGAGCAATAACTGAATGTCAACTTGATTGTTTGAAATAGAAACTGAATGAAAGGATGGCATTTAAATTTGAGAAATTAAAAAGGCAACTTTTTAATCTATTTCCAATTTAAGAAAGAAGGCCAGGTATTGTGAAAAACAAAGTAGATAATTCAACAGTGAAAAATTCCTTCTAAGCAGAAGACCTGGAACTTACCCATATGGATTCCAAACTTGCAAAATAAGCTGTTGTCTGGAAATCCACGTGCACTAGCAACTTGTCCAATTAAATGGACTTCCGCCATTTTTATCTCACCTGCAAGAACAAGAAAGTGATTGAAAAGAACTGAAATAATTCTTTGATCCCAAATGGGGGTAGAAAGAGATAATAATTTTTTCTGTCATGTGTACATGTATAAAAAGTTTGTCTTGAAAGCAATTTGTGAGAGATTCATGAACATCTAGATTTTCAGACAAGAAAATGAAGGCAAAAGGAAGGAGAAATTGTATCCCAAATTTCCTAAGTAAAAGCTAAAAAAGAAAAAATAATAAGTAAAACAAAAATAAGTAAAATACCTACCTGAATTATGAGAAATAAAATTGAAAAATGCAGTCTGAAATGCAACTTATTACAATTAATTTCAATAAAGTTCAGTTTTGTCTCATTTGAAGAAATGACAAAAGGTTGGGTACTTAGATGTGACATGACATTAAATCTGTTTTTATTTATTAAAAAAAGTAATTATAAAATATATTATATCCCATTTCAAATAGTATTTCATTCCGAATATAGTCCTGGGTTTGATGATAAACTACATCTGGCAGCAATGACTGGGAGATTGGAGGTTTTGAGGAGCATGGAACCATCTCTTAATTGCTGTTGTTCCCAAGTCCATTCTTACCCCGGGGTGGTAGTACCTGTTAGGGTTCCAACTATGGGCAAATATTGAACCCTCAAACAGTGTATACTAAACAATTATTAAAGTAGAAAGATAGTTGGTCTGAGATGCAAAACTTGGGGGACACGTGTGTTGATCACTTGGGCCTTAATAGACTGGCTTTTAACTACCTTTGAGGACATTGTTGGATTACTGCCCCCTGATGATAATCACAGGTGGTGCAAGATTTGAAAGCCTCTTCCTTTTTCCTTTTTGATTTTGGCATTGACAAGATGTTCCCTTCTCGTTCTGTTGACATGATACATACTGAAGGCTGCTTTGAACTCTTTACGACTTTAACTTCATTTTCCTTAACGTGTCCGTTTAATGTATTTATAGATACAGTGTAACCCGGATATAAGAGACCCAGATATAAGAGAGATTTTCTCTGGTCCCAAATTAGAGCCTGTGTTAATAAAACAAAATAGACCAAACCCGGATATAAGAGAAACCCGGATATAAGATACTTCTTCTCTGGTCCCGACAACTCTCTTATATTCGGGTTACACTGTACTTGTTTGTTTAAATTCCATGGTCTTATTTTTGCCTGGACTCTCAGGAGTCTGCCAATGTTTGTAGGGCAAATGTTTCAGGAGCCATTAAATTTACTGAAAAAACGCCCACACTTTAGATTCATGCTGTTTAAGCCATAGCTGGGGGAGGAAATGGATTATTTTCACAAGTGAATTTGTGTGGAAGTGAATGTAATAAACACGACTGGAATTCGAACTCAACAGTCTGATTATTTTTTTTATTCCTATCCGCTATCAATACAGTTACACCAACTGCACATTCACCCATATCCAACATTTTAATCATAATGCAATTATTCTTTGATAATTTTTTGGCAATGAATATTATTTTTGATTGTTTTTTTTTTTTTCTGAAGTTGTTCCACTGAGAATTAGAAGGTCGTTTAACTTTTTTAAATTAAAAATACCAAATGAAAAAGTAATATTTTATTAAAAGTGATTTAAAATTAAAAATAAATATATTTTTAAAATATTCGTCCCTTGTAAGACGTTATTTTAAAATTTATTTTTGGCAAAAGAAACTTTATGGAATGAACAGTTGGTTGGCAACATCGTATTTTTAAAAAAGTGTGTTCAAGCAAAAACAAAGTTTTTTTTTTTCAACAAACTATTTCTTGCGAGAAACTTACCTGAAACGGAAAAATAATACGAGGTTGCTCAATATTCGCATCACACTGTTTCAGAAAAGAATCAGAAATTATGTGAATAAACTTTTTTAAATATAACCACACTTGTCACAATTGCTTTTTGTTAGTTGTTCTTAACGTTGAGTTCAGTTTCCTTAGCAACAGCCACAGTTTCGTAAGATTCGTTGCAACATTTACATGTTCATTAATGAATTAGGACATTTATTTCTTTAAAATTAAACATTAAATGCCCATAATAATTAAAATCGTTTTTATTTACTAAATAAATAACATTTAAAAAATATAATTCGAAGGTATACATTGCATTTTCTTCAGATCTTATGGCGGTAATGGGGTATTTGGATTAACAAACCTTGAACATTGTCCATTACCTAAAAATGTTTTCTAACTTACAGGTAACATTTTTTTTTATTAGATCTTATTTTATTTTAAGGCAATATTCTTTTTTCTTGTGTTTTACTTTTCACTCTCCTCGTCCTTTGCAATAAAGATTGGCTGAGAAACGGAGACAAATTTCCGCGCCTTTAACTGCTTCTTCTTAAATCTTAAACACAATAATCCAGAAAAATAACAAAAAAACTAAACAAAAAAAAAACAATTTTTCCTCATCACTATCTAAAAAGTCTAAACTTTTAATTTATTTAACCCTTGAAAATCAGCGTATTCACATCCTAGTTTTTGTTTACGGCTATATTTTGGCCAGTTTACTTTCCGATTGTTTTGGTTATCAAAAAGAAAGAAAACACGTATCTCTGACAATTTCTGGGACGTGGTTGATTAAAGAAAGCGGTTAACGTAAAAATGGTAGTTCATGAAGATAATGACGCAAAGTGGAAAAGCTATATAAACGACTCGCTTCGTCGGACAACGTCTACTGCTTTCTGCTTCTTCAGGTTATTGAAAGGCAAAAAAGCTAAGGAAATGTGTTGGGATATCTGACGATAAGAGGCTGCTATAAATAATTAAATTGCTTTAATCACATCCTACAACCAGAAAGTGTCTGTGTGTTGTTTTTTTTTTTTAATGTATGGAGCCTTTTAAGTGTCTGTTGGATTTTAAATTAAATCAACCCATCGGAAACAAAGTTGTTTTTTTTTTTTAGCTTTTTTACGCTTACACACACGAAAGTGACAATTTTTTTTTGCTTGTATATGCATGCACATATTAGTAAATTAGTTAATTTAATTAGTAGAAACTTTTTTGTGTTGCTTTTGTCGGGGGCGCCGATTATCCTTGATATAATGCGCATGTTGGAGTTTGAGTAATGGATAGCGGCTTGGATTGAGGAATCGGAGAGTCGAGTTCGAATTCCAGTCGAATCCATTACATTTACTTACGTGCTACCCTTTTGAAAGATTCCTCTTCTCCCCCCCTCCCAGCATTGGGTGAATAGCAGAACAAACATGGCAACCTACTGCGGGAAAATAAACTGTCTCGACAGTCATGTATCGAAAGTATCACGAATGGCACATAACAGCCTGTTGGTTTTTAAATCAGCCCACTTCAAGTAGATCTTTGTTGAATGGTAGTTCGTAGCAGCTGTAGCTAGAGCCGTTGTATCTTCGGCCCCTAATGTGATCCCTTTACTGGAGCAGAGGTTTGTTAACTAATATTAATAATATATTCATTTTTTTTATGTATACCTCAGGACACTTGCCTGGTACTACTATAGTTTTTCACCCCAATGTGAATATAATTGTTTTTTTAATGGGATCTCAAAACAAACTGATTATTGATCTTTTGAAAATAATTTCAGCTATTTAAGAATTTGGTGGCCATGGTATTTAAAGTTTACATGTCAGAGTATTGTAGGCGTGTACATGTTCGCATAAGCAATTAAGCAACCAAAACTTGGGTTTCTATTCAGTCAGTTATGTGCCATGTGTGATACATGATCACCACCTAAGCCAAAGCATGTATCTTTTGATACATAGCTGACGAGGCAGATTTTTTCATGTAGTAGGTTGCCATTTCTTTCTGTGGTAGACTAGTTGCCATCCAAGGCTATAGAACCTGGTCTGTCCTGCTATTTACCTATAGCTGGGGGGGGGGGGGAGAGAAGAAGAGGATTCATACCTTTCCCAAAGGTATTAGCACTTAAGTGAATGTAATGGATTCAACTGGAATTCAAACTTGGTTCTCCAATTCCTCCATCTGAGCAGCTATCCATTATTCCACTGTGCCTCATTTTTTTTATTATAGAAAATGTAGGGAAATAAAATTCTAAGTGTCTCTTCTGTATGTCCATTTTCTTTTTCTAGTCCAGAAGTAAATTAGGGTAAGTAAGGATGTGAATAGTTATAATGGTCTAGCTCAAGTCGGCTTTGCGACAAGTTGGAACAATCAAAGTAAAGGTTTTACTTACTTCATCAGTAGAGCTTTTTCAAAACACACCAAACGCTATGTGTTGAAAGTGGAAGGGAGTTTAGTTGTCAGTCAACCAAGGAAAAGAGATGTTCCTCAGTGGGGATGTCTTCATCCACATTGTGCTACATCTTGGAAGAAGATAGAGAGAGAGGAAGGAAATGTTTGTCTTTTTATAGAACTTAAACAGCATCACCTAATGGGCATTTGGTGAAGCCAAGAGGGTAATAAAATTGTGCAGATGACCTAAACCCTTTCTAGTTCCTTTATTGTTAGCATCATGGGAAAATGTCTTTTTTTTTTTATTATTATTTTATTGATTTTGTTTCATTTTCCTACAACTCAAACAAAGGCTAAATTTTACTGAGAATAATTTGTTAATTAAAACACTAATTAGATAAATATGTTAATGCAGGTACAATTTTAATTGGACAGAAAATATTGGTGACAGAATTCAGAGTTGAAAGGCTGTGTTAATTAAATTTTACTTATTAATTCAGTGACTTTTATGTTCAGATAGGATGTTTAGCATTTGCTACAAATTTTCTATCATTTATTTAGTATGGCACAAGGCTATAAGAATGAAGCACCTAATGTTTATTGAACTCACTACTGAATAGTAATGGCCAACCAGATTAACTTGTTAACTACTGCCATATGACTAAGCAACCAACAAGTTTTCTCCTGTTTTTTGTTTTTTTAAATGCCATGTTCCTTTATGATGATGTCGATCATCACTTTCCATAGATTCCTTTTCTTTACGATCTGTGAATTGCCACATATGTTGTGGAAATATAGTGTAGTGACTTTTAGGTTTGACTAGAAAGCTTAACATTTGCTGCAAATTTTCTCTTTGGTTGTTTACTTAGTTTGACACAAGGCCACAACTATGGGGCACCTTGTAATTATCGAATTCACAACTTGGTAGTAATGGTCAAACAGACTAGTTTGCCCAGATGCCCTACAGTTTTTTTTTTTTCCCATTGATTTGAAAATGTAAAAATGAAAATGAAAACTTTCATTGTCTGGTTAATCACAATTTGCACAATAATGAAGTTGTCATTATATATACCCGTCTCTCAGTGAGCTTCTGCTTAATCATTTCATGCCATATCAATACTTCTATGGGTTATTTAATGTCGAAATCTACATATTTTGTACTCGATTTTATGTCTTCTACTAATTACATTCTGAATGCAATTTGATGCTTTCAACTAGAGATAAAATGCATTGTTGGTCGTTTTCTTTAAATAGGTATTGTTGGTTGGTTGATTTTTTTTTATTTATTTATTTATTTTTTTAAGCTTATCACTCCAAGCAAGGCTGGAAGCCACTAGCACGCAAGGGGTTACAGAAGGTTTGGAGGAAGAGCAGATAGGAGTGGTAAAGGAGAGGATGTGGAGAAAGATAGTGGATCGATCAAGGCAAGGGGGTTACAGAAGATTTGGAGCGAGAGCAGATAGGAATGAAAGGTGAAAGGATGTGGAGAAGGGAAGTGGATAGATCAAGGCAGCTGGAGATGTCGATTGACGTTACACTTAAATAGTTGGAGCTTGTATTTGTCAGGGAAACAGGAATAAAGAAGGGAGTTCCACAGGCGAGATGTGCGAGACATGAAGCTATTGGAGTAGAAGAGACGTCTACATCTAACAGTTTCAACAGTGAAGGGGTGGGAACGGTATGCCAGCCTCGTGGGACGTTTAAATTCATGAGGCCTAGGAACCAGCGAAAGCAGCTCCTCGGAGCAATTACCGTGAAAGTATTTGTAAAAAAGGCAGAGCGAGGCAACGTCGCGTCTGTGAGAGAGCGACTGCAGACGAGATGACAGATCAGGGCCAATTACATTGCATATCCGTCTCTGGCTCAATGGGTTATTTAATGCCAAAATCTAAATATTTTGCATGTAATTTTATGCTTTCAACTACAGATATTTTGTACATAATTTTATACTTTCAGGGTAAGAGAATTTTTTTTTTAGATATATAACTTGTAGATCATAAAATTTATTGCTGGTAATTTTACTATAAAAATGTATTTTTATATTTTTTTAGTATTGCATTGATTGTCATTTTGCTATAATAATGTATTGCTGGTTATTTTATTATAAAAATGTACTATTGATTTTTGTTTGCTGGTTTACTATTTGCCCATAGCTGGGACCCTAACATTTGTTACCACCTTGGGTCAGGGTGGACCTGGGAACAACAACAGTTAAGAGGTGGTTCCTCACTCCTCAAAATCTCCATCTCCATTTTGCTGCCAGATGTAGTTTAGAATGAATATTGCATAACAGTTCAGTACTCTGTTTTTTTTGTTTTTTTTTATTTTTCCTGTTTCTTAATACTTTGCTTAGTTTTTGGAAGACATCTTTTGCTTTTCCAGTGCACCTTCATATCTTGCTATTACATTTTCCATCTGTTAAAACACTTCCTTGATATTAAAGTTTTCATACTTGCTTGATTTTGGCATCATCAAATCATAGTTTGCGTCTTGGGCTGTTTCTCTTGCTGACAACCATACATTCTGTCTTCTACATTTGATAGTTAGTCCTTTCTTCTCACTTTCCTTCACTACCTTCTGAAGGAGTTTCTGTGATTTCCTTTCTTTGTCTGCTATCTACACTGTGTAATCTGCATATCTAATGTTAAGATTGCAGCAGCCAATGATGAATCCTGGTCAGACTTCTGATTCTCTCAGGATTGCTTCACTGTCAAGGTTGAATAAGTCTGGTGAGAAAACACATCCTTGTCTTATGCCCCTTTCTATTTTCTTTTCTGTATTTACTGAATTCATTTTCTGTTCATATGTAAACTGTTTGCACCCAGTTCTGGCTTATTCTAATATCTTTCTCAAAGAGAAATACTCATTTCTTATGCACTATTTACATGGTTCAGACTGTTGTCCTCATCTTAATTACCACATTCACAACAAATAGTTACAATACCTCATCTCAGAAATATAGACACGTCATTTCTTTGAGCTTAACAGATTCTTTAACAATGATGGTTATGTTTTGGCAATGTAATCACATAGATGTAATGGATTTGAATTCCAGTCGAATCCATTACATTCACTTACGTGGTAATACCCTTGGGAAAGATACAAATCCTCTTCTTCTCCCCAAAGCTATGGGTAAATAGCAGGACAGACCTGGTTCTATAGTCTTGGATGGCAACTGGTCTACTGCAGAAAGAAATGGCAACCTACTGTGGTAAAAAATCTGCCTCATCAGTCATGTATTAAAAGATACACGATTGCCTAAGCCTGTATCTTGCATGGCACCTGACTGACTAAATGACATAGAAAATGTCATATATGAGAGATGAGATGATAGTTTTTAAACTAATGAAAAAAATAGGTATTTATCATTATGCTTTTTTATTGTAGATTCTCAGTAGCTTTATCATAAATAGTACTTGGGAGTTTAAGTCTTTTGTAGCTGTCGCCCCCCACCCCTTTTTAGATGCGCCAATAGTTTAGTTATGGATTCTTTATCCATTTTTTAATTTTAATAATTAGACTTTTAATATGGACAGTGTAAGGGAAACAATTAGGTAAGGGCCCATTTCCATTAGAAACTCCCACAATTCACTGCAACTTCCGCCCAAGCAAGGACCAGTGGAAAGAATTGGAGGGAGTTTTGTTTTGTCAAGAATTAGAACTTAGTAGCCCTTATTACTGGTTACGGCGCACAGGTAAATATGTTCTCTTTAACTTTCCCGTGAAATTACTGGACTTATTAAGACCCCTTTTTGTAAAAATAATTTATATCATGTTTTAAAACCCTTTTTGTATTTCAGTATTTCATGGTGATTTGAAGCTATAAATAAAATTCACGCTCAAACATCAGTCGAGACTCGTGTTTTAATTTACGACCAGAAAAAGCAATAAGGAGCCGCTACATCTTTAGTCTATCACAAGATTACAAATGTCGGTATCTAGTGATGATTGAAGTCAGCACCACTGGTCTTTGAGACTAGAGCGGTATTGCTCCACAACAAGAATTTTAATCAGCTTACCTTGTCTATCACAAGGCTACAAATTTAAGGGAATCTAGTTCAGATCACACACACTTATGGTCTCAGTGAGACTAGCTTAGCTATTCTTTCATAGCAAGATAAGTTGTTTTACTTTACTCAGTTTCTCATGATTGATTGCTCTGTCAACAGAACCTAGAATCCACCAACTGCAAGGAGGGGTAAACCTCCCCAAAAGGGGACACCTACTAGGTGGATGCTTGTAGACTTAATTATAAACTTGACCAATATTTGCCTGTATGCTCAAGTATAAACCTGATCAATGTGTACCTACAAACTCAAGTCACAAGTACAAGCATTGCTTATCCATAGACTCAAATATGAGCATGGCCATACTTGCCTATAGACGAGTATGAGCACGACCATTGACAGCCTGTAGACTCGAGTATGAGCACGACCATTGACAGCCTATAGACTTGAGTATGACCATGACCATTGATAACCTACAGTCTCAAGTATATTTCTAAAGAATTAATGAATTTATTTTTAATTCAACATTTTTATTATTCCAAATGTTACATGAGGGAATGTACCTTCCTTAAAAGGGCAAATAAGAACTTGCTGGGCTGTCATGGTTGAGTCGTGACTGAGTGATTTAAAGAATTGCCTGGTCAAACATTGCCTTTTTCCTACAAAGGAGGATGTATATTCAAACACTGCCAGAGGTCACATTTTCTTTATTAAGTTTTCTTCAGTGCACAGGCCAGTAGATGTAATAAACACTGTTAAAAAAAAAACAAAAAAATATGTGGTGTCTAAAATACCAGTATCCACTAAGAATAATTTTTAAAGTAATAAAAAAAAAACACAACGCTAATTAAAAAATCTAATTTCAACATTGAATAACCTTTTTTTAAAAAAAATGATTTCAGCTCAAGCAAGGAAATTAAGCCGCAAGGGGTTACTGAGTGTGAGAGAATATGAGAAAAAGAAAACATTATTAAGGAGAGAGAATGATAAAAGAACAAGAATTATAAGACAAAAAATAATGCTTGACATCTTATTACTATATAAAACTCTGTGAACTTTGTATTTTGTGTGTTTGACAGAAGTCATATAGAGAGTGGGAAAAAGAAAGATATAAACAAGTCATATATAGAGAGTGGGGAAAAGAAAGATGTAAATTTATTATTATATAGAAAGGTGGGGATGGAGCCAATTTTCCTACGAGAAAGTGTATAAAAAAACATGAAAACTGATCCCAAACGGGATACGCACAGCTGTCATTGAGGTCCATGCCACTCTCACTTGTGAACTTCATGACCTCATGCTAAAAGTGACAGTGCGGACAAACTTCAAAGAGACTGCTTCAGACTACTTCAACACCATCCACAGTAAGAAACAAATTCTATCATGTATCCTCTTTACTATGAACCACGCACATACGTGTTGACTTTTTCACACAAACACACATATAACATTTTATTGTTTCTCACATATGTACACAAAGAGAATTTATGTTTTATTTCAGAATTTTATTAACCCAAACAAAAAGACATTACTTTCCAATCTATGACCAATTGCTTGTATTCTTGTCATTATATTAAATTAATGTCCATTTGTTGAAACTACATTGTCTATTCTACTGAATTTTATTCTTTCAAAGAAAATTGTTTGATTATTCTAAACGGCTGAATTACATGCAGCCCCGCAACATTTCATGTTATTGTATCGAATCCCAACACTCCAAATTTTGACATTCCAAGATCTTATTGTTTAACTTTCTTTGAACAGACAATTCTTTTTAATGTTGAAAGCAACTTCAATAACTGCAAATAAATGTATTTTTAAAATATCTCTACTTTCACAAACTCTTCATGAAACTAAATGTAAACAGTAAACACAAGGTTGACCCAATGGGTCACAGGTGGTCGAGTAAATTTTTTAAAATTCCTCTCTCTCAAAAATACCCCCCCCCAAAAAAACCCACATAAATTGAATTTAATTAAATATTCTAACTATAAAAGTGAAATTTTGAGAAACTGATGAAAAGGTTTATTTCGAATCCTGTTGGCAGAAGTTTGCTACTTGTAAAATCTGTCATACTCTTTAAGGATGAAAATATCCCCACCCAAAAAAAAGAATAGAAAAAGATATCAATATTTGGTTTTAATCTCATTTCTCAGAACACCATCATCTGATTTTTTTCTATGTGCTGTGTCCTTTTAAGACTTAGGAAATCATGGTTCTCCCAATTTCCTGTCTTTTGTAGCGCTTAGTAAGGGCAGGCTTTTTGCTAGCTCTCTTAATCCCTGTCCTGCCAACCATTTACACAAGCTCTCTATGTCGGTTATGCACTGCTTTCTTCTGTCCCTCTTGCCTTCAATATATCTTGTGAGTGTCAGATTTTCTAAACCTTCTTTCCTCATTATGTGCCCTAGAAATTTCAACTGTTTGTTTCTGATATTAAGTATAAATGTCCTTTTTGTTTCCATCTTTTGTAAACTTCATTCTTGCTCACATGTTCAGTCCATGTTATCCTGTAGGACCACATATCTCTAACTTAAGTCGCCTTCATCTCTGAGGGCACTACCCAGCATTCACTGCCATATAGAACTGATATTATGCAGCTGTTCAGTACTCTTTTCTTTGTTTTTAATGTAATTTTCCTGTTTCTTAAAACATAACTTTCAGAAGACACCTTTGGATTTCAGCGTCACATTTTCCATTCTTTGTGCAGCTTGATTATGGCATTTCAAATCTGTAATTTTCATGTTGGGTTGTCAGCAAAAAGAAGAGCCCAATTTCTGATACTGATGTAAATAAACAGCAAAATAAAATCAAGCCCACTTCTTTCTTTCAGAATTTCGGCTACGGTAATCCAGTGGATATTTAAATGAATTCTTATCTTCATTGTAAGTATTTTATTAAACTCAGATTGGTTTCTTACTTAGGCAGACAGTTGCAGAAAAATATCCAAAAATTAAAAACTATCTTGTCACACCATAACGATAAACTTTAGGGCAGGACTTTGGACTAACTTTTTTCACCATTGTCCTAGAAGCATCCTGAAATCAACTTTAAATCATCTGGATAAATATTTCAAACCCTCATGGAATCAAAATGTTTTTTTTTTGTTTTTAATGCTCATTACAATGTTTAGGAAATAAATATTTATTTTGATCCATTCAAATTTTGAACTGTAGTCTCCATGCCCTGAAGCCACTACTCCACCACTTAATTACTGCTTTCTCTGGGTTGTGGATGTGCAGGTGGTGTACTAGATAGCAGTTCAGAATGAGAAATTGAAGAACCAGAGTTTGAATTCCAGTCAAGGTTGTTATATTCACTTACGCACAAACACCCTTGGGAAATGTATGAATGTATCTTTTCTCTCCCTCAAGTTATGGGTCAAATAGTAAAATTATATCTGGGGAAAAAATCATTATCTCCCAAAATTGTTAATGCAATATTCATTAACTAAAAAAAAAAAATTAGTATATATATATATATATATATATATATATATATATATTCTTATAATCTAAAAATGTTTTAGACGGTGACAGGTTATTCCATTACATCAGTTATTTAATATAACTGATGTAATGGAATAGCCTGTCACCCCCCCCCCCCCATGAGTGACTGCACTGTGGGTAGTGGCTGCCTGTAGGTATCAGTAAGTTGGTGGACTGTGGAGTCTAGATGGGATCTGTTGAGTACAACTCAGACTTACACAAGAACTACCGACCTTCTAATAGTAGCACTCACTACGGGATTGACTTGCAACGACCTTGTACATAACCGTTACCTTTATTCTTATTGTACTGGTTTTTACAATAAACTTTTACTTATTTTATCCACAGTGTTGTTCAAGTATATATTCCTATTAGCACGGAGTATGACAATAACCAACAAAGAGTTGCTGAGGGTGAAGGCCATGAATAGAGATTTGTAGGAGGCAGTTGAATATTTCAATTTGGTTTGTAAGAAGAAAACATTACACATTAATTTGTTAATGCATCATTCATGTTTTCTAAACAAAAATTGGCAGTGGGAAAAAATATAATGCTCTTGTTTTGTTTATTAAAGCAAAATTAGTTTTTACAATTAGATCCAAATGTTTTTCATATTTAGAGATAAATAATGCAAATAGCTAAATTTAGGTTCTTCAAACTTCATTTTGGTTTCATTAACCAGTGTAAAAAGAAGCATTTCAGTTTTGGTAGATAGGTTTCTGCTGCTAAGACTAATATATAAAGCAGAAGTTCCTGACCTTCTTTTCATCATCAGCCACTTTCACATGGAAAAATTTTCCACTGTCCACCTATATAATAAATATTCAAAGCATACCAAAATTGTTTGGTAAAAGTTTGTTACTGGTTCATAAACTCACTTTATGATAGTGTAAAAAATACCAAAGGGACATAACAAATAATGCTGACTTATGTGGCAGCTGTGGTCATATTAAAGAACAGACAAAAGCAAGCTTGACTATTAATTAAAACTATAATTTAATTTTATGGTCAATGTTATTTTTATGGTTAGGGTTAACGTTGTGAGTGTTGACAAAATTAAACAATTTTTGTTCATCATTATAAAATTAAAAAGAATATACATGATGAACAACTAATAAAAATTCAGTGAATATTTTTTCTTCTTCTTGGTCTTCCCTTTTCTGACCCCCCCCAAAAAAAAAGAAAAAAAAAAGATGTTATTTCATCTGAAGAAGTATTTGCATGTTAATGACCCTTCTCAAATCTATAGAAAATACCAAAATATTTGCAGGGATATTTATATCTTATCTAGGAATTTGATTCAGTTATTTCTATTTAGACTCTTGTTTTTTAGTTTTTTTTAGGCAGGTTATTTGCAAATCTCCTTTGAATATTTTTTTCAGGTAACATATATCAAAATACCTTTTTAATACTCAAAATCCTATATCGCTCACCAAAATTTCCAATTGTCCACCATTTTCTGTTCAGTTGCTTATCACAATGGCTGGCTGATTTTAACTGTGGGGTGCCCACCCAACAGCTAAAAAAAGAAAAAAAAAAAGACCCCCCCCCCCAAAAACAAACAAAAAAACAGTTGCGTTCACATAAAATGAGTGAATTACAAGAAAGGGAAATCTGTCAAAAACAAAAAGACAAATAGTCGATTTGCCTGGCATCATTCGACAATGAATGCATATGCCCATTAGGTTCCAAAAATACTGGTAAACTGATATTGTAGAGATTGTTTGTCCACTCAAGATCTGACATACATGTATCAACATCATCAGAATCAGTCAGTTCATCACTATTAATATCAGAAAGATTGATATCAGATTCATCTTGCAATTCTTCTCGTATTTTCATTTTTTCCTTGGATTCTAGAATAACCTGGGCTGTATATCCCTCAAATGGGTGCTCTGAATCACTAGACTCCATTTAATTATGATGCTTGATTTCTCGTTGTCACAAAAAGATGAAAAAAAGATTGTAAAACTTGTATTTTCTTTGTTAATTGAACAAAGAAGAGATGGCAGAAGTAGCACATGGTCAAAGTTTCACCGTTTTAAGTCTCTTGTATTATATGCAATGGGTTTGTCATATGGCAGAGTATACGTGGAGTGAGTTACGACAGGTTGAACATTGAGATCACAGGGCAGGTTCAAGCATCTTGAATGCTAAAGGGTTAAAGAACCCACAAAGGGTTGTTAAGCCGTAAAAAAATCAATAAGCAAAAAATTTCATCCCAAGATTAAGAATCATCAGGAATCTAAAAAACAAAGTTCCACTCAGCTCCCCCCCCCCCCAAGAACTGTCACTTTGTTTAATGGCCTGAATACAACAATCTTAACCAATTTAAATAGCAATCATTATCTATTTTCCTCATACATATGTTCAAGACACATGACCAAGTGTATAAAAGTATTGGTTGAAGTAATCCAAAAAGTGATTTGACCCAAAGAATTGTGAGTTCAATACCTGGCCATAACAGAAGGTACAAAAAGTTGGAGTGTTGAGTTACTGAAAGGAATTAACTGAAATTAAGATATTCAAAAAAATGCATGGCATTTAGAACAATCTAAATGGACTAACTAAAATATATCACCTGAAGAAGGCCAAAGCGTATAATGACTGAAATGCGTTGAATATGGCAATGAAGATGAGGATAACAGTTATAATGTGTCAGAAATATTAATCTTCTTGGCATGGATAAATCAACTGTTCATTTTAATCCTAAAGTCCCACACCACTACACTAAGGGATGATAAGCTGTATAAAAAAAAAAAAAAAATCAATAAGCAAAAAAAATTCCATCCCAAGATTAAAAATCATCATGAATCTAAAAAACAAAGTTTGGCTCAGCTCCACCCATCCAAGAACTGTCACTTTGTTTAATGGCCTGAATACAACAATCTTAACCACTTCAAATAGCAATCATTATCTATTTTCCTTACACATGGGCAAGTGGATATAAATATTGGTTGAAGTAATCCAAAAAGTGACTTAACCCAAAGAGTTGCGAGTTCAGTACCTGACCATAGTAGAGGGAACAAAAAACTTAGAGAGTTGAGTTACTAAAACTAAAGGGAATTAACTGAAACTGAGATATCCAAAAAAGGCGTGGCATTTTTAGAACAATCTACCCCCGTTAACTAAATAAATCACCTGAGGAAGGCCGGATCATAAAACAGCCGAAACATTGTGAATATGGCAATAAAAATGAGGACAACAATAGTTACAATACCTCATGTCAGAAATATAGACAGATTCTAAAACTTATTTTGGTAAAAGTTTAGAATCAGGGCCAGAAAACGGGCCATAATTTGTGAGTTAACAAATGAAATGGAGATATGTCTTTTATTGTTTTTAATATATTTTCAAATATATTTTTGATTTTTTCAAAATATATATTCAGATATATATTCCCATTCGTGCGACTGCTTGTTGGTTCCTTTTTCTCTGAGAAAATGCTTTTAAATGAAGCCAGCTATTCTCTATTGTTTAAGTATGAACTAAAATAATATAGATTCATGTTAATTGTAAGATAAATCAACAAAACAAAATTATTTTCATGAATTTAACTTATAGCTCTGTGATTGTATCCCAGATCATTTAGACCATTATAAGCAGATCAACTGTCACGAGTAATTGTAGAACCTTGTACAATACATCTTTGAATGACTGCTTCTCGATCTATCAGGAACAACTTCTACAAAGTAATTAAATTCTTCAGAATTTCTTTAAATTCTTCCAAAGAGCCAATGTTGATGAAGCACTTGGCCAGTTATATTTTCTTTTCAATGTTTCATCACTCTCAACTATTTTGTCTGGACCTTCAATTTTATCACCACTGATTTTTGTGGTGGGGATGGGGGGGGTTGCAGTGAACTAGCAGCACATATCCCTACAAAATCTGAACCAATCAACTACTGTTTGCTACAACCAACTGTAATCACTTAAAAATAAAATCAGCCACTCAAGGTATCTTTAAGTTTCAAACGCTCCCAGTGATTCTCAACTTCTGTGCCATGGCACACTAGTGTGCCACATGATCCTCTTAATTGTGCCACGAAATATTGTCATGGTATATATATACAAAGTGCGATGGGTAAATTGTCGCCACGTGATTTTGCGCATGTGCATTGTTTTTTGATTTTGTCAACAGCACAGTAGGGTCAATTGGGCACCATCCGTGAGAAAAAGAGCACCATGACACAATTTGCTCCTCCAGAAATTTGGAAATGGCATGCTGTACTGCTTGGCATTCACACCAGAAGCTCCAATACAAACATTTCAGAGGACAGTGCAGACTGCAGAGGATTTGGAAAGAGTTGGATGAGTCTAATGGTGATTATGAAGGTATGGCAACTTGGAAAACTCATTCTGATAAGAAAAAAAAATGATTTTTTGTGAGGGCCACAGACTCAACATGGAAAACTACAAAGGTAGTGCTGCCCTGTGTCAAGAGAGTGGCTGCTAGAAGACCCTATTTCTGGCACCAGAACTCTGCACCATGCCACACAAGCAAGAGAACCCAGTCATGGATGTCAGACAATTTCTGCAACCAGATCACTCTTTATATCTGGCCACCTAACTCCCAGAGTGTTACCCCCTTGATTATTATACATGGGGTATAGTTAAGCGAAAGACCAACAAAATTCCTTGTAACACCAAAGATGAACTGAAGGCAAGGATTATGACAGCTTTCACCGACTTAAACAAGGAGACCGTCCAGAAAAGTTGCAGGAGATTCTGAAATCGTCTGGAGGCTGTGGTTAAAGCCAGTGGCGATTTTATTGAATAAATTTACTCATTAGTATTTGAAGATGTTTTTGTATAATTTTCGTAAATATATCTGTTAAAATGAGATGTCAGTGTTATTTTCATTTTTGCGCATTTTAGACGACAATTTATCCCTGTATGTGCATGTGGAAGTAGTAAAAAATGGTACAACGTTAGTATTTGAATAAAAATAGTTGAATAGAAACTGAAATAAAAATAAAATAAGTTCATATTTGTGTAGGCATTAAAAAAAAATCTATGGTTTTTAAGTTAAAACCATAGATTTTTTTATAAAGGGGATATATGTTATGAAATAAAAGTTAAAACTTTTAAACTTTTATTTCATAACATATATCCCCTTTAAAAATTTTGCAAAGTGCGCCGTTGCTTAAAAAGGTTGAGAAACACTGGCTCCTTAGCTTATCATAATTCACAAAATTACTTTTTTTTACGCATGCGAATCATGTCTTGTTTTTTTTTATGGCCCTGATTCTATAAACTTTTTTAGTTTACCTTTCTTTTTAGGTCTTATGAGGAAAAATGTAGTAAAGGTTTTTAATTAATTCCAGAAAATACGTAGAAACGAAAAGCAAAAAAAAAAAAAAGAAGAAGTGTTTTTTAAATTAAAAAAAAAAAAAAAGTTTACGCTAGACTACATGTAAAAAAAACAAACTAACATTATTAATAATATCGGATTTATTTATCATAAAATTAAATATTTATTTATTTATTACATATCTGTCATAAACTTTTTTTTTTAAATTTTAAAAATCCACGTTTTTATAAAAAATTAAAAGAATCAAGCAAGAGTTAACATCTTATTTCGCACCCCCCACGCTTCTATTTTTATGGCACCTTTCTTACCATTATTATTGTATTCATTGACTTATTTTTAGATTTTTGTTACTTAGAACATTTTTGGGAGGTATATCACAAATATAAGTAATAATAATAAAAAAAATGAAATAAATAAATTATGCAAAATTACTTTTAATTTGAACTTTTAATTTGAACTTTTATAGCTTTTTAAACAAAAACAAAACAATTTTAAAGGCAGCTACATTAGAAACCTGACACTCCGAGACAAAAAAATGATATGCAAATTAAAAAAAGGTTATTGTTAGAGTGTTAACCGGTAACCCCCGTTTAAAACTAGTGTACCATATTAAAGAAGAATTTCCATATTTTAAATAATTGACAATTAACGAACTATATAGTTTTAAAAGAGTTGCACACATTATTGATAAAAGAAAAAAAAAATGCTGTTTCCGAGAATTTATTTTACGTCATTCATTCATTTACGTACATAAAAAAAGTAAAACTTTTTTTTTTACTTCAGTATGGTACAATCGAAATATTACTCCAAATGTGCCTTAGAAAAACACAAACCCGGATTTTTAAGGCCCCTACTTTAATAACTAGAATTATACCATATCTGGGAACCACTTGAGGAGAAAAAGGGAAAAAAAAAGCACTGACACATTAAGTTTCATCTCGTGCATCGCATGTTAGTGTGTTATCTGCCCGGCGACGTGTAGAAAGTCGGCCATATGGCAACATTAGCTTTGCTATCTACAAGGTCGCTTAGTGACATACAATTATTTTTCTTTTACTTATTTACACGGTACGAAATTAAAAGATATTTGAGAAGGACAGAAGCAAAAGGAAAAATAGTATTGTTATTCGCTTGTGACGGTGTTGAAAAAAAATTCTTGCAGAAACCGTTTACTTACTATCTATACGACAACGTGTGATTAGCGCTCTTTCACATAGGACAGTTACAACTCCTCTATTTGCCCGGTAATAGCCGTTCTCTGCATGCGTGTCGACTCTTTAACCTATTGTGATTACATACAGCACCGTAGAAGATACCTATACACACACACACCTATAGATATTAAAACGTTATCATTTTTTTTTTTAAATTGATGTATATAAAACTGTTCTTCCAACCTGTGAGAGGTGAGTGATTTTGTTTTATTCTTCACCTGAAGAGTGTCTCTAATTTAAAAAATATTTTAATGATTACTACTGGCTTTTTAGTTTTTTGGGCCATATTGTACGTAAAAATTATTTTTCTTCTAAAACGACTTAGTTATCAACTTTTCCTTTTTTTACTCGATGGGGACAGATCGTGTTTAAAAATGACGTTTTTTGCGGGGGGGGGGGTCATTAAAAAAAGCTTGTTCTTTACTTTAGTTTACTTTGTTCATTTTCAAGTTTTACTTTATCTTAAGTTCGTTGTTTTTTTTTTTTTTTTTTCTTCTATTGACTTAAATCTTAATGGTTAATTTATTTTTGTAATTATTTTTTTTATTTTTACAATCCGAGAAACTTAAATACTTTCTTTCCCTTATTGAAATTTGTGGGTAAGTAGATTTTCCTTGGTCAGCTGAAAAGAAAAAAATAAAGAGTCAACAAATTGTTTAGTAACTTAAAAACTTTTTTTAGTTAGATTTTCATTTTTTTAAGTAAATTTGATGTCTTAATTTGTGGAATCAAAAGTTAAGTACTTTTTTTTGTTAATGTTTTCATTGCGAAAAAGAACACTGCTTTCGTAAATCAAATTGTTACACGTTTCGGTTTAAAAAATTAAATAAAACCAAAAAAACTAATTAATTAAATTTCGATCATTTCCAAAGCATTCAAAAAATTAAATTATTTTTTAATTTTACTTGTGTCAAAAAAAAAAAAAAAATCTGATTTTACATAAGCATTTTATTTACGGTTTCTACTTATTTCTTCTTCGCAAAAGAAAAACCAAAACTTTTCTACAGAACAAGTCCCGATATTGTAACCCATGGCTATATTTATTTTTTATTCATTTAAATTTATAGTTATTTTTTTTTTCTTAATAAAAACTCAGCCTGACACCACAATAACTAATTTCTAATTAAATCCTAAACAAACCATAATGTGAAACGGTAGAAAAAAATTACATTTTTAAATTAAATTGATAGTGAAACAATTTTATTTTTATCAAATGATTTCTCAGTAATTTCCAGTTATCAGATCATAAAATCATTTAAAAATGATGGGCGATTTGATAACAATTCAAATTATCATGGTTGCTGAGGGCACTCGATCAACCCGAGAGAGAAAAAAAAAAAAAAATTAAACAAAATTAAACCAGGTTTGAAAAACTCGGACTGATTTAGTAGAACAATTACACTTTTAGTTAAAATAGTTAATTTTTATTTTGCTGTTGTATTTTTTTTTTTTTTTTTTTTTTTAGATTTCATCTTAGTCTTTCGTTGTAAATTAACACGGTGCCTCTCTAAGCAATCGGGATAATTTGGAACCGCTAAAAAAACAGAACAAAAAAACTCAAAAAAACTACGTGTTCATCAAATAATGTTGATTTCAAAAAATTAGATGTTAAGAAATTTGCTTTCACCGAAGATAATTCTTAGAAAATATTTTCTTTCTTTTCTAAGAAATCATATGGCCATTTTTCTGTCGAAAAAGAAAATTATCTGATCAAAATGTCAAATATTTAGAATTTTTTTCATTAAAAATTTTGTTCTTTTTAACATGTTTCGAAGAAAATCTGAAAGCATAATTTAAAAAAAGTGGTATACCTTTTTTTTTATTTTTTAAATTCTAAGCTTTTGAATTGCTTTCATAGCATGTTCTCTAAATTTATCCAAGCTTTTTCTTTTGTAACTTTAAATTAAGCTTAAAAATGTAAATCTATCTAATTAGTATTTTATTTTATTATTGCAAGTGACAATTTTTTGATCAGGAAGGTTTCAGTCGAACTTGTTGAGTGTGTTATTTATTCCTTTGAATGATTACAATTTTGACCTGAAAAGTGTTCTAATAAAATGAAAATATCAAGAGAGCTAATGTGGACATAGGAGTCAACACTGCTTGGTTTCATGCTTTACTATAACCTTTAAACCAAGCTGTTCAAAAGATTGCATTTTTGACAGTTACCATGCAGTATTGATTCTCATGCCCACACACATTGTGTATATCTCTGGACATTTTATATTGTGTGTATATATAAGTATATTTTGGTAGCATGTATTCATTGAGACGTGTTTCATTGAATAAAATACTCTGAATAATATGTATCAACACTGTAATTTTCTCACTTCCTTTAATAATGACACCAGAAAGCTTGTCCATGAATACAAAAGGATCCAATTGAAAATAAGTAGGCAAAACTTGTCTAAATTATTCAATGAAACTTGTCTCTCTCTCTCTCTTATATATAATATATATATAAGAATTTATTCAAAAATTATAACATAAATGTTATAAAATCACTACAAAAATAGCCATTTTGTTTCAACACTTCTGGTGTTTTATCAAGTGATGGTGTTGAATGTAGAATAAAGAGTTTTAGAAGGTTCAAATCGACCAAACACCCCTCGCTCGGGGAAACTCTGTTACATAAGCTGCAATGACCAATCAAAATACAAGTATGAGAATTCAAAAAACTTGACAACGAACCTTGGTTCTAATAATGCCTTAATGTTAGGGCTAGACAAAAATAAAAATCATTCTTATTAATATTAAACTTTACTATAAAATTGAAAATTACCAATTTTAAATTTAATCTGTATTAAGTTTAAAAAAATATTATAAAATTATTTAAAGAAGAAACTGAGGAAAAAATACATATTTTGTTATTTTGTTTTAATTGAAAGGCCAAAAACTCCAAAAAGCTTCATGATTAAACAAGATTCTGTCTACCTCAAATGCACACTTTACTTGCTCATGACTACTCAGCTTCATATCTGGAACATAAACAAAGTGTTTATTTAAAACAGTATTTTGTGGTAATAAAAAATATATATATTGTACACTGAGTGTTGATGCTAATAATATAGTGATCAATGTATAATAAGAGAGTTATAATTTATATTAATAATAAATATACATTTTCCCCTCACCAGTAGCACAACTCTGAGTTTCATGCACAATGCATTCTAACTATGAAATCTATATCTATAATTCTCAAAATGTGTGTGTGTGATCAGATGTTGTTTATGCATTTCCACAGTTTTCATCAGATTTTGATGAAATTTTTCTTTGTTTGATTGATTCAGTGCCAGTTTTGAGTCCAAATTGTTGATGACAATGGCTCTCCACTACTTCCTGTCCATTATAACTTTCAGCAATGTTTTACTATCTGTTCTTGGATATATATCTTTCATAAAACTTTAATAAAAATAGTTTAAATTATTACAATAATAATATTTATTATTATACAGTTCCCCTTTTCATCCCCCCCATTCAAATTGTTACCCCCCCCCATTTGGGGATGTACCTCGGTTGCACCCAGTTGTTGTTACTAAATATTGATTTTCGGGTGGGCTGACTTTAAACTTAAACTGCTTCAATTGAACAGCAAAAATTTCCAGTAATGAAACACCCGGTCAAAGACGGGTTATACTGCTAGTTTGAAAATAAATTAGTTATCTCCAAGGATCTTTATCATCACTTCCAAGACAATTGGAGGTATAATTATGAGGAAAACTAGATCCAACACCGATGCTAGGATTTATCAAATAATTTGCTTGCAATGTAGATACTTACATTGGGAAGACATCTTAAAGTCTAAAAGCTCACATCTGTGAACACAAAGTAGAACTAATGTAGAGATAACTATTTAAACTCACTTGTAATATGCAGGAACAAGACTGGCTATAACTTTGATTTTACAAATGCCACCCTAATTAAAAATACAAAAAAAAAAACAATTCTTTACATTGAAAATACTTTGAGGGAGTCCTGATAAAAATTTTACCAACTCTAAATACATGTGAAAAACATATTTTATCACTAACCTTTATTAAATCAACTCAATTTAATCTATATTTAAGTTGGTTGTCTCTAATTTTCAAAATATTTTAAAGATTACTGACTTTTTGGGGCCATATTGAACGTAAAAAAGATTATTTTTCTTTTAATGACTTGGTTATGAACTTTTTCTTTTAATGACAGGTGAAATAAACTAATGCACTTTTCATTTTTTATTTAATTTCATATATGTAATATTACTAAACATGCACAATATATTCTTGGTTATTGTAATATAGGCATCATCTTATCTAACCTATTATGTTATTAAAATATAACAATCATTGGGAATATATTTAATTCTATTTACATTTATATTATAGGTATATGATATTGGTTACTTATGTTTATTTTTTTATGTTTGAGTTTAAAATTTTATTTTGTGTGAATGAAAACTCCTTGATGAAGTATTATAAATGAACAGTCTGAATTTTATTTAGCATTACCAAAAAAATTTGACATGGTAGTATTAATTTTTCCTTAAAAATATATGCTTAAAAATATGTATTATATTTACCACGTGAACTACAATGAAAATAAAATGAGAATGATATGGTGGTTAATTTTGGTTTTGTGCAGGGGTTCCGTGAGATATGTAATTTATTTTAAGTGTTATGCAAGAGTAAAAAGGCTGAGAAAAGCTGGTCTAGGCATATATTAGATTGTTACAAAAGTTTGTGACCAATTAGAAAATTGAAAACAAAATTTTACATACTAACAAAAAAAAAAAAATTAGTCAAGAACAGTCGTTTTTAACTGTCTGCCATCGTTCTGCAAGGTTGTTGTCATTTTTGTAGAAAATCTTTTTTTTTTTTCTTTTTTTTTTTTTTTTTTTGTGCAAAGAAAGTTAGATATTTTTCAATTGACTATACAGTCAAATTTTTTGTAATTTAAACAAACTGTTCCATAGAAACCAGAACAAGTGAAAATCCAAAGGAGCCAATCAGGAAAATACGGTAAATGCTGGAGGGTTTCCCCATTCCAGCACCTTAAGCTTCTGCAAGGTCTGTTTTTCGACATGCTGCCTTGCATTGTTGTAGTGGAAAATGACACCTTTCATTTTGATTTGCTAGAATTTGCTGTTTTTCTTGAATAGCTGCACTGAGATTGGTGAGTTGGTTGCAATATTTCTTTGCAGCTAGTATTTCACTGGCTGGAAGAATCTCAAAGTGAATTATCCCTCGGTAATGCCACCAAACTGACAGCAACACCTTCATTGGATGCAAACCTGCATATTCACGGCCTTGCTTCCAGCTCCATCTGTGTCAAAATTTTACATACTCAGAAAAAAAAATTAATCAAGTATATAGTCTTCATTTTTATCAACTGTCTCCCATCATTCTATGAGCTTGTTGATGCCATTTTCATAGAAACTGTTTTTTGTTGGAAGAAGGTTGTGAGGTAGTTTTCAACTGACTGTACAGTCACTTAAATTTGTCATTTATTCTGTAGAGACCAGAATAAAAGAGAATCTGAAGGAACCAAGTTAGAATATGGTTGGTACTGAGGGTTTCCCATTTCAACTCTAAGCTTCTTGCAATATGTGGTCTTCAGCTCTGTGTGCATCAAACGTTATCAAAAACAAT
The DNA here is from genome assembly GCA_964036315.1 of Acanthosepion esculentum. Taxonomy (NCBI): domain Eukaryota; kingdom Metazoa; phylum Mollusca; class Cephalopoda; order Sepiida; family Sepiidae; genus Acanthosepion; species Acanthosepion esculentum. The sequence continues at coordinate 58,525,550 of OZ038502.1, forward strand.
CTATTTTTCATCATCTGTGACAATTCTGTCCAAGAACTGCTACTTTTCTTGGCATAACATCAAAGAAATTGCTGCAGAAACCTTATTGAGCTTCTTCTGTTCCATCAGAGACTGTGGCACCCATGTGTTGAATCTAGAAACCAACCCAAATATCTTCAGATGGTGAAAGGCAGTTCAGATGTATTTTCAAACTCTTAGCAATCTCTTTCATGAAAATCTTCAGTTTATTCTCTATGATTGATAGCAAGCATAGCATCTTCCTCAAAGTTGGAATGTTGCCTGGAATGTGGTTGATTGTTTATATTAAAAATCCCCCTGACATCTTCCAAATCACTTTTTGACTATCCGAGGAGCTGCAGCACAATCCAAGTAAACCTGAATGGTTTTTGCCATAGTTCCAACGCTTACTCTTTTATGAAATTCATACAGCATGATATGGCGAACATGTAACATTTTATACTCTGACTTTAAGGCATTGATTTGTGGACGAAATGTCAACACTCAACATATTTGTCAGTCATGTATCAAGATACATGATAGCCTAAGCATGTATCCCGCATGGCACATAATTAACTGACTGGGTCGCTTGCAGCTTAGTGGCATTATTTTGCTTGCTTGGGGTGAATTGATTAAAAAAAAAAAAAAAAATATTAGTGTAGTGATACAAAAATTGGAAAGATTCCTTTCAGAAACTAAGCAAAGTATTAAGAAATAATTTTTATTAAAACTAAACAGCCATCCATGTATAAACAGAAGGAGCAGTTGTGGGAACGTGATCTGCCTATGAAAACGTATCTTGATATATTAGTAATGCAGGTGTAATTTCTGTTTGTCTTTTTTTTCTTCTTTTTTCTTAATTGCTGTGAACCTTTTATTTTATTTTATTCATCTTGATCAAGCCCTGTAAAGTGAGGCTCATTCTTTTCTATTTTCTTATGCTTTTGTCGTGTTTTCTCGTTTCATTCCATCTACTGTAGTTGTGATAATGTTTTCTGTACTTGACTTTTAATTATGTCCGTTTTTATTGCCATATTAAGAAATAGGAAACTATCATTAGAAACGAATGAGTGCTGAACTGCTATGTAATATCAAATCTCCTATATGGCATTGGATGCTGGACAGTTTCCTCCCAGATGAAGAAGGGATTTGCAGAAATAGATGTAGTTCTAATGATGAATATCATGGGCAGAGCATGTGAGTAATGAGGCAGTTTTAAGGAAAATAGGAGCAATAAAGAAACTTATACTTACAATCAGTCTAACGCTTTCGCTCCAGCCCCTCAACCTCCGACGTCTTACTCTCTGGGTTGAGGTGTTTACTTGGTCTTAACCGAACTTAAGGTAGTGACCATAGGTCCCCTGAGCATCCGTAGATCATTTGACCAGTCCACTGGTTTAATCCTGCTTCCTGCCCACGTTGTTTGGTTTGATCCAGAAAGCAGAAGTGATATTCATCCATTCACGGTTGACTGAAGATATAGACACAGCTGGAGAGTCTGTGCTAAGAAATTTAGAATGCACCAAAAAAATATATATCTGCAGAAAGCCGGACAAACAACTATTCAATGGTTGAATTGTTAATGTCTTTTATATAGCAGAAAAGAATAGTATAGAAAAGAAACGGGTTACAGAAAAGAAAATAATTGACATAAAAACTCATACACTGGATTCTAGACAGAGAGAGTAGGTTGTGATTAGCTTGTGAAATCATCTCAGAACGATATACGACTCTTGCGATGGAGAGATAAAGATTTCTGTGTGTGGCTTAAAGTTTATAGTTGCGTTCCTCCTCGGCGGTAGTAACAGTAGTAGTAATCTTTGTGGTAGCAGAAGCATCGGTACTTATATTAACTGTACATATTAGCGGGGGTTTTGTTCCAAATCTGTCACTTCCAGTCTCCGACCTCTCTCTACCCAGCTCGACTGCACTCGACGACAGACAAGCCCAAAAACAACCTTTAGATTATTGTAGTTTGTTTGACGTTTCCGTTTCCAGTGGTAGTAATAATAGTAGCAGTCTTAGATTGTTGGAGGAGTAATTCGCTTCTTCGTACTTATATCAACAAAATATGTTAGCAGGCGTTTGGTTCCAATCTCTGACGTCACTTCCAGTCTCCGACGTCACTTCCAGTCTCCGACCTCTCTCTACCCAGCTCAGCTGCATTCGACGGCAGACGAGCCAACCACTCTGTCAACAGATTTCTGTGCGCATTTATATAGATAAACCTGGCTGATCATAAATTGACCCTTGGTCCGCACGCAATTATCCCGAGTGCTGCTTTCAACCCAAAATCATGTGAATTTCAAAGTTCCTTATAGCCTTAGTAAGCTCTTTCAAATTTTAACCGATAAAAATTATCTCGATCATCTTCCATTGTTTTCCTAATGACCCAATCCCAAATGGGCGAGATCAGGTTCCCATCAGTAAACAAAATTGTTCTAATCTAATTTCGCTGTTCAAATCTACTCCAATTTCAATGAAAAAAAAATGTGTGTGTGTTTCCCAAACTCTCTCTGTTACATCAGAAAGAGACAGTTGAAATTTCTGGGAAATGTGAGGTAAGTAGTCTTAGAGAATTTAACATTCACAGGATATATTGTGGACAATTAGGAAGAAACTGACTTAAATAGTTTGTGTGGATAGATGATAGAACAGACACAAAGATAGATGGTAAAGAGACAAAAGTTATGAAAAAACAGATGTGGAGAGCCATGATTGCTCATGTCCTGAAAGGACTTGGTACATAAATGAAGATAAATCAGTTACTGAATGGTGTTATTATAAATGATTTCTCTTTCAACTTTCTGCTAAATTTTCCGTCTCAGTAAACATGAAGTTACTTTATTTTATGACTTATCAACCCTTTGTGAGTTAATGAAAGCTGAAACATATTTCTGATTGTAGGAGATTGTATACAGTACCTGGTGTTTGCAAGTGGTCCCCCATCTAAGTATTGACTGAACTTGACACTGCTTAACTTTGCTGATTGAATGATAGTGTTTTCAACATGATTTCTCAGGCTTAAGAGAAACTGAAGAAATAGAATTATATCTTATTTTTCTGCACTTTCAACACACGAGTTGACTGTTTAATCAATTTTTTACAAAAACAGAGATATTTAATAAGCTTGGCTTTAACTATTCTATAGAGCAATTGTGGGTATGGAAGATTGTGTTGCGTCAAAGGTTTCAAGTGTAGATAATTTGAATCTATTCAGCATTTGTAATTTTAGATTTTTTTTTTTTTTTTTTTTTCTGGATTCAAGCACTGGGAGTAGTGGAAATAAGCAACTACCTCAGCCCCCAAACAGATTCAAACATTCCATAACACAAAACATAATTAGTAATTTTGAGATAGCTCTTTATGTTAATGTAGGTTGTCTTGATTTGATGATAGTGTAGTAGTTTTCGGTACCACAAGATTTCTCTTTCTCTGACTTTTTCACATTCACTCTTTCTCTCTGACTTTTTCACATTCACTCTTTCTCTCTGACTTTTTCACATTCACTCTTTCTCTCTGACTTTTTGACATTCACTCTTTCTGTCTGACTTTTTGACATTCTCTCTCTCTGTCTGACTTTTTGACATTCTCTCTCTCTGTCTGACTTTTTGACATTATCTCTCTCTGTCTGACTTTTTGACATTATCTCTCTCTCTCTGACTTTTTGACATTATCTCTCTCTCTCTGATTTTTTTTCTTTTTTTCCCTTTGTTTCACAAGTAATGATTACATAATAAAATCTGTTTCTATTTGAGTTTTTAATCTTTATTTTCAGTTAGAAAAAACTTGTCGGTCATCCCAAAAGAGTCAGCAGAGTTGTCATGCAGTGTCCAGTTCCGACTCAGATGCAACTGTTGATCCTGGCTCAGATGCAGCCACTGAGCCAGACTCTGATGCAACTGTAGAACCTGATACACAGGATTTTGACTCCTCCCAGGATCTTTTTTCTGATCCCTCAGATGACGAAAAAGAAACCTCTGTTAAGATGTCTTCAAGAGTAGTCAGACAAACCACACATGCTATTTCTGATAGTGGCTCGGACTCTGAGACGGAGATAAAATCGTCCAGTAAACATCGCCACAATAGTCACAAATCTTCTCATTCTTCCTCTTCTGCTGGGAAAGTGGACTCTAAGAAGGTGTCCTCTGGACATCACCGTGGAAGCAGTAGCCATTCCAGTACTCGTGATGTGGATCCAAGTCGTTCCAAGAGTCGTTCCCACCGTAGTTCATCTTCCAAATCAAATTTGGATATGCCACAGAAATCTGATAAGAGTTCAAAAACTTCTGTGTCATCCAATGGTTCAGGCCTTTTTTCTGACTTTCTGGACCTTTCTTCTTCTGAAACCACCTCAGCTGTCCCTGTTAAATTACCATCCTTAACCTCTACTCCAGAAAAGGCCCCCACCCCCAAAAGTGCCACCACCAAAAAAAACTCAAAACTTCATGACATTTTTGGCAGTGATTCTGAAGACAGTGCTGAAGACAGTGGAGTTGGAGTGGGTTCCAATGATGCCAAAGCTAAGCAAGACCCAAATGACCTGGTACCACAACCAACGTCACCCTCCCCACCTCCATTGTCTTCACCTTCACCCCCGCCCTCTCCGTCCTCAGTCTCGTCACCCGACCCTACCTCAGCACAAGTGTCTTCATTGTCATTTGACAAAGCAATTGATTTTGATAGTACGGCAGTGCCCAAAGCAGCCAAGTCGAAGCCGTCATCTTTGTCAACATCTTCGTCCAAACAGTCATTACCCAAATCATCGAACAGTGTTTCAAAGCCTGAATCTCGCAAACCTGACCATTCACTGTGTCACTCTTCTTCATCATCCTCTACCTCATCATCAAAGAAAGAACCGGTCAAGGATGTTACGAATAAGAGTTCATCGGCAGTGAGTGAAAGCCTACTGAACAAGAGGAAACAGGCAGGTAGTAACAAACCAATGTGTAAATATGGAAGTGATTGCACGAGAAAAAATCCTTTGCATTGGGCAGAATATGAACATTTTGGTAAGTACAGGATTTTAAATGATATCCCAAAATAATTCACGTCTATAGTAAAATTTATTTCCCAAAGTAGTTCACGTCTATAGTAAAATTTATTTCCCAAAATAGTGTATTATAGTAAAATGATATCACAATATAGTCTGTTACTATAGAAAAATTTACATTATACCTACTTCATTAACTGCAGTTCTAATCATAATCTTTTTAATTATATTGTATGTGATGGTATCCGCTACACCATCACTCGGCGATTGATGTGATGGCATCCTCTGCACCATCACTCGGCGATTGAGGTGATGGCATCCTCTGCACCATCACTCGGCGATTGATGTGATGGCATCCTCTGCACCATCACTCGGCGATTGATGTGATGGCATCCTCTGCACCATCACTCGGCGATTGATGTGATGGCATCCTCTGCACCATCACTCGGCGATTGATGTGATGGCATCCTCTGCACCATCACTCGGCGATTGATGTGATGGCATCCTCTGCACCATCACTCGGCGATTGATGTGATGGCATCCTCTGCACCATCACTCGGCGATTGATGTGATGGCATCCTCTGCACCATCACTCGGCGATTGATGTGATGGCATCCTCTGCACCATCACTCGGCGATTGATGTGATGGCATCCTCTGCACCATCACTCGGCGATTGATGTGATGGCATCCTCTGCACCATCACTCGGCGATTGATGTGATGGCATCCTCTGCACCATCACTCGGCGATTGATGTGATGGCATCCTCTGCACCATCACTCGGCGATTGATGTGATGGCATCCTCTGCACCATCACTCGGCGATTGATGTGATGGCATCCTCTGCACCATCACTCGGCGATTGATGTGATGGCATCCTCTGCACCATCACTCGGCGATTGATGTGATGGCATCCTCTGCACCATCACTCGGCGATTGATGTGATGGCATCCTCTGCACCATCACTCGGCGATTGATGTGATGGCATCCTCTGCACCATCACTCGGCGATTGATGTGATGGCATCCTCTGCACCATCACTCGGCGATTGATGTGATGGCATCCTCTGCACCATCACTCGGCGATTGATGTGATGGCATCCTCTGCACCATCACTCGGCGATTGATGTGATGGCATCCTCTGCACCATCACTCGGCGATTGATGTGATGGCATCCTCTGCACCATCACTCGGCGATTGATGTGATGGCATCCTCTGCACCATCACTCGGCGATTGATGTGATGGCATCCTCTGCACCATCACTCAGTGATTTGGTCACATCCTGTGATGACCTGATGACTACCCTACCAGAGTCATCTACCAGTTCAAACTGCCATCTGCAAACTGGAGACAACCTTGTGGCAGACCATGCAGCTGCTGGAAGGATGTCGTGTGTCAGTCCCTCCAGCAGATTAATCTGGTTCTGGAGGATGTTCCAGTGTTCTGCTAAGAGCTGGAGGGAAAATGTGGCTCTCGTGGGCTCAATGCCTTCATGGTATGAGATTTATCGGCAGCAGGTGTATAGAATGTGCTTTACCTGGGTTACATACTGGTTTTGAATTCAGTGTTCTTCTTTTCTTAGATTAGTTACCAACTATGGCTAGAGTGCCCAGTCCATCCTGCTATATAAACCTAGAGCTGGGAGTAAAAGAGATAGATTCATACCTTTCCCAAGAGTATTTGTGTGAAAGTAATGGACGAGACCAGAACTTGAACTCCTCTCACTGATTTCTCATTCTAAGCCACTAACCATTACACTACCTGTACATTACACATATAATTGCATGATTCTGTCAGTAATGCATATTTATTCTTCACTACTGACAAAAACCGGTTATTACAAATTCTTCTGTGAGGGTGAGTTTAAAATTTTTTTCTCTTCTTGCTCTTCTCTTTTATTTGTATTTTTTTTCCATTTCACACCAAGCAAGGCAATAAAGCCACTAAGACGTAAGAGGTTACTGAGTGTGAAAGAATACGAGGAAAAGAAAACATTATTTAGGAGAGAAGACAATAAAAGAACAAGAATTAAGAATACAGATGATGACAATTGACATTGATCTTCAAAAATTTAAATAAAAAGTTGACTGGAAAGCAAGAAAGGAGAGTTCCACAAGTGAGAAGTTTGAGAGAAGTAACTGTTAGCATAGAACTTAGTTACATCTAACCATTTCAACTGTAAAATGATGTGACCTATCTACCATTCTGATACTGTACTTAAAATCATAAAGTTTAGGTACCAAAGAGGAAAGGTTGTTTTTCTTCTCCTTCTTGTTCTTGTCATCCTCCTCCTCCTCCTTTCCTCTTCTCTTTCTTTTTTTGTCTTTTTCTTCACTCTTTATGTACACTACTGGCAGAAGTTAGATAATGCTTATTCAAGAATTTTTAGTGAATTTAACTGTATTATTAGTTCATACTTGAATTAGTCACCATTGAAACGGTCTATTTTTGGACTCATAAGCTGTAGAATAGTTGGTCATGATTAAATGTAATTGGCAGAAATGCCCAACAAACAGAAGTGACAAAGTTTGTGATAAATAATAACAAGAGAAAGAAAAGAACAGGATCAAAATAATATTAAGCAAGCAAACAATATATGCAAGGCAAAGTAACAGTAATAAGGCAAAAAGTTCACCATCGTCCTGGGTACGACGTTAAACTGCATCCAACAGCAAGGCCTCTCTGATCAAGAGGTTTGGAGGAAGCGTGGAACCACCTCTTAATTGCTGGTGTTCCCAGGTCCACCCTGACCCGGGGTGGTAGCACCTGTTGGGGTCACAGCTATGGGAAAATAGTGAACTTCCAGGTCTTTTCCAGCACATTGAAACAATGATGTTGCCAACTACACTTTTTTGAAACGACGATGTTGCCAACTATACGTTTTTGAAACGACGATGTTGCTAGCTATACGTTTTTGATATATTTAGTAAATGCTGGATCTGGCATTAAATAACCCATAGTGGTTGATATGCCATAAAACTCCAAACAACCAAACCAAACCAAAAATTCACCAATTAAAAATGGTGCTAACACCCGAAAAGGGATACAGACTGGCGTTCTGGCTTCAAGTCAAGAAAAAACAGAACTACGTCAGATGAGACCGAGAAGTGGCCTATCTTATTGGTTAGGAAAAAATCCCAGCATGCATCTGTGAATTTTGCCTATAAGAGAGGGGGAAATATTTTGCAGACATTCCTAGAATGGTTGGAATGAGCACTCTGAATCTTTTTTAACACCCACTCTGCCTTTCTCTACATCATGACACTCATTAATGGGCAATATGTACCCTGGAAACAGCTGTATCAGAACTACCCTCATTTCTAACTATGACTGTTTCTAATTTGTAATTTCTGACCAAGTGCCACTTGATCTTGAAAGTTTTCATTTATCATTTGTTATTATTTTATTGGTTAAATTGATGGCTGCTATGAAGATCCCATTTTGTGGACTTTACTGCTGGTCATAAATAAACAATTACGACTAAGATAAAATCATTTACCATCCGCTGCTATGTGGGTGTCCTGATAATGGCTGTTGTGTCACACAAGCGACATTATTGTCTGCCATCTTCTTTGAAGCAGACTAAGGAAATTCTTGTTTTTCAGAAATTTGTACAAAAGTTTTGTTTCCATTTCAGATGAAAGTCTTGATCAGAGCCCATCGTCCAAGAAACAGAAATGTGGTGAACAAGGATCATCTGTTGATGAGAAAGTTGTCCGGAGAAAATACAAAGATGCCCAACCTTTTAGTTTTTTTCTAACCCAAGTGAAAGGGATTGATGCCAAATACAATTCCTCCTTTGCGCTAGACATTTCTGGTAAGTAACAAGTTCAAATATTTGCTCGTCTAGTGAACATAATTCTAACCGAGTGCTCTATTAGTGCTTCCACTGCTGCATTGTTATATCATTGTGGCTTGGCTGTGCTGGCCTATTGGGGGGGGGGATAGGAAATTGACCTTTACTGGAAATGGACGACTATAAAGATGTTGATTTCTCATGTGCAATGCCATTTTGATTTCAATCAGGTTTGCTGCAGTACAGACCAAGCTAAATGACACACCCAACACACACAATATAAAGAAAATCTGATGGAGTTCTACAATAGGTACTCTGACCAGAAATAATTTTATTTTATTTTATTTATTTATTTTTTTTTTTCAAAAATGTTTTCATATTAGTATAGATTAAGGGGCTTACAGCCAGATCATGGGGGAACACTGGCTCTGGTACAATCACTGAAGTCATGTTGAAACTGGTCATTCTCAGTTGGTGACCACTTGGGAATGCCAGGTGCTGTAAGCTTGGATGTTGTTATGGTGAAAGACACGTAGTCTATAGATAATAGACTCTCCCATCTATTATAAGTAGGAGTCAAATACGAAAAGTAGTCGGCGACCACAACTCGATTACTCTGCGTAATACTGATTATTACAAGTTCCTAACGTTTTTGTACGTTGAACCTATTTAGGACGAATTTAGTCCAAATACAGTTTCCACTGAGGAAATAACTCTACAACAGATGTACAGGTGGTGCAATGGATAATGGCTTGAAATTGGTGCCCCAGGTTGCAATTCCAGTCAGGTTTGTTTATATTCATTTACACGCAAATACTTTTGGGAAAAGGTATGAATCACTCTCCCTCCCAATATGGATTAATTAGTAGAACTTGTATTAGTAAATAAATCTCTCTAAAAAAATTCTTCCAATCTAAAAAATATTTTCTGGCTTTTAAATAACTTGCAAAAGGTTGATAACCCATAAAAAAACTAATCAATCATTCAATATAGATTAAGCAATCCATATTATGAATATAAAAAACTTTTTTAATTTCATTTTTATAAAAGTGAATAGGTGGGTTGTCCAGCTTGCTATGTAAATTAATCTTACTATGATCCCCTCCTCCCACCCAATATGCTCATACCATTTCTTAAAATGTTTTAAAGAAAAATGAATTTGGATTTCTTTATTCATTTTTTACTTGCTGAAGCACTCCAGATTACAAATTTCAAAAACACTCTGGGGAGGGGCAGTAGTGCAAAACTTTATTAATGCTTTAAAAGTGGGTATATTAAAATTGAATATATATATATATATATAATATAATATATATATATATATATATATATATATATAATATATATAACAACAAACAAAAAAACAAGGATAATGAAATAAATCACAGTAGAACAATATAAAAAAAATCACAAAAAAGAGGACACATGGCCCAGTGGATAAAAGTGTTGGTTAAAGTAATCCATTGACTTGACCCAAAGAGTTGCGAGTTCAGTACCTGGCTACAGCAGAGGTGAACAAAAACTTGGAGATTTGAGTTAAAGGGAAATAACTGAAACCTGAGATATCTAGAAGAGGCATGGCATGTGGAACTAGAACCATTTAGCCCAGTGGAAGTAATAAAGGGTTCGGTTTGAAATTCCAATCACCTGGACTAGGCCGGAGCATACAATGGCCGAAACATTGTGAATATGGCAACAAAGATGATGACGACAGTTCGAACAATGTAAATTGTGTAAATAACTACAATACCACATCTCGGAAATATTGACAGAAAATAAAGAGTTTTCTGATCCTCACTCTTTGTAGCCAGTTGAGGACAAATGTGTAAATTGTCAGAGGCCACTATAGATTGAATAAATGGTTCAGTTTGAAATTTCCTGGAGATTATCTGGATCAAGAAATAACTGCAGAGGTCACAATGGCCAAGATGTGATAACAACAACAAAGGTAGTTCCTCATTCCAGAAATTCAGACAGAAATAGAACTACTTCTAGCTTTTACTCAATTAATAAAAAAACAAATTGCAACCCTTAATTTTCTTCTTGGAAGAAGTTGACATTTGAAAACCTGTAGTGTGAACTGTGCTGTTTGAGAAACTCTGAGAGAAAAAAAAAATTAGTCTTGAAAAATATTTATTATTTTTATTTTTTTATTTTTTTTTTCAGAGATTCTTTCACCTGCCTTTGGTAATATGCAAGCTTCTTGTCAGGTAGGTAATATCTATAATTAATAGTCTACCTTGGCCTGCTCCTCTGGCCCGTCTGTTTCTCTCTCTCCCCTCCTGTCCTATGTTTCTACAAAATTGTACTGAAACACAGACACTTTTTTGTGATTTTTTTTTTGTCTTTTCATTCTTTTTTTTTGTTTTGTCTCTCCCTCTCTCTCTCTTTTCGTCGTCTTTTGTCTCTCTCTCTTTTCGTCGTCTTTTGTCTCTCTCTCTCTTTTCGTCGTCTTTTGTCTCTCTCTCTCTTTTCGTCGTCTTTTGTCTCTCTCTCTCTCTTTTCGTCGTCTTTTGTCTCTCTCTCTCTCTTTTCGTCGTCTTTTGTCTCTCTCTCTCTCTTTTCGTCGTCTTTTGTCTCTCTCTCTCTCTTTTCGTCGTCTTTTGTCTCTCTCTCTCTCTTTTCGTCGTCTTTTGTCTCTCTCTCTCTCTTTTCGTCGTCTTTTGTCTCTCTCTCTCTCTTTTCGTCGTCTTTTGTCTCTCTCTCTCTCTTTTCGTCGTCTTTTGTCTCTCTCTCTCTCTTTTCGTCGTCTTTTGTCTCTCTCTCTCTCTTTTCGTCGTCTTTTGTCTCTCTCTCTCTCTTTTCGTCGTCTTTTGTCTCTCTCTCTCTCTTTTCGTCGTCTTTTGTCTCTCTCTCTCTCTTTTCGTCGTCTTTTGTCTCTCTCTCTCTCTTTTCGTCGTCTTTTGTCTCTCTCTCTCTCTTTTCGTCGTCTTTTGTCTCTCTCTCTCTCTTTTCGTCGTCTTTTGTCTCTCTCTCTCTCTTTTCGTCGTCTTTTGTCTCTCTCTCTCTCTTTTCGTCGTCTTTTGTCTCTCTCTCTCTCTTTTCGTCGTCTTTTGTCTCTCTCTCTCTCTTTTCGTCGTCTTTTGTCTCTCTCTCTCTCTTTTCGTCGTCTTTTGTCTCTCTCTCTCTCTTTTCGTCGTCTTTTGTCTCTCTCTCTCTCTTTTCGTCGTCTTTTGTCTCTCTCTCTCTCTTTTCGTCGTCTTTTGTCTCTCTCTCTCTCTTTTCGTCGTCTTTTGTCTCTCTCTCTCTCTTTTCGTCGTCTTTTGTCTCTCTCTCTCTCTTTTCGTCGTCTTTTGTCTCTCTCTCTCTCTTTTCGTCGTCTTTTGTCTCTCTCTCTCTCTTTTCGTCGTCTTTTGTCTCTCTCTCTCTCTTTTCGTCGTCTTTTGTCTCTCTCTCTCTCTTTTCGTCGTCTTTTGTCTCTCTCTCTCTCTTTTCGTCGTCTTTTGTCTCTCTCTCTCTCTTTTCGTCGTCTTTTGTCTCTCTCTCTCTCTTTTCGTCGTCTTTTGTCTCTCTCTCTCTCTTTTCGTCGTCTTTTGTCTCTCTCTCTCTCTTTTCGTCGTCTTTTGTCTCTCTCTCTCTCTTTTCGTCGTCTTTTGTCTCTCTCTCTCTCTTTTCGTCGTCTTTTGTCTCTCTCTCTCTCTTTTCGTCGTCTTTTGTCTCTCTCTCTCTCTTTTCGTCGTCTTTTGTCTCTCTCTCTCTCTTTTCGTCGTCTTTTGTCTCTCTCTCTCTCTTTTCGTCGTCTTTTGTCTCTCTCTCTCTCTTTTCGTCGTCTTTTGTCTCTCTCTCTCTCTTTTCGTCGTCTTTTGTCTCTCTCTCTCTCTTTTCGTCGTCTTTTGTCTCTCTCTCTCTCTTTTCGTCGTCTTTTGTCTCTCTCTCTCTCTTTTCGTCGTCTTTTGTCTCTCTCTCTCTCTTTTCGTCGTCTTTTGTCTCTCTCTCTCTCTTTTCGTCGTCTTTTGTCTCTCTCTCTCTCTCTCTCTCTTTTCGTCGTCTTTTGTCTCTCTCTCTCTCTTTTCGTCGTCTTTTGTCTCTCTCTCTCTCTTTTCGTCGTCTTTTGTCTCTCTCTCTCTCTTTTCGTCGTCTTTTGTCTCTCTCTCTCTCTTTTCGTCGTCTTTTGTCTCTCTCTCTCTCTTTTCGTCGTCTTTTGTCTCTCTCTCTCTCTTTTCGTCGTCTTTTGTCTCTCTCTCTCTCTTTTCGTCGTCTTTTGTCTCTCTCTCTCTCTTTTCGTCGTCTTTTGTCTCTCTCTCTCTCTTTTCGTCGTCTTTTGTCTCTCTCTCTCTCTTTTCGTCGTCTTTTGTCTCTCTCTCTCTCTTTTCGTCGTCTTTTGTCTCTCTCTCTCTCTTTTCGTCGTCTTTTGTCTCTCTCTCTCTCTTTTCGTCGTCTTTTGTCTCTCTCTCTCTCTCTCTTTTCGTCGTCTTTTGTCTCTCTCTCTCTCTTTTCGTCGTCTTTTGTCTCTCTCTCTCTCTCTCTCTCTTTTCGTCGTCTTTTGTCTCTCTCTCTCTCTCTCTCTCTTTTCGTCGTCTTTTGTTTCTCTCTCTCTCTCTTTTCGTCGTCTTTTGTCTCTCTCTCTCTCTCTTTTCGTCGTCTTTTGTCTCTCTCTCTCTCTCTTTTCGTCGTCTTTTGTCTCTCTCTCTCTCTCTTTTCGTCGTCTTTTGTCTCTCTCTCTCTCTCTTTTCGTCGTCTTTTGTCTCTCTCTCTCTCTCTCTCTCTCTCTTTTCGTCGTCTCTTGTCTCTCTCTCTCTCTCTCTCTCTCTTTTCGTCGTCTCTTGTCTCTCTCTCTCTCTCTCATTCTCTTTTCGTCGTCTCTCTCATTCTCTTTTCGTCGTCTCTCTCATTCTCTTTTCGTCGTCTCTCTCATTCTCTCTTCGTCGTCTCTCTCATTCTCTCTTCGTCGTCTCTCTCTCTCTCTCTCTCTTCGTCGTCTCTCTCTCTCTTCGTCGTCTCTCTCTCTCTCTCTCTTCGTCGTCTTTTCTCTTTTTGTGTGTATTAGTAATACGCACAGGCACACACATCAGAAGAGCTAATAGCCCTGATGTGTGAAGGCATTAATACAATGTGCTCATGAGACTTTGAAGTCGGCATGACTGAAATAACATCAGTTAAGTGACAAGTTTCTCCACATTAATTCTATTAATACTCTATCCATACCTTTTGATATTGATTGCATTATGACAAAAACTTGCCTGTCTAAAATGCCTTGCCACCAGTAAACCACAGAAAAAGAACCAGCAATTTTTGCACCTAAAATCTCTTAGAATTTAATACTGAGATATATATAGAAAGAGAGAGATAGAGAAGGCAGAAAGTTACAAGAAACCAACAGAAAGGAGAAATAATCATAACATTTTATGCATCCGTGCAGTTGGGCACATGAGCGTTTATACACACGCACACTATGAAAGAAATAAGAAAAATCAACCTTGCTCGGGTGAAAACTGCATATATAAAAGAAAAATGGTTTATAAACAGTCAATTGCTGATATCTGAGTGGATGGAGTGATTGTTGGAGGGTCTGTCTATTTGGCTGTCATATATATATATATATATATATATATATATATATTTGAATTGGACAATGCCCGACAATTTATTTTAAAGACATTTATGATATGTTTAACGTTCTTTTTATAGAGATGCTCTGTTTTATAAAACAGAGCATTTGCTTAAATACTTGTATCTATAAAAAGAACCTTAAACATATCATAAATGTCTTTAAAATATATATATATATATATATATATATATATATATATATATATGTTGACTTCAATGTTCACTTATATATATATATATATATATATATATATATATATGTGAACATTGAAGTCAACACTCAGAAGCGACAGGCTGTTTCATGCTAGGCGCAATGATTTATGTTTACATACGCTCTATCTCTGATATTGAGCACTTTATCCCATAAATATAGCACACCATAAAACTATATATATATATATATATATATATATATATATATATATAATGATAAAAGGAAAACTTTTCTTAGCCGATATGTTTCTTCCTTTGATGGACTTTATCTTGACAAATGTAGGATTTTGTTAGTTTTTCAGAATTTTTATATTTAAGAACACTCGTAAATATACGTCAGGCTAACTGAAAGTCAAGGTAAACTATGGAGGGTATATATATTTTTATTGAATTTTTGTTAAGATGTTTCCTTCTGTCTTTATTTATATTGCCTTTTTACAGATATATTTTAATTATATCTGAAATATATATAACACTATATCTGTAAAGACAATATAATAAATTTAAAATATTATATTTTATATTTAAATTTAATAAATTTCTACAAGGGATGAAACTCATTGGTAAGGAAAAAATTTTTTCCTTCTGTCTTGTATATATGCGCATATATTTCTTATGTTTTTTACCTGTCTGTCACTTTCTTCCTTTGCATTTTCTTATCTGACTCCTCTCTCACTCTGTCCATACCTATCAAATATTTGGAACATGTCATTACATTAGAAATACAAATAACAGAACTGTTTTTTAGAATCTGCCTTTTGAAATTTTGAAAACTATTTTCTTTTCAGTTCAATTATATGATTGACATTGCTTGGTTGGTTCAGCAGTATTCTCCAGAATTTAGGTATGTCATTTTGGCTAAATATTTGCTATCAAATTGCTTACAGATAGGGATGAAAATTCCCTTTTTCTCATACAGGGTGGGAGGAAAGGAATTACTTACTTAAAATTGTTAATGAGTTTATTAATTATTGGTAGATTTTTATAAAATATGTTTTATTATGAACAATATAATGGGAGAAGTACGGGATGGCGTTAAAATCCTACCTTTTGCACACCTTTTCTTCCAGTTTGGATATTGAAGAATGACTGCTTTAGAGGAATATGCTGAGGAATATTCGAAGCATAGGCAATTAAAACTTAAGTTTTTTTTTTCTCTCTCTCTCTCTCTCTCTCGCTCTCTCTCTCGCTCCTTTTTTTTTCTTTTTCTTCTTCTTTTTCTTCTTCTTTTTCTTCTTCTTTTTCTTCTCTTCAAGCACTTCACCCCAAGCAAGGCGGGGGTTACAGAGAGTGGGAGCAAGAGTAAAGAGGAGTGATAGATGGAAGGAGGAAGAGAAGGACGGGGAATAGATCAAGGTATCTGGAGATGTCGATTGACATTGCATTTGAATAGTTGGAGATTATAGCTATCAGGGAAGCAAGTAAGAGGATCGGAGTTTCACAGATAGGAAGTGCGAGACATGAAGCTATTGGAGTAGAAGAGATGGCTACATTTAACTGATTCGACAGTGAAAGGGTGGGATGAGATTCCAATCTAGTAGCACATTTAAATTCATGCAGTTTGGGAACCAGTGAAAGTAGCTCGTCGCAGCAGTTACCGTGAAAGTATTTGTAGAAAAGACAGAGGGCAGCAACGGCACATCTGCGAGAGAGCCACTGTAAATGAGATGCCAGATCAGGGCCAATCACATTGCATATCCATCTCTGGATTTTGTTGATGATCTTAAGACGAACAGCGGGGGCTCCAGACCATATATGACAGCAATATTCCATGCCAGTGCAAATGGTTGATTTATAGATTTGAAGGATGGACTCGAGCGAGAAAAACTTTCTGGCATGACACAGAGAACCAGCTTTCTTTTGGTAGATGAAACTATTGATTTAATAATAACTTTATTAATTATTGGTTGATTTTCATGAAGTAATGTTTTATTTTGAACAGTATAAGAAGTACACTGTTAAAATTCTACATAGGTATCGGTATTGTCCACCATTGTTTGTAATCGTCTGGGCATCTCCTTGGACATTTCCTGTCCCTTTTTCACATTTTCTTCCCATCTGATTGTTGAAGGACGACTGTTTCTACCACAGATCCTCTACTCATCAGCTTGGAATGACAATTTCTGACTGTTTTAGCATTTACTGAAGCACAAGGTCCATGAACACTGTGCCACCATATCTGCACTTTTACTACATACTGCTGCACTTGGTAACAGGATGCTTGCTCAGTATGCTCCTGTAGTGTCAGGTGTTGTGCACTTCTGAGCTACACTTGTCACTCTAAAATAAAAACAGAAATTAGCAATGAAATTCTATCACTTTAGGGATCAAAATATATTTTGTTTCATGCAAATATGGTGATGTTAACAAAAGTCGTGAGTAATTTTCAATAGGGAGTTACTTTCCACCCACATTGTATTAAATAAAATGATTGTGTTTGGTTTTTTACTGTGTTGGTGTGTGTGATATACGGGTGGCCAGACTTGATACAAGAGCTAAATAAAGTCAGATGAGACTAAGAATAGAGTATTGCTGCCATATCAGCACTCTGAACCATGACTGATTCCAAAAGCGGTTACACGGCCATGTGGGTGATGAATAATTCTCTCCACCACAACCCTTATCCCACAGAGGAAATTCTACTTTTACTACTCGATCGCTATTATTATGGCAGATGTTCAGATGACTTGCAACCAGCTTGAACTTTCACAATTGGGACCTGGCATGTCATCTTCCCGGTGGCAAATTATCCCCCCATTCCATTCATGTTTCTTTGATAACAAGCAAGTTCTACTTGGACAGCTTCTTTCCAAGAACTGTTACTTTGTGGAACAAACTCCTAAGAGGATGCTTTCTTGTCAACTTGGTCTCTAAGTCCAGGGTCAGCTGATTTCTATCCTTTCTTTCTTCCCTCTTCCTTACCATCTTACTCAGTAACCCTCTACTTTGAGTGGCACTCAGGCTTTAAAAAATGTCTCATATTCATTCATTCATTCATTCCTTTAGCACTGAAGAACACTGTCTCACTCAAATTATTCTCTCTCCTCTCTTTCATATTTTTTTTTTTTTTTTTTTTTAAATACCCTACGGTGGAGTAATGGATAGCGGCTCGGGTTGAGGAATCGAAGAGCTGTTCGAATTCCAGTCAAATCCATTACGTGCTAATACCTCTTGGGAAAGGTATGAATCCTCTTCTTCTTTCCCAAGCTATGGTTAAATAGCAAGACAGACTGGGTTCTATAGCCTTGGATGATAACTGGTCTACTGCAGAAAGAAATGGCAATGTACAGTGGGAAAAATCTGCCTCATCAGTCATGTATCTTTCGATACATGATCGCCTAAGTGTGTATCACGCATGGCACATAACTGACTGACTTTCCCTTATAATAGGTGATTATAACTGTCTGCAGATTCCTTTTGTATAATATCATAATGCATTCATAGGGAAAGATAGTGGAGTGGTTTCCTGTTGCCTTCTGCATGGTTTAGATACCAGTTTTCCTTCTCCTAGACTGGATGTGCGTTGTCGTGTAATGGCTAACAGCTCGGAATGAGAAATCTGGGAGCCGAGTTTGAATTCCAGTCAAGTTTGTTAGATTCACTTATGCACAAATACCCTTGGGAAAGGTATGAATCCATCTCTTCTCTCTATGGATTGAATAGCAGGACAGACTTGGCAACCAGTCTACTGCAGAAAGAAATGGCACCCTACTGTGGGAAAATCTGCCTACTCGGTCATGAATTGAAAGAGACGTTATTGTCCAAATGTGTATCATGTATGGGACTTGACTGACTGAGACTGGTCATTACCCTAGCCTACAGGGCTGAGTCTACTCTATTTATTTATTTTTTTTATCAATTCACCCCAAGCAAGGTGATAATGCTACTAAGATGCAAAGGACTATTGGGAGTGAAATAGAATGAGAAGACTTTAGAAGGAACCAGAAAACCAATCCAAAACAGGGAAACAAACGGTTAAGGGAGAATAAACAGATTCTTGCCATTCTCAAGTTCAGTTGTGCAAAAGTGAATGCAATAGGCTAGGGCAGAATTTGAACTCGGCTCACCAATTTCACTATCTATGCTGTTATCCATTGGAACTTTAATATCCTCCTGGCTAACCACCCCTTGAAAAATACTGCCTGAAACATGCTGACCATCTATACATGGTCTTATTTTTTTGTTAAGGCAGGACTGAGATTAATCTTGCAATAAAGCAAGGTGGGACCTACCTGACAGAGGATCTCTTGACATAAGGATTTAAGGCAAGGTTTTTCACAGCTAGATGCTCTTTCTGATGCCCAAGTCAAAGTACACCAAGTGTTTTTATCAGGACACCATCTCCAGGAAGGTTGGCATTCAAAGCTTGAGATCTCATCCTAGCTCTGTGTGTGTGTATATATATATATATATATATATATATATATATATATATATATATCCCATTGGGTCTTATAAGAAGCGCATTCCCACCTATCTTTGACAGATCTTATTTTTTATCCTGTGGAGTGACATGCCACTCTCCTCACTAGCAGAAAAGCTAGTGAGGGAGCTGGTTTAGACATCAGCCACTCATCCATGCAGCAGATTGTACTGGGTTACATGTTACCAGTAGCTTGACCTGACCTTAAATCAACTGAAGAAATTTTCCACACCTTTTTTTTTAAGGAGTTTCATTTTGCAAACTGTTGATGCAGTGGAAGAGTTGGAAACCAAAATTGTCTGTAGACCAGAGACCAAAATTCTGACTGAATTCCCAGTCTGAATCCTTGCCATTGAGTTTGTAATATATTTTGAATAATGTTGACATGTAACTCTCCAAGTAGCTGTTGCTTGGTAGACCACAAAACTACTGAATTAGGAATGGTTAAACTGGTTACTGTAACCCTTTTAACAAATAAATCTAAAGTCATTTCCTTAATTTTTCTTATAACTTACCTCCTCCATTCCTGAGCATGTTTCAACCAGCTTCACTTCAGACTTCTTCAGATTAAAAACTTGAACACAATGAGAGTGGAGAAGAATGACTCTGGTGGAGAGAGATGCCTTAAGTTGCTTTATATAGTTGTTTCATCCTGGGTATGATGATAAACTACATCTGGCATCAAGGCCTCTGATTGGGAGATTGAAGGTTTTGAGGAGCATGGAACCACCTCTTAACTGGTATTGTTCCACCCTGACTTGGGTTGGTAGCACCTGTTAGGGTCCCAGCTATGGCCAAATAGTGACACCCCCAAAACAAATCAACAGTACATTTTTATAATGAATTTACCAACAATGCTTTTAAAAAAAAAATTACCAACAATACATTTTATCTACAAACTATACATTTAAAAATATACATGTTTACTCTGAAAGTATAAAATTATATATAAAATATCTGTAGTTGAAGGCTTAAAATCGCATTAAAAATATTTTGAATTAAATAATCCATAGAAGTTGATATACAGCTAAACAACATCATCAAAAGTATAGTTGTCAAAAAAAAAAAATTTTTTTTCTCATTCAATAAAGTTATTGCTTGATAATGATTGCTAATTTAAAATTGAATTTCAAATTTTGATGTTTGTGCTTTGCTTGTGTTTGGAGAGTAATTGTCAAATAAATATGTCCTTCTTTTTCAGAAAGAAGCCCCTTCTTGTTGTACATGGATTTACGGGCTCTGAACAAAAGGGTTTACAGCAGGATGCATCAAAGTTTTCCCACATATCATTATGTCAGGTAAGACTTTAATTGCCCTGTATCTGCTGAGATATTGTTTGTATGACAAAGGTGCTGAAAAGTTCATGGCCTGGTCCACTTGCCAAAATCTGTCCAAATATGAATTTTTTCTTTCTTTTTTTCCTTTCGGGAGGGCCATCTTAGGCGGAGTTTGTATAAATAATACTGATGGGTTGGAAATGTAGGTAAATTTGTTTCTTTTTCAGGTTTTACTGTAACTAGTGTCTGGGAAGATCTTTGGGATTTCAAACTATTTGATTCAAAGCAAATTGTCAAATCTGAGAGCCCTACCTCTCCAATTTAGTCGGGGTGAAGAAAAGAAGTTAACACTAGCCTTTAAAAATATAAATTGATTTAAAAAAAAAATCATCTGATGAACAAAAATTGAGATTGAGAAATTACCACTTCAGTTATGTGCCATACATAATACATGCTTAGATGATCATTTATCAAAAGATATTTGACTGATGAAGCAGATTTTTTCCTGCAGTAGGTTGCCATTTCTTTCTGCGGTAGACCAGTTGCCATCCAAGGCTAGAGAACCCGGTCTATCATGCTACTTACCTATAGCTGGGTGGAGTGAAGAAAGGGATTTATACCGTTCCCAAAGTATAATTGAATGTAATGGATTCAACTGGAATTTGAATCCATTACATTCACTTACATGCTACAGTGTAACCCGGATATAAGAGATTTTCTCTGGTCCCAAATTAGAGCCTGTGTTAATGTGTGTGTGTATATATATATATATATATATATATATATATATATATATATCTATATATATATATATATATATATATATATCTATATATATATATAATAGACCAAACCCGGATATAAGAGACTTCGTCTCTGGTCCCGACAACTCTCTTATATCCGGGTTACACTGTAATATCCTTTGAAAGATATGAATCCTCTTCTACTTGCCAAACACAATCAAAGCGCAACCATCAAAATTTGAAATTCAATTACCAATACTTAAATCTACTGTTGTTAAGCTATGTTTTAAGAGTTAACTAACTTTTGAGTCTTACTTCAGGTGTATATCGATCTGGGAATTTGGTGTATAAGGTGTATATCTACAGGGAATTTATTTAATCTATGGGGGTAGTCTGTTCTTGTTCCACTGCCCGTGTCTATTGATAGTTATTTATGGTACTGCTCAGTTGTTGCTCGTCTGTTTTCACTGTGGCCGAGTACACACTGCCTGACCCAGGGATTGAACTCACAACCACAATGTCACCAAATTCATAAAACAATGCTTTAATCCATGACGCTGTTTTCCCATAGAAAATTCAGAAAAAGACGAGTTTTGTTTGTTATAAATGTGTAAACTTCAAAAATGATTTCTTTTGGACATTTTTCAGGCTCGATTGGACATTCCTTATGGAACCCATCATTCGTAAGTGGAAGTTTTTTTTTTTTGTATTAAAAATTATTTTTTATTTATTTATATTATATTATATATATATTATATTATATTATATATATATTATATTATATATATATTATATATATATATTATATATATTATATATATTATATTATATTATATATATATTATATTATATATATATTATATTATATATATTATATTATATATATATTATATTATATATATATTATATTATATTATATATATATTATATATATATTATATATATTATATTATATATATATTATATTATATATATATTATATTATATTATATATATATTATATATATATTATATATATTATATTATATATATATTATATTATATATATATTATATATATATTATATTATATATATATTATATATATTATATTATATATATATTATATATATTATATTATATATATATTATATATATTATATTATATATATATTATATATATTATATTATATATATATTATATATATTATATTATATATATATTATATATATTATATTATATATATATTATATATATTATATTATATATATATTATATATATTATATTATATATATATATTATATATATATTATATATATATTATATATATATTATATTATATATATTATATTATATATATATATTATATATATATTATATTATATTATATATATTATATTATATATATATATTATATATATATTATATTATATTATATATATTATATTATATATATATATTATATATATATTATATATATATTATATTATATTATATATATTATATATATATTATATTATATATATATATTATATATATATTATATATATATTATATATATATTATATTATATATATATATTATATATATATTATATTATATATATATATTATATATATATTATATTTATATTATATATATATTATATTATATTTATATTATATATATATTATATTATATTTATATTATATATATATTATATTATATATATATATTATATATATATTATATTATATATATATATTATATATATATATTATATTATATATATATTATATATATATTATATTATATATATATTATATATATATTATATTATATATATATATTATATATATATTATATTATATATATATATTATATATATATTATATATATATTATATTATATATATATATTATATATATATTATATTATATATATTATATTATATATATATATTATATATATATTATATTATATATATTATATTATATATATATATTATATTATATAATATCTTATTTATATTTTTTTTTGCCTTGTATTTATAAAAAAAATGTTTTATTCATTTACATGTGGGTGTTTTTTCCTTTTAATTCTTCACCATCTATTTTATGATCTAATATCTTCCTGGAGAGGAATGGGCTTCGCTAGGTTAAAAGGCCCAAGACATGCCACATGATGAGCACACCAAGAAATCATTCTTGGAGACCCAGGCTCTGGCACACAACCATGACAGATGTTGGAGAATGGTAGACCATTCAGCATGTCTGTGTGCCAATGACTCCTTCCAGGGTGAAGGGCAAAAGATTTAGCTATTTTTTAATTCTTGACCATCTATTCTATGATCTAATATCTTTGAAGTTTTGATGGCATCTGTTTTGGGGTCGGTCATTAATTACTGCAAATGTTGAGTGTGGGGCGGGGGGAATCCGGTTGATGTGGTCACAATATTTTTAGCCAACGGCAGTTATTAAATATCTCCTCAGTAGTGAAAAGTTTGAATGAACCACAAAATGACCATTTCTCTACATTGATGTTACTGACAAGTTTTGTTGGAGACTGTACAACAGTTGATACCTTTTTGTTATATGTGTTTATTGGCTCTCACTTCAGTTAGTTTAAATTTTTTAAGAATATTGAAATTTTAAATTAAAGGTAACTCTGTATCTTGCAGTAACAAAAGAGCAGGGACATTAAACATTCTCAGAACATCTGTGGAGAATCGGGATTAGTAAATAAAATTGCAGGTTTTAGCTCTAGTTCAATGTTTTTAACATAATCAGTATTTATTTACATTATTCAGTCTGTTGCCTCATCTTTATTGCCATATTCACAGCGTTTCGGCTGTTGTAGAATCCGGCCTTCTTCAGGTGATATTTGTTGGAATTTCGAACCAAACCCTTTATTTAGTCCACTGGGGTAGATTGTTCTAATTTCATGCGCTATGCCTTTTTTTTTTTTTTTTTTTTTTTTTTTAGATATTAAGCATGTTGTCTGATTCAGTAGGCAGACTACCTTCTTTTTGTTCTGTGTCCCCTCAGAGTGTAGGTGATTAATACCTCTCTACAATTTACTGGCGTTTGTAGCTCTTAATAAATTTTGTCTTTTCTTTGATCTTGAAATGCATGTTCCACTCAAAAAAAACCTGCATTCGACTAAAAGAAGGTTCACCAAAATCTTCTGCAGAGCATTTTGAGGGTCTTTGTAGTATATTTATTGAGCTTCTTGCAAAGTTTGATGCCGACAGATCTGTTAGCCATTGGAAAGATTTCAATACAATATTACAAAACTTCATTTGAACACTAAGCCTGTTTTCAGTTTCAGTAGGCAGGGTACCAGTGAGTGTTCACCGTTCGATTAAAGAGTACAGTCCTGGTACATCCAGGAATGGGTAACTAGTGTTTAAATGAACCAAGTCCCTCTCTTCTTTATTCCATTCTGGTATGGAATCGTTTTTTGTTTTTTTTTGCATGAGATTCCAGTATGGTATGAAATATTATTAGTAAAATTATTGTAATTAAAGTATTTTGATAGGTTTAAACATTTTTGTACTTATTTATTTCATATCTGATGTGTAATAATGATATTGTTAGATTTTCAAAATATGCTCTTAAAATTGTTAACATTGCTAACTTTCCTTCATTTTCAAGCTGTGTTCTATATGCTTAGGTCATTACCCCTTTCAGGTCAGAAAATGTCTTTAGATAAATAAGCTGTTATAAAAGCCTCCAACAAAACAATCACTTATAAAAGTCACAAAAGGCCAAATAGGAAAAAAATCACAAAAGGCCAAATAACAAAATACATTTATTTAATAAAAAAAATTTTTATTTCTTTATTTTTTTTTTTATTCTCCAGCAGAATAATCAAATTAACTCCATTATTAAAGAAACACTCAGATGGGTAAAATACATGACTGTAGATATAAATGATAGAACCTCATTTATTTGATCTGTTTTAATTGTCAGGGTTTTGAGCAGACACACAAATTCTGAACTTTATATATATATATATATATATATATATATATATATATATATATATAATGTGTGTTTTTTCTATTTATGGCTCCTTAAAATCTGTTTTTTAACGAGGACAGAGAATAAACTTCTGTGTATTTTTAGATAGATTACTGTGGAATGGTAGTGTCATCTTGTGGGGATTTTCATCAGCCATGAAAATTGTCACATAACAAATTTAACAGAAACAGGAGTGACTCCTTTAAATGTCAATGTGTCATAAATAAAAACCTTGTTAATATAATTTTTGCATTTATTTTTCCTTTTCTCTTTCCAGGAAGATGATGTTTCTCCTTTATGACAATGGAATGAAGGTCGTAATTCACACAGCCAATCTCATTCCTGGAGATTGGCACCAGAAGACCCAAGCGTAAGTTGCACTTCAAGTCTTTTGGTTCTTTCTTTCTTAAAAGAATCAAGATTACTAATTGGTTTACTCAGACTGTAAAAAATGACAACATGTCAAATATATTTTTTCAAATTACTGTTATCATACTCTACTCTTTCATCATCGAACCTTTTCACCTATTTGCTTCATAAACAAATGTTATTGTCATAATGAAGACACTCCCAACTGCTGTTGCCAGTGCAAGGGAATATAACAAAACGTTATGATAGGAAAAAAAAAAAAAAAATAAGTGTGTGAAAAAGAGTGAGGCTTGGATGAGAATCTGATGAACAAGTAAATATTAGATTATCACACAAGAAATGACATACTTTATAGGGAATTAATAAAACACTTCTGAAATGTTAAATAACTGATTTATATAATTGAAATAGGCATCATGTCGATGAATGACTGTTCTCCAATGTACCTCTAAGTTCTTGCAGGCTCTCCAGCGATTCCTAGTTTTTCCTAGTTTTTTTTTGGTCGTTCCTAGTTTTTCACAAAACCTTCCTGGTATTCCTAGTTTTTTATTCTCAAAAATTGTAATCCATTTCTAAAATGTGTTTGAAGTATTTTGCAGAATGGAATCATAAGATGTTAAGATTAAATATAGACCTATAAACTATAGATCTTAAAAGTATTTGGGTATAAAACATGAAGATTTATTAGCAATTTGGGTTTAAAAACTGAAAATATATATTCTTTATAAATGAGTGTGGGGTTTCGCCTATTCTATTTGGTAACCCTTTGTTTTGCTTTGCTGTGATCAGTGACTGAAAATCAACTTAAGAGTTGTTATTGTAGCATAGCTTTGGTGGTGAAAATGCTTTTGCTTGTGTACTTGTCTGTGTCCTGTTTGCATGATACCAATCCTATTTTAGTGTTAACATGTAATCCCCCTTTAAGTAATAATATACATCGTAGTTCTGCATGGCTTGCATGTTTAATATATGATATTGTATAAATATCTCACCCTTTCATACTATGCTTGCTTTAAAACCACTTTCTTGTCTTTGTTATCTTTCTTTTCAGAAATGAAGTAGTTTGCTTAGCTATCAACATTACTAATCATGCCTAGTGGAAAAAGCAAATTTAACCATGCTTGGCTTAGTAAACTTGACAATAATGGCCAACTGCTGTTCAAATGGTGTAAAGAGGATTCTTCAAACAGCTTTGCTGGCTTTTGTGTACTGTGTAAAAAGAGCATCTCATGTTCAACTACTGGAGCTATACAACTCATTGGTCATGCTGATGGTCAGAGACACAAGGATAAACTCTCTGATCCCAAGCAGAAATTGTTGATGCCAACCAGTCAAGTGGCCAGTACCAGCAAGCGAGGAGGAGATGTGGAACAAAAAATGTATCTTCATCCGGTGTTTGTCAGTGACCAAGTAACAGATGCAGAAGCACTGTGGGCAATGCAGGTTGCTGCTGGAGGGTACTTGTACACATCCTGTGAACGTATTGCTGGACTATTCAAGGCAGTGTTCCCAGGAACCATCTCTGACAAGTTCACCATGAGCAAATCAAAGGTATCATACCTGATATCAGATGGACTTGGACAATACTTTCGAAAAGAGACCACTGCAGAAATAAGAGCAGCACAATGTCCTTTCACAATCCAATTTGACGAAATTGGCAATGCTCAACACAAGAAGTGATATGCTCGTTCAATTTTGGAATGAACAAAAAGGTGAAGTAAGTACCATGTTTCTGAAAAGCCTTATGCTTGGACATGCTAAAGCAGAGACTGTGAGTAGTGCGATTATAGATACTGTGACAGAAGATGGATTTCAAATGCCATTAGCTCAGCTGATATCCTTAGGTAGCGATGGTCTAAATGTTAATAAAACAATATGGAAAGCTGTACAAAGTCATCTGAAAACAGCTGAATTGCCAGGACTGATACCTTTTGTGCCATGCACACTGCACACAGTGCATAACTCTTTCAGGAAAGGACTTCATGTTTACGGAGAAAATGCTGAACAACTAGCAATTGATATTTTCCAGTGGTTTAAGACTCACATCTGTCAAAGGGAGGACTACAGCCTTACTCTAGAGGATCTTGGTCTAAATGAAGAGTTCTTCATTCGGCATGTACAGTGTTGGTGGTTGACCCTTGTACCAGCATTAGAATGTCTTCTCAAACATTGGAAACCTCTTTGTAAGTACTTCCTAACAGATCTTCCCAATAAGAGTACAAAGGATCGCACCAATGCACAGCTGAAAAAGAACACCAGATACCAAAGGATATGCCAGTTCCTCTCCAGCAAAGAGCTCTTGATGAAGGCAAACAGAAGGTGAAACTGTATGACAAGAAAATTCTACCAATTGGTCAGCGCCTATCTCCAGATAAAACTACCCCTGAATGACACAATCATCAGATGTGTTCAATGTCTTCATCCTGAGGTTAAGGACCAAGACAAAGCCCAACAGCTCCTCAGAGAACTCTGCTCAGCATTGCCCTCCATAGAAGATTCCATTGTTTCAAAGATCATTGATGAATGGAAACTATACAGGTCAGAGCAAGTGGATGAAAGTGGGATGTACAACAAGGATGGCCAATTGATCAGGATAGACCACTACTGGAATGTTATTTTCAGCTTAAAGAATGCTAATGGGGAGATCAAGTATGCTAATTTGAAGAGAGTTGTGATGACCTGTCTCTGCATTTCACATGGGAATGCTGATGTAGAAAGGACTTTCTGTGAAGAAGTTGGTCACTCCTGAGAGATGTCGTTTGTCAGATGAGTCAGTTAATGGACTGAGACTCGCAAGGGATGCTGTCAGCATGTTCCAGCATGTCACAGACATCCCCATAACCAAGGACCTTCTGGCTACAGTGATACAAGCCCACCAAACATATGAAACAAGGTGAGAAGATGAAAGGAAAGAGGAGGCATTGCTGGAAAGGAAGAAAAAGGAAGCTGCTCTCTAGAAACAGGAAGAAAAAGAAAGGATTGAAAAACAGCAGCAAACCAAACGAAAGCTTGATGAAAAGGAGAAAGATGTTAAGAAGAGTGAATTGGAACTGAAGACAGAAATGGAGAAGGCGAATCAGATCTTTGAAGAAGCCAATTTAAGATTATCTGAAGCTATAAAGTCTACAAATTTCAAAGAAATGAATATTAGTCAGGGTCTGTTGGATGTTGCAAAGGCAAATCTTCAGGAGATAACAGCTGCTATTAACAAATGCATTGAAGATAGAAATGACATTGGAAAGAAGAGATTGCGATTGATAAACTCATTTATGAAGAAGTAAAAAGGACTGTTAAACTACCCCTTCAACTGTAATACTTGATGCTTTATATGTACCTGTTCATTTTATGTTTTACAAAGTACATGTTTATGTTTAATATACTTGTCTCCTTATGTTTAATTTTATCATTATGGAACTGTGTTCAATAATAGTTTTTTTATGAATCCTGAAGTAATGTATACTTATCATTATAAAAGGAATATGGCCCTGCTTCTATTTGTTTGAAATATTCAATCTTTGACTACATATTCAATCTCTGATTTAATTGAGTAATGTCACATGAAAATGGAAATATATTTTATTAATGTTACTGCATTTTTATCATACCATCATTGTTTTGTATAAAGATTTTTGTTTTAAAATAAACCTTTCAAATTGGGTCAGTGTTGCTGAATTAGAGCTGCAAAAGAATGTGTTATGTCAGCAGGACATCTGTATGATTGTCGTAATTAATATCATCTAAAAGGTAAAAGCATGTTTAGCTGAAAAATTCCTAGTTTTTTTTCTAGTTTTTCAATATTATTGGCTGGAGAGCCTGTTCTTGAGCCCATCTTTAAAAAAATTTGCATCCTTTGATGTGATAAACAATTCAAATGCTTTGATTACCTCTTCCTTATTGGAGAATGGTTTATTGTGTATGAAAAGCTCAAAAAGCTTAAATAAGTGATAATCAGTAGGAGAGATATCGGGTGAATATGGAGGATGAGGCAAAATTTGATAATTCAGGCTATGCAGCTTTTGGACATTTGATTGAGAAGTGTGCGTCTGTGTTGTCATGCAGCAAAATTGGGCAATCCCTATTCACAAGTCTAGGATGTTTCTTTTTCAATTTTTCATGCATGCACTCAATTTCTCCACAATACGAACTTGCTGTTATTGTTTTCCCTTGAGGCAGGACTAAATAACCCTTTTGGAAGACCATGATACAGTAACCATTAACTTTTTAGGGTCCCGTGGAGGTGTTTAGGTTATTGTTTTGGTGGTTCACTTGCATCTAACCACTGCTTTACTCTCTTACTGTTGTCAAAGAGTATCCACTTCTCATTGCATGTAATGATTCGATGCAAAAATGGTTCTTTTTCTCCGTTTGTATACATACCGTAAGATTACTCAACATTGTTTCATTGTAATCATTTTCATTGGGTTTGAGTAACAATATATTGAAAGAAAAATTATTTGGAAAGAAAAAGAGTCTGGTATAAGTCGAGATGTTTTTATATACTAAGGAGGTTACTTTTTTAGATGACCAGATCAACAACCAACCAAAAAATGTGTCGTTCATGTGTGACAACCTTATAATTAAGACGGTTTGGATAAACTTTTATTTTAACGGGTTTCATGGAAGAATTGGCATCATCTGAAAAACAATTCTTTTCTTGATGCCTTATATATTTATCACACACAACAATAAATCTATAATGTAATGGTAAAGAGTTTTTATTGTAAAGAAATATTTATTTTACAACATGTCCAGTGTGTGACAGAGATACCTCCCACATAATGGTAAGACATTAGCTAGATGAAGATACCATTGCCACTAATGTTTCACCATTATGTGGGACGTATTTCTGGTTGGGTATTTCTGCTGCACCCTGTTTGATTATGTGTGCATCTGTGCCTGAGTAAAGTTGGTTGTGAATCTGACATAGTAAATATATAACAATTTGGAAAAACCACTACTTTGGCATTTTTTCCATCTAGGTTGTATATTTTGTTTAACTGTCTGAAACTTGTTTGCTCTGAATATAATGCTCCCCACTTCATTATATCAGCATAGATAATGTTGGTTGAATCTTTCTGCCAATAACCAATTTTTGTTTGTTTATTATTTGTTAATATAGACCAGCATCCGGATATGCCCTATTTCCGGTTTTGTTGACACTTGATCACCAAAAACCCTAATCCACTTAGGCTGTTTAGAAGACTGAACATCAAAAGGAACCATCTGCTGGTCCATCAAACAAACACTTGAGGTCAAGATAAAACCACCTCTTTCCTTTATATATATATATATATATATATATATATGTGTGTGTCCATGTTATTGTGCTCTTTGTTGTCTTTTTTTTTTTTACATTCCATGGAAGCAAATGGAACTCTAGGAATGTCCCTTGTATGTTTGTAAGTGGATAACCTGTTTAAAGTTAATGTTGTTTACAAATATTTTTTTTTGCCAGATGAAGGAAACTAATTTCACAGAAATAAACACTTGTATACTATTATGATAACATGAAAATAAGTAACCACCCAAGTGGCAGTGTCTTTGAAAATGACACACTCTTCCAATGTTTATGAAGCTAGGAGATTAGAAGACACTGACTCCATGAAGGAGATAGGTACAACACTAATAGAAGAAGTATATTTAAAGAAACATGTTGGTAACTTTCTCAGTGCTGCTAATGTTTTTTTTTTTAAATCATCATTTTTGACGGCCTGGATAAATTAATATGGTGATTTTTTTTCTAAGTGTAGCTTAGATGTGGCACTAGACCAAAAGTATGGGGCACCCAGTGAGGATCAATCTTACTTCTCTGTCATAATAGTTCTAGCAAGACATGCTTGTTAACCATTACACCATGTTGAGGGGCTCCTGAATAAATTAGTATGTATGAATAAGTGTTGCATAAAAAAAGAAATCTTGATTTGTCTTTTAAGGTAATTGGCATGGGCTAACCTGTGGACAAAAATATAATTTTAATAATTAAAATTTTTTTTTTTTTTTTTTTTAATATTTATTCTCCTCTGAGAAGTATCTGGATGAGCCCGTTGTTTCCAAAGTTAAAATGTGGTGCCAACAAAAATGAAGGCCATTCACCCACATCATTCAAGAAAGACCTACTGCAATATGTAGCTGCTTACAAGAACTCGTCTTTAACTGAGTGGGAAAGACACATACTTGAACATGATATGTCAGCAGCAAGGTAAGTACATGTCTCCCTTTTTGTTTTAAAATGATTTCTTTGCTTGTCAGTTTGAATGAAAATTCTTTTGAGCTCAAATCAAAAAAAGCTATTTTCATGAAGTCATCACTACTGGCTTTAATTTTTTTTTAAATTTAAAAATTTTTTTTTTTTTTTACCATTTCTATAAAATTAAAAAAAATACATCACTTGAAGACATCCATAAGCACATATAACTAGAAGGGAAAATAATGATGAAAGTGTTGACTTTCCACACTACCTTAAACAAAAGGTTAGGAAGAAAACTTCCATCATTACTAGAAAGAGCGATAACAATGATTTAAGTTGATTTATTAAATTTCAACTGACAGTAATGCTAACTCTTTGGTTAATGAATGCTAAGTGTTTCCATACAGGAAACATTTCTCTCATGGCATTACTGTCTAAAATCAGTGACAAAGACTCTATGGTTGCCATAAGTCTGGAAATGAAATCTGTTTGTGGCATGTATCAGGTGCAGAATCTTCTCTAAAGACAGATACACTTGGAGAGAAATACACATACACCTGAGCTACCTGGTGTTGGGGGGTAATTGACCTGTATCTGTCTGTATTTCTGAGATGAGGTATTGTAACTATTGACACTATTTTCATCATTCAGACTATTGTTCTCATCTTTATTGCCATGTTCCCAATGTTTTGGCCATTGTTCGACCTGAAGAAGGCCGGAGTGTACAACGGTCGAAACATCGTGACTATGGCAATAAAGATGAGGACAACAGTCCAAATGACAACTAACTTGTAGTTTAATCATTTTATAATACATAAATACTTTCTGAACAAGCATAGTTTGAGTCAGAGGTTTCCAACATCTAAAAAAATAATCAAAACAAATATTTATTCATAGAAAAAATATAGTGGCATCGAATTATGGGACCTTTCCAGTGACCGTATTGTTAGTGACTCCTTGCAGTTGATGCCAGAATAGTCACTGCAGTCAATGTCATGACAGATCATCAAAGAAACCAAGTTTATCAGCGGGATGACTTGAGAGATGACCTTCTAGTCACCAAGTGCAGATCTGCACTTCAGTGACTTCCTGTGACTGGTAAACATGTGATCAGCATGTGCATGCATGGGAGCAACTGTATGACAGGTAGATATATAAACACCCACCCAAGAGGGAAGAGAAAAAAAAAATTTCATGACCTGGTAGATGTAGAATGCGAAACTTTATTAATACTTTTAAAATGAACATATTAAAATTAGAATATAAAAAAAATCAACAAAGCAGGAGTTGAAGAGCAAGGAAAATAAAATAAATCACTGTAAAGAGATGACTCAAAACACTATCAACAATAAACAAGAAAATACCAAAAAAAAAAAAAGCTAACTGGTTTTTGATATTTTGATAAATGTATAAATTGTGTGTGCAACATTTAAAAATCCAAAGTCAGAGAATTAGCAGAGGAAAAAAAAAAAAAAAAATCAATTATTAATTTTTTTTGTTTTCTTTTTCTTTTTCTTTTTAACTCTAAAAATAAAACTTAACGTAAAAAAAAAAAAAAAATCAAACAATACCCCCCCCCCCTATATTTGGTTGATATTCCTTTGGTACCAACCATTGCTAATAAATGCTTTCTGATGCCTTAATAAGCTGTTTGTATTTCTTGACTGGCATTTTTATTCCGATTCAATGAATTTCATTGAGGAACAGCATTTTTCAGTTCTTGTCGCCGATGTTCAGTTGGATTTAAGATAGGCGCATATGTGTGCAAAAGGAAATACGTTTTGTGAGGATATCAAATATATCTTCCTAATCACATGCCATTATGAATTCTTCTTGCTGATGTTTTTCTTTTCTTTTCTAAAGTTACTTTTATCTCATTCTGTGTTACTACTTGTCACGGTTTACGCATGTTACAGAGTGCATCTGATAGCTTCAGTGCCTGGACGTCACACAATGTTGCAGAAAAATGCCTGGGGTCACCTCAAATTGCGGAAAGTAAGTACAAAGAGCCAGTTTGGCTTATTTCATGTCTGAATCTCTATTAATGTTGGACTTTAACCTTTAACACTCTGTAACTTCATTTGCTGTGCAAAATGTTTATCCTGTCACTGAAGGTGACTCTGATAACCTGAATTTGAATTGTCATATCCTGCTATGGCAAGAGAAAACACCTTTGAGTGAAATTAACAATAAGTTTACTGCAATTGAAAAAGAATGTAGAAGAAAGGGAATTAATATTAAGAATGCAGAGTGCTAAAGGTTAAACACTAACTTTTGCTCATGGTACACATGTTTGAAAAATGGATAAAAAAAAAAATCTACTGAGAGTGTCTTGCCGTGATGAGCAGGCTAGTCTCACAGATCATTATAACTGTCATGTCATATTTGTGGCCTTAACACTAGGATGGCCGAGGTGTCGTTTTCGACACCTTCTGCAGGATTGTAGAAAGAATGTTATAGCCTACTTCAAAATGATGTTTAATGTTGTGTAATAGTAATATTCTTTAATAAACTATGTATTACAAACATATGAGTAATTTCATTAACCATATATGATTATTTTTCATGCCAGATATTAAAAAACAATCATAAGGTGTCGAAAACAACACCTTGGCCATTTTATATATATCAAAGGAGCTGGCCATCCTAGTGTTAATAAATTTAAAAAAAAACGTATTTATTGGACCTGTTTTCTATTAAAAGTATTTTTTTTAATGTCGTAAATCATGTCAATTTTGTTTATTTATTAAAAACAATGATAAAAGCAGAAAACTTTCACTAGGTCAAGTACAAAGTACAAGTGATTTTATCTGATTGACTCGAGTTGAGTTGAAATGCTCATCAGGGCTAGATATTCAATAAATTTACTGAAAAATGAGATCTGATAATAATTTCAATAGACTTATCAAAACTCTGTTAGTCAGATAAGTCACTTGGAATTTTATTGAATGTGACCCATTGACTGCTTTTTAGTAGTTCTGTTAGCCTGAAAAATATATTAAATTTTTATAATTTTCACATATTTTTTTTTCAATAGCATGTGTTATGTCCAAAATCCGTAATCACACACGCTTTATACTTAGTGACCCATCTCTCTTTCCCATCTCTCTAATAATGTGAACTCTCCCCTCTTTCTTTAAATATGTAATAGTAGTTGCTGACTACAAAAACAATTAGGTCAAACAAGCTGAATCCTAGCAACAGGTCTGAGCAGAAGATAAAAATATATTCTCAGTCACATGAACACATGCGAACGTTTAACAGGAAAAGATCGCCAGCCAGTTGGGTATTGAAACTTGAAGAAGTCAGACTGGCTATGAAGTTGTCCTGTAACCAAACTGAAAAAGAATGAATGATGTTCCCAACTCACACAAATTCCAAGCACAGGATCAAGTGGAAACGAGTCTTGTGTGAAAAATACCTTGTTTTACGTGTTATAGTCAAGTAAGAAAGATCACATGATAACATTATGCTGCTTATATCAATTGCATAGGTGAATTGTGACGATCACCTAAGGCAGACATGTGACACGCTCAATTAGATGAAGCATCTGAATAATTGTTGAATATATGACTTATACAGCAGTTAATCTTCATATCCAAACAATGAATGCTACATTGAAAAAAGAAGAAAAAATCAAAAGATTCTGCTGCTTGAGCAAAACAAACTGATCTGAGAAAAGGAAAAAGAAAATCTTATTTTATTTCAAAAGAAAAACTGAAGCTAAGTTTTTGTTTCAGCTTTTAACCTCAGAATGTAATACATACATCTTTCCGCACAGAAATGTATAACACACATCTTTCCACACCTTCTCTTGCCTAAATGTCTTCATGTATTGTCTAGTTGTAATTAAATCTTGTTAATTTCTATATTGGCGTTTATTTGTTACTGTTGGTTATCGTTCCGAATTTGTGTATTTGACCCTGTGGGAAATCCACCCACTATGGAGTGGTTAACTAAA
This sequence comes from Acanthosepion esculentum, assembly GCA_964036315.1. Lineage (NCBI taxonomy): Eukaryota > Metazoa > Mollusca > Cephalopoda > Sepiida > Sepiidae > Acanthosepion > Acanthosepion esculentum. The sequence goes on from OZ038502.1 coordinate 58,561,039, forward strand.
CCTGGTGTCTTCTAGAAAGTAATTTTTTATTTTTTTTTTTTAAACTTTATGCTGCAGTAATTGTCTGCAACATCATGTCACACCAAGAAATTGACCTATGCCAAAATGGCAGTGCATTAGATATTGAATGACATTCATCTGCTGAACCATTGCTGCCAGTTTCATATGCAGTATGTACACAATCATCGGGTCTGATTTTGTTGGATAATATATATATGTATACCTGAAAATGCTTGGATATATAGAACATTTGTACAGTTTTTGTACGTTTTATGTCTAAAAAAGACGACTGCATGAAAAATTGAATAAAAAGCTTAATCACATTACCTTGTCAGTCATCTTTAATAAAACCTGTATAAAAGATGGATTGCTGCCCAAATACACAATTTTTATATGTAATAATTCCAGATAGATTATATCTGTAAAAGGACAATATGAATAAAGACAAAAGGAAAACTTATCTTAGCTGATGAGTTTTGTCCTCTGAGGTACTTTATGAAGGTAAATGCAAGGATTTCATTTTGTAACAAGTATTTATTACAAGAACCAAAAGCCAATAATATTTTTACTCTTGTATATAAGTACTTGTTACAAAATAAATTTGATTTTTTGCTCTTGTACATAAATACTTGTTACAAAATAAAATCCTTGTCTTTGCCTTGATAAAGTCCCTCAGAGGATGAAATGTGTCGGCTAAGTTTTCCTTTTGTCTTTATTCAATTGTGTGTATATATATATATATATATATAATGAAAATGTGGAAAAGACAAAGCAAAATCCGAATATGTGAGTTTACTGTTTTTATTTTGTTTTTGTTATTCTGACGTCGACAGAATAACAAAAACAAAATAAAAACAGTAAACTCACATATTCGGATTTTGCTTTGTCTTTTCCACATTTTCATCATACCATCGGATCTACATCCATACATACATATACATATATATATATATATATATATATATATATATATATATATAATTTGTTTAATTTCAGTGAATGTGAAATATCTTAAGCCATAGCTCTACACACAAGTCAGTTCTGCAGATGTTTGCCAGTTGTCATCTCACCAAAGTAAATATTTGCATTCCCTGAGTTTGCACCGAATGGGTTTTTTCATCCAGTGTACAAAACTGACCAACATATCACAAGTCTTGGTAGTAAACTGGTTAAATGTTGTGAATGTTTTTGTTTGGTTTTGAATTTGGTGTTCAGATATTTTCATGAAAATGTTTTTATTTCTGCTGGACAGGTATTGATTGATAATGGGCCTGACAAGATGGAAATGGAGCCTTGGCCATTGATTGGTCAGTTTTCAAGCATTGGCTCTCTTGGACCCTCTCCAGATAAGTGGTTGTGTGGAGAGTTCTACCAAAGTTTGGCAGCATGCAGAACCACTTCCTTCAGCACTCCACAAGCAAAGAATTTGAAACTGGTTTGTGAATTCTTCTGGCCTTTATATATTTTACAATTCTGTTCAAAAATGGTTTCTCTTTTAAGATTCAAGAACTTTAGACTGGTGTAGTTATTGCTGTGGGTTTGTGTAAATCAATTTTTCCAAACTTTTTGAATCATGACCCCTCCCCCCCCTAACGCTTCATTAAAAAAATAAAATTGTCATGACCCGTATCAACTCCATCCCTTATTTGATGAAGGTAATTTTAGCTGTTCTCTGTATAAGGGATCTTGCACATTTCTAGTAAAGTCAACTATTGGATTTTTTTTTTTTTTTTTTTTTTATACAAAAGACCAGATGTTAAAAAAAAAAATACACTAGAAAACTGCTTTTGATATTTTTAGAAAAAAATGCCACAATGAGATCATTCCTCCTCCTTTCAAGAAAAGTGTTAAATTATGTTTTTTTTTATTTTATTTTTACATTATTTTAAATGTAGATTTGAAGAGTTTTAATTCTTTGCAAGAATATTTGCAATCGCTAGCAAATAATGTTCTTAAATAATGGATATTAAGACATTGGTCTGAATTTGAACCTGACCCGCTGACTCCATTTTCCATGCTGTTTAGTTGTTTATGTAACCCCAGATATCACAGGCTGGCCTTGCTAAAATAATGTGTCAAAAAGTATATACATACATGCATATGAGACATTTGAAAAGTTCTCAACTTGACCCACTTCTAAAAAAAATCTAACTGGTATCATAGGTTTATAAAAAATCTAACTGGTATTAATTATTGCTTTATAAAAAAAAATCTGGTATTAGGTTTAAAAAAAGAAAAAATTTAGTATGAATTAGGTTTATATAAAAAAAATGTATCGATTATATCAATCTTAGATTTATAAAAAAAAAATTTCTATAAGTTATATCAATCATAGATTTGTATATAAAAAAATATTTTTAGGGGAACTAAATTGCTAATATTAATGTTTTAGATTTATTTACATTTTAAATATACACTGGATTCTTTAAAAGAAAATTTGCAATTACCTGCAAATAATGATTTTTAACCTTTATCACTCTGTATGTGACTTCATTTACTGTACAAAAGTTTATCCTACCACTGAAGATGACTCTGATCTCCTAACAATAGTCTGTTTGATTTTTTTTTCATAGTAGTTTTGTCATATCCTGCTATGGCAGCAGAAAACAATTCTGGCTGAAATTAACAACAAAAAATACTGCAATTGAGAGGCCTTGAAAAAGAATGCAGTGGAAAGGGAAATAATAATGATGCAGAGTGCTAAAGGTTAAAGAAAACATAAAATGGAAATTTTTCAGTTGTGCTTATGAGCTGCAAGTGGGTCATGATCCCCACTTCGAGAAGACTTACTATATATCTTAGATGATTTTTCATGATTTTATCAGATTTACTCCTGTGGAATTTTTGAAAATTTATTTTTTTTGTATGTTTGAACAAATGAAACAAATTCCAACATTTGAAAGAAAAAAAAAATTTAAAAAAAAATTAGTAATTGATATATAAAACGATAGTACCTTTATTTTGTAATATTATATATGTCAATATATAAAATATATTAATTTTATAATGTTCCTCAGTTATCTCATGATACAACTAGAACAATCTACTCTGGTGGATGAAATGAAGGGTTCAGTTGAAATTCCAATCACTCTGAAGAAGGCCAGAGCATACAATGACCGAAATGTGTATATGGCAATAAAGATCTGGTCAACAATGTTAATAGTTACAATACCGCATCTTGGAAATCTAGACAGTGTATAGTCAACACATGGTGAAAGGGGTTCTATATGGAAAGAGACAGAAAAATAAATGTATGCAAAGGTGGCTACCTTAAATAAATGTAAAAATAATGACCTATTAAAGGAGACCAATACAGAGGCTGGGGGGGGGATTTTAGTTAGAAAGGTACATGCCAGCAATGCTATGATAGGGGATAGATTTAGAAGGATAAGAAAATATGGACCGTGGGCTTGAACCTGTGTTTTATTGTTCTGGTGATTACTATGGGCTGAACAGGAAGTAGTCAAAAACAGTGACTAATCTAAAATGTACCTTAACTAAAAAGGTGACAAGGAAAGGAAAACAATTGAGATTCTGTATTGTGGTAACAGAATGCTTTATTTTTTAAAAGATTTTCCACCATGAACATTTCTGCACAAAACAAAATCCTATTGTCACATGTATACTGAAAATACCTGATAGAAGGCGTCACTGCCAACTGTGGACTGCATTTTGGCCAATTATGGATCCTTAATGATTGTGACCAGAGGCCTCTGGTTAGAAATGTCACTGACTCAAAACATATCCGTATTCAACATCAGAGGGACCAGACATATGTAGTAGGTCAGTTCTGTTTTCTTTAGCTTCCATGAGATTAAACATCTTATAAGCATATATATATATACACACACACACACGTGTGTGTGTGTGTATACTGTTGTAACTTAGAAAGGGTTACTGAATGAGGAATAACCAAAACGGAGGTTGGAAATGAAATGTTAATCTTTATAACATCAACAAAATACAATACTCACCAGCGGCGTGAAGTAGGTAAACCACTGCTAGTAGTGGACTACTTAAACAGCATATTACCCCCACTTACAGTAGTGTCCAATGTATTTATGAGGACTGGGACATACTCATTAGTGTTCATATATATATATATAAGAACAATATTGGGGAAATGTATGAAAATGTGGAAAAATTTTCTTGTGATGTGTTTCATCCTTTTTGACTTTAAATTTAGTCCAATGACGTCTTATTGGACGGAAGGTGTCATAAGAAAACTTTCTACACTTTGTCATACTTTATTTCTTATATAAAATATTATGTTAGCTTAAAAGCATTTAAGCTCGCTCCTGCAGAAGGCTCTTGATCGGACCTTCCTCACAATAGGTAGGGAGGAGTATATGTTATAGGCAACAATAAATTACAGAAGAACTCAAAATTGATTACTGCATTTTAGTATTGCATTAATTTTTAAGCTTACCTTTTAAAAGTACAATGATAATTCTTTTGCCACCACTTAATTTAAAGATGATTCGATTTACGTAGGTCCTTACGTTCTGTACAAATGATTTTTATTTCATGGATTACTTTTGTTGGATTTCACAATTAATTTAAATTTTTCCAAAATTTATTTCTAAGTTATAAAAATTGTTATCATACAAAAAAATTCCTTGCAAAAAAATCACTTTAAAAAAAAAAAAAAAAAAAAAGTTGCCAAAAACAATTGCAGTAATGAAAACTTGAGAATCCAAAATTTATGTATTGTGGGTCCTGATCCGGTATATAATTATATATATAATGTATTCTCTCTGTGTGTGCGTGTGTGTATATATATATATATATATATATATATATATTTCTATTTCTAACAGTTAAAATATAATCCTTGAAAATGGCTAAATGTATAGCCGAAAACGCTCGGATAAAAAGAACATTCGGACAGTTTTTATATAATTTATCATCCGAAAAGAAAAAGATTATTAGATCGCATGAGAAATTGTATGAAAAAGCACCTTGTCAGTCGTTTTTAATGTGCATGAAAGGATTGCTGCCTAAATACACAAATATATATATATATATATATATATATTTGTGTATTTAGGCAGCAATCCTTCTTTCAAGCACATTTCATTAAAAACGACTGACGAGGTGCTTTTATTTAGTTTTTTAAAATATATAACATATATAAAAATATTTATAAATATAAAAATAAACAAACCAACACTTAATAATATTAACTTTGAACATGGACATAATATCTTGACCATGTTTTGAAACAAAAAAAATGAATCACTTTATAAAACATACACATAACAAACTATTTCTAATTCTAACAGTTGAAATATAATCCTTGATAATGGCTAAATGTATAGCCGAAAGCGCTCGGGGGGGGGGGAAAGAACTTTCGGACAATTTTTATATAATTTATCCTCTGAAAAGAAAAACTTTATTAGATCGCACGAGAAATTATATAAAAAACTAAATAAAAGCACCTTGTCAGTCGTTTTTAATGATATATATATATATATATATATATATATATATATTCTGTAATTAATCATTTACAAAGGCATTAATTTTGGGACTTTTGAATTTTTCAGATTTACCCAACAGTTGACAATGTTAGGGTAAGCCTCGAGGGTTACCCGGCTGGGACGTGCCTGCCTTATAGTACTCAGACAGCTTCAAAACAAAGTTATCTTATTAATTTCCTGCAGTAAGTATGACTTGTTATTTGATCATCTCTAAGTTTATAATTTGTTACAGTAAGAGTATTGGGCAAACATTCAGCTTTGCTTGAGGGTGACCAAAGAGACATTTATCATTAGATGAACTGATCTCTCTCGTTTTATTTCATTTGTTTATTCTGTTTAGATTTTGATTGTATAAGTTAAAGGTGGCTTATAAAAAAAAAATTACCAAAGCAAACTAATGATATTTTCGAACAAGCAGTAATGGAAATGTTTTATTCTTTCTTTACCAAATATCACCCAGTATAAAGCTTGAGAGCCACTCAAGGTAGAGGGTTACAATAAAATGTTTGCTTCCTATTAATGTACATTAGGGGTTATGACTGTATGACATACTTGATTTCCTGTATCATAATTTGAACTTTTGTTAAAAAATAATGAAGTGTTTCATTCAGCTTATTTTAAAAAAAAAAAATGTCACCCCAAATACGAAATTTCTAAAATTGTATATAAATGTAGTAGTGACGTGTCAGTTTCTCCTCCTTTGACTTGAGTTGTTTGGTCAGGGTTCCTCTCCATTCGGATTGCATGGCTGCCAGGCTCTCCCTGAACTCTGTGTTCATGTTCACAGCTTTCATGTCGCGTTTCACGACATTGCTGTACTGCAGCCATGACTGCCTGGTGGGTCTCCTTCCAGTGGCCAGCTTTCCATACAGGAGGCCTTTGGGGATGTGGCCATCTGGCATGCGATTGACGTGACCCAACCAATGGAGTCTGCACTGTCTGAGCAGTGTGAACATGTTGGGCAAACCTGCTTGAGACGGGACCTCAGTGTTGGGCATCTTATCTTGCCACGCTATTCCCAGGATGCACTGGATGCTTATGTGAAAGGTGTTCAGATGCCTTTCTTGTCTGGCGTATGTGGTCCAAGCCTCACTGCCATATAGCAGTGTGCTGATAATGCAAGCGTTGTACACTACCATCTTGGTCTTCACCAACAGCTTGGGATTGGTCCACACATATTTTGTGAGGCGCGCAAGTGTTGTGGCTGCCTTCCCGATTCTCTTGTCAATATTTGTATGTTATGCTATAGTTATAAACTGTTAAATGTGTTAAAAAATACATAAGTACTATATAATTACATCATAAGCAAATTGAAAAATAAAGCTTCTGAAATATTTTTATTTTTGATCCTTATTGCATATATGGTAAAAATCAAATTTTTCCTTTAGGGGTGGCCTTTCTCAAGAACTAAAACAGATTAATACCTTTTTCATTACTTTTCAAGAAAAGTTTGATTTGTGACACAGGAACGCAGTTAGAAAAAAAAGTTATATCCCTAACATACATACACATATGAGGTGTTTGAAAACTTTTTGACTTGACCAACTTCTAAAAAAAAAAATCTATCTAATATTAATTACAGGTTATATATATATATATATATATATATATATATAATCCTGTATTAAGTATAGGCCTAAAAAAAAAAATTATGAGTACATTTTTTTTTTTTCAGGTTATAAGGCTTGACGTCTTTACCCTGATCAACCAATCAAATATGATCTATGTTAGCTTTAAACTAAGCAAAGAAGCGAAAATTAATAAATTATTTTTTATATAAATGGGTCATGACCCATAGATTAGTTTAAATTTAACGTAGGTCATATTTGATTGGTTGATCAGGTAAAAATCCTCAAGTCTTATAAACTTTTTTTTTTTTTTTTTTTTTTTTTTAAAGCAGTTGTATATTGCTTTTAAATCCAAATAAATCGTCCACTCGCCAGTAATTTACAATCGCCTGATGAGATGCATTGATATGCATTGAAACACGACTGCAATTGTGTAGCGATTTTACAAGTTATTGGTGTAATATCCTAAAATAAAATATATATCCAGTATCATAGGTATATATAAAAATTCAGTATTAGGAAAAAAAATCCAGTATTATGTTCTAAAATCAACTCAATGCAACTTATCACGCATTTTCATTGATGTTTCATTATTCTCAACTATTTTTCAATTTCAGAGTTTAAATGACACTACATTTCAAAATTAATGTATATTTGTATTATTTCTACTTTAAAATTTTAAAATTTATTTATTTTTTGCATATTTTTTTTTTTTCTAAATCATCCTGTGACCTTCCAGGATCATCTTTGTAACTCTCATTTGAATTGTAACTATCAATTGTGGAACCATTGATCTGTTTGGCAACTAGTCGGTTTTCTGTTTTCTGATAAATTCTTAGAAAAATGGTGACAAAAACGCCAAACATTTGAATATAGATGCGAACAAAATAGAATAGTACGACCTGTTTTGATCTCTGTGACTAATGTTTGTTTACACTATTTACATTGTTCAAGGTGTTGTCCTCATCTTTGTTGCCATATTCATGACGTTTTGGCTATTGTACACTCCAGCCTTCTTCAGGTGATTGTGTTCTTGAGGACACATGACCCAGTGGATAAAAGTATTGATTGAATCCAGTGACTTGATGAGTTCAATACCTAGTGAAGATGAACAAAAACTTGGAGAGTTGAATTAAAAGGGAGATAACTTATACTGTTATATTTGAAAGAGGCATAGCACGTGGAACTAGAACAATCTATCCTGGTGGACGAAATAAAGGGTTTAGTTCGAAATTCCAGTTACCTGAAGAAGGTCGAAGCATACAATGATTGAAACGTTGTGAATATGACAATGAAGATGATAACAGTCAATGTAAAGAGTGTAAACAATTACACTACTCATTCATGCTTTTGACAGACGGAGGGTCCATCCTCATTCAGGCTTTTGACAGACGGAGGGTCCACCTTCAACATCTCTTAGACCAAAGTTTGAATACACAAACATTGGTCTATATTTCCGAGATGAGGTGGAATTGTAGACCAATGTTTGTGTATTCAAACTTTGGTCTAAAAGATGTTGAAGGTGGACCCTTTGTCTGTCAAAAGCCTGAATGAGGGTGGACCCTTTGTCTGTCAAAAGCCTGAATGAGAAGTAGCTGTTCACCATGCAAAAGATAAATTGTCTTTTGCATGAGATACTTATGCCAAGGTAAATCGTTACGCTTGATCGTATTCATTTTCATTGATTTTTCTGTTTCTCAGTCATTGGCGATCTGAAGGGCGTGGTCGCACACGTGCTTGTCCCCATATCAAGACGTACATGCGAGCATCTCCAGATTTTTCTATGGCAGCTTGGTTCATCGTAACAAGGTAAGCCTCTTGTTGCATACCAGTATTTTTGAAATAAAAAAAATGATGGAAAAGCATTGATAAATAATGACAAGTGAGTTTTTCCAAATGTTTTCTTTATTTTAGTGCAAATTTGTCGAAAGCAGCGTGGGGTGTGTTAGAGAAGAATGGATCACAGCTCATGATCCGGTCGTACGAGATTGGCGTTATGTTTCTACCGAATTTATTTGTAAGTGAAAGTTTTTTTTTTTTCTTTGTAATTTTTCCGTTTAAACTAAAAATAAAAAAGGGGCGATAATTTTTTTGCCTAATTATCTCCCTTAGATACTGCACTTTTTAAAACATTTTCATTGTGTCGCTTGCTTGTTTCCGGAAGTATTTTCATTATTTTATGTGTTATTCGGATTTTTATCATTTTTATAATTTTATTATCTTTTATTTTACTTGGAGATTCTCAAAAAAAAAAAGAAAAAAAAAAAGTAAGAATACAGAACATTCTTAGATTTCTTAGTTCATCAGAGTCGTCTCCCTTTAGTTGTTCGATTATCAAAATTTTAATCGATATTAATCGTAGTTTGAGTATTTCCTAAACAGTAAAAGATTTTGTTTTTGATGTCTACCGTGCCCTTCATAAAAAGTAACAAGACTTTATGGTGTTGTAAAAAAAAAAAAAACCAAAAAAACTTGGCGGTGAAAAATGGTTGCTAGAGTCAAGGGTTGATAATTGAGTAAGGCTTGCAGATATACAATATGGAACACCATTTAAATGAAAATTAAAATGATTTCTAATTTGTATATTACGTTATTAAAAATAATTTAAATTTTAATAGGTTGGCCCATATTTCTGTTCAGTAAATCTGCCAACCATATTAAATCCTGAGGATTTCAAAATATAGTTTGCTTTCCTGGGATAAGGAGTCAACATTATTTACATTCGAAATGTAAATAATTTAAATTTTAACATTGGTGACCTGTATTTTATTTGGTAAATCTGCCCGCCTTGTGTGAATACACATTAAATGTCGGAATTTTAAAATCTTGACTTTTTAACCCCCCCCTTTTTATTTTTTTTATTTTTTTTTATTATAATTATTATTAAGAGTTTTTTTCTCTTAATTGTGTTTGAATTTCTGGGATGAGGAGTTATTTACATTCAAACTATTGTCCTCATCTCTGTTGTTATTATCACAAGATTTCAGCTGTTGTATAGCCTTCTTCAGGTATCTGTTGATCTTGTTTTTGTACTGCTTACAAACTCACAAACCAGTGCTTTTATCCAATAGTCTAATGGATTAATGAATTTTGTGTTGTTGACGTTAGAAGTGCTGTTGGTGGTGTCTAAGAATGAAATCAAGACTAGTCATTGGATTCTACCCCAGTGCCCTTAGAACATGTAGCCCAGAATACCTAGGTGGAAAAGAAAAATACATTGATGAAACATTTAAACTTTTTCACTACTCGCATCATTTTATCCTCAATTCTAGAAAATGGGCAGACAGAATCTACAAATCCTAAAAATTAGACATCACCTATAGCACTTCTAACATCAGCAATGCAAAATTCGTAATCGAGCCCTTTAATACTCTATATACAAAATTTGAAAATAAATTAGTTATCACTAATACTAGGGTTTTTACCACCACGTCCAAGACAATTGGAGATATAATTAAGCAAAATAATCCAACACTACTACAGATTCTGGGGTTTATCAAAGTGCAATGTAGATATACTTATATTGGAGAGACATCTTTATGTCTAAAAGTCTACATCATTGAACACGAGAGACCTACGTAGGACAACCATTTAAACTCACTTGTTATACACTGGAACAAGACTGGCCATAACTTTGATTTTTACAAATGCCACCCAAATCAAAAAAGAACAAAGAATTATGTTAAATACTTTGAGGGAGTCCTGATAAAATTTTTACCAATTATGAATGTGTCAAAAACATATTACATTACCAACCCTTATCAAATCCATTCTTCAAGAATTTAGCATATATTTAACTACCATAATTGGTGTGAGACACAAAATCGTTTCCAAGTCAACAAGTAGACAACCTCCAAATATAAATAATGCCTACTAGACAGAAACTCACATTATCATTCTAATCCCACATAGACAAACTAGAATTATGATACACTTACACACAGTCTCGTTTATCTGTCAATCTACAGGGTGTGATGGGTAAATTGTCACCATTTTATAATTTATAAATTATACACATGAATGCTGCTTGACGCACACAACACAAATATAAAAATATCAGAAATTTCTTTTCAGGTATCATTCTCTGATGTTTTAATAAAAGTGAAACCTGTTAGATTTACAACTGTTGTCTATTTGTCCTATCATTCTGTTGGATTCTGAGTCATATATATATATATATATATATATTTTAGAATTGGACATAGCCCGACAATTTATTTAAAGACATTTGTATATTATGTTTAACGTTCTTTTTATAGATACAAGTATTTAAGCAAATGCTCTGTTTTATAATAAACAGTATTAAATAACATTTACCGGCCTGAATGTCCGAGAAATTTTCATAGAAAATTTTCGCTCTCCGACATATATATATATATATGTATAGGATACAGGTTCGATTCCTGTCGGAGAGCGAAAATTTTCTATGAAAATTTCTCGGACATTCAGGCCGGTAAATGTTATTTAATACTGTTTATTATAAAACAGAGCATTTGCTTAAATACTTGTATCTATAAAAAGAACGTTAAACATAATATATAAATGTCTTTAAATATATATATATATAGAAAGGGAAAGAATCTATATTTCTTTATATAACTCGGCTAATCATGTCCCACACAAGTTCAAACAAAAAATTAGGAAGGAATGAGCAGTAACTGAATTTGGGAATCTTATTTTTCTGAAAAATTTTTTAAGGGAAAGATTTTATAAATTTTAACTGAAAGTAGCACTGCCTGCTTGGTCAATGAAAGTTAATATTACCACTTTTATAGGAAAGAAAGGAAAATTTATGAAATTTGATAATACAAAAATCCTTTTTTTCTGTTCTTTTTTTCTCTTTCTGTTCTCTCTCTCTCTTTTCTCTCTCTCCTCTTTTCTCTCTCTCTCTCTCTTTCTCTCTCTCTCTCTCTTTTCTCTCTCTCTCTCTTTCTCTCTCTCTCTCTTTTCTCTCTCTCTCTCTCTTTTCTCTCTCTCTCTCTCTTTTCTCTCTCTCTCTCTCTTTTCTCTCTCTCTCTCTTTTCTCTCTCTCTCTCTCTTTTCTCTCTCTCTCTCTCTTTTCTCTCTCTCTCTCTTTTCTCTCTCTCTCTCTTTTCTCTCTCTCTCTCTTTCTCTCTCTCTCTCTCCTTCTCTCTCTCTCTCTCTCTCTCTCTCTCTCTCTCTCTTTCTCTCTCTCTCTCTCTCTTTTCTCTCTCTCTCTCTCTCTTTCTCTCTCTCTCTCTCTCTTTTCTCTCTCTCTCTCTCTCTTTTCTCTCTCTCTCTTTTCTCTCTCTCTCTCTCTCTCTTTCTCTCTCTCTCTCTCTCTTTTCTCTCTCTCTCTCTCTCTTTTCTCTCTCTCTCTCTCTCTCTTTTCTCTCTCTCTCTCTCTCTCTTTTCTCTCTCTCTCTCTTTTCTCTCTCTCTCTCTCTTTTTCTCTCTTCTCTCTCTCTCTCTCTCTCTTCTTTCTCTCTCTCTCTCTCTCTTTTCTCTCTCTCTCTCTCTCTTTTCTCTCTCTCTTTTCTCTCTCTCTCTTTTCTCTCTCTCTCTCTCTACCCCCCCCCCATTCCATTTCAATTATACAAAACATTTTCATGATTTATACCAAATCACCTTGGACATTTTATTTATTTATTTTTAAAGTTTTTTAATGAATACCTTTTTAGGACATGCGCCGTCTGAGACTGACATCTGATGTAAAAGAAGCCACTAATTCTGAGAAGTCCATGTTCCTACTTCCCTATGATGTGCCGCTGACCCGTATGATAAAGACGGTAGGTGTTAAGCCCCAAAATGAATTTAGCTTTTATAAACTATTTCTTTATTTTGATTGGGCAAATTGGTTTTCTTCCCCTTTCTTTTTGAATGTCTGACTTTCTCGTTATCTGTCAGTCTACAGCGTGCGATGGGTAAATTGTCGCCATTTTATATTTTTAATTTCATGCATGTTTGTTTGTTTTGATTTTTGTCAACTGCACAGTATAGTAGGGTCAGTTGGGCACCATCTGTGAGAAAAAGAGCACCATGATGCAATTTACTCTGCCAGAATTTTGGAAACTGTATGCTGCATTGCTTTGTATTTGCACTGGAAGCTCCAATACGAACATTTCAGAGTGTTTGGGTGTCAATCTGAGGACAGCGCAGAGGATTCAGAAAGAGTTCGATGAGTCTAATGGTGATTACAAAGGTGTTTTGAGTGATCACCAGTGATATTGACGTTATGCCTCCATTCATCTTCCCACAGGGCCGCAGACTAAACAGAGGCCTACATCAAGTGCCTTGAGGAGGTAGTGCAGCTCTGGGTCAAGACGGTGACTGATAAAAGAACCTATGTTTGGCAACAGGATTCTGCACCATGTCGGACAAGCAGGAGAACCTAGTTGTGGCTGTTGTACAATTTCTGCGACCGCATCTGGCCACCTAACTCCTGCAACCCCCCTTGATTATTATGTGTGGAAGACTGTTGAGCGAGATACCAACAAACCTCCTTGTAACGCCAAGATTATGGCAGCATTCACCAACTTAAACAAGGAGACTGTTCAGAAGAGTTGCAGGAGTTTCCAAAGTCGTTTGGAGGCTGTTGTTGAGGCCAATGGCGATTTTATTGTATAAATTTACTCTTTAGTATTTAAAGATATTTTTGTGTAAATTTGGTAAATATATCTGAAAATGAGTGTCATTTTCATTTTTGCATAATTTTGACTACAATTTATCCACCGCAATCTCTATCTGTCTATCTATCTATCTAAAAACGTAAATTCCATCTTTTGTCTCCTTGATCCCTTTTATTTTATTGCCCTCCCTCATTTTTTTTTTCTTTCCCTCTCAGTAAGTCCTTGCACCCTAGTGACTATTACTACCTTGATGTGAAATGATTAAAAAAGAAAAAAAATTGTCACGACTTCTTGGGACAGTAGATTGCCTTCTACATAATTTTGAATCCTGTGTTCTTTTCTTAAACTGGTTGCCACTCAAGGCTAGAGAACCCAATCTACCCTGCTATTTAACCCATACCTGATGTTGGAGTGAAAGAAATGGATTCCTACCTTTTCCCAAGGGTATTTGTACAAAAGTGAAAGCAGCAGACTAGGCTAGAGTTTGAACCTAGCATGCTGATTCCACTTTCTGCATGGATAGATGCGCATCCGTTATTTTAAAATTAATTCCATTTTTATTTGTAAAAATTTTGAAAATCATTGCCAATTTTCTGTTTTTTAATTCAGTGAACTTTTTATCATTATTATCTTTTTTTCTCTGTCACATGCACATAGGTGGAAATATATATATATATATATATATATATATATATAGTCATCCACAGACAGACCGTTTTGCTGTTTCGCAGCTCATCAGTGTGATTAGACATTCGATTGCCTCAAGCCGGGATCAATATACATGTATATAGGATGGTACTAATGGCCCACTAATATATAGGACATTTTCCTTCAGTACTACCCTTATTATTTTTTGTTGATACTGTATTCGCTTTTTTCCCTCTTTTAGTCATTCGCTTCATGTCAAGACAAATAAGGTTTTTTCAATTTTTTTTTTTTAATAAAGACTTTGAATCTCTAGACTGCTGAAACATTAATTTCACTGTAAACAAGAAAAGATGAATATGTCAACTCAAACATTATATTTAGTGGATAAACGACTTTAAGAAATAATGCCTGATTTAAAAAAAAAAATCCATCAGTTGCTTAAAAAATGACTTCCATAATAATGATGGTATTTTTAAGTGCTTATCTTTTGATTTCAGATGCTCCTTGGATTTATGACCAGGCGTACAAGGAACTTCCTGACACTAATGGCATGATGTGGTGTCCCAGCCTTTTATGAGATGATCTTTTTCTCTTCTCTTTTCTCTTTGGTAACTAAGGAAAAAGACAATCAGCAATTAAAAACAACTGGTTTGTTTTAAGACCTTACTCACTTGGTCTAGGTGGGTAGAAAAAAGCAGAATAAATATATGATGACTTACCTCCCTTGGGCTAAAACTTTTTCTACATGAGAAAGAATCCACTGTTGTTAATTTTGGGGTATAGTGGATTAGTTTGTCGCTGGATTTAAATACAAAGAAAAAGCTGCTGTCTACAGAAAATTTCAATGTTTTAAGAAAACACTTGGAATTAACTGGCTGATTCTCAGGAATGGCTAGTCTTGGAGAATCCCAGTCTAAGTTGGAATAACAAGCAGACAAGCTTGGATCGACTTGAGTGATTTGAAAAATGTGGATAAATAGAGGAATTCTTTTTTTTTTCTTTTTTTTTTTTTTTTTGAAAGACTAGTCTTAATATGTTAAGTTAATCTGTAGCATTATTGATTTTTAAAAAAAAAAAGAAGAGAAATCTGAAAATATTAGGCTTGGTTGTTTATAATCGGGAGAAGTCTTTCATTTTTGGATTTCTCTCTCCTGAATTCATTCACTTGTGCTATTTTGAATGGCATGAATGGAAACTGACAATAATTCAAGATCTAAAAAGAACTTTCTTTCCTTCCTTCTCCTTTTCTTTCCTTCCTTCTCCTTTTCTTTCCTTCCTTCTCCTTTTCTTTCCTTCCTTCTCCTTTTCTTTCCTTTAATGAACATTGGTTACTTTTCCCTATTTGTAGATCCGAATTGAAATTTCTTCTTTCGCTTTTTGCACATTCTTGTTTCTTTCCTATTGGTATTCCTTTATTGTCTTGTACAATTTACACTGCGACAGGGAAATCATATCCTCTAAAACAAATCTGTTCACTTATCACTTTTTAGTAAGCTTTCAAAATTGGTAGAAAGTAATTCAGCAAATCCTTCTTGATGCACTTTTCCAGGAATCCCCTTGTAACCACTGAATTCTTGGAGGCCATATTTAGAAATTCTTTCTTATTAATAAGCCCTCAAAATTGATAGCAAACTATAATTAAGTGCTGAAAAGTTCTTGGGCCAAGTACTTTGCTAAATTTGACCAAACATCAGATGTTTTGACAGTCTTTCAGTACCCACTCATACATTTTCTGAAACCTTATAATGCACCCTTCCAGGAATCCTCTCTTAGAAACTGAGTGCCTAATGATGAGTTTTGACCATTTTTGTTAAATGATAAGCTCTTAAAATTGGCAAGGAAGAAATCTGACCTCTTTTTGGAAGAGGTGATTGATGTATGGTGATAGTGAACAAACTTACGTTGTGGACTATTTGCTTGTGCACAGTCGGGTTTGATCCTTGCCAGTTATATCTCCCTTTGGCCCTGTGCCAGACTAAACTCGAGTATAAAGAAAATAAAAAATGTCTACAGAAAATCTGAAATAACTGGTTTCAATGTTTTAAGACAACTCATGGAGTCAACTGATTGATTCTCCAAACCAAGCCATTCCTGGGAATCAAAGTCTGATCCCTCTTGCAGAACTTGTTTGGAATAGCTGATTTGGCTAGCAGACACCAGCTTGAATTGACTTTTGAAGAATGCGGATAAATAGAGGACATTTTGAATTTTGCTTTTTGCCGGGGAAGACTAGTTTTAATATGTTGCTAAAAGTCAAAGACTAGCATTATTGATTTAAAAAAAAAAAAAAAAAATGTACGACATATCCTTCTGAAGGGGTTATGCATGCTTATTTACACTTCTGGAAAGTTGACAAGTTTGAAGAATGCTGACTATTTGGTTATGCACAGTAGGGGTTTGTGCTTCACCAGGTATCCCACATTACGGACTTGTGCCAGACTAAACTTGACTTTGAATATATCTATCCATTTTCGGAAATTTTACCTACTCCTCCAAGAACTACTCCAAAACCTATGCAAATTGTCATGTCATTAGATAATCATGTGGCAGCTGTTTTGAATGAATGGAAAAACGGAATTTTCAGGAACTGTTTCCTTAGTCTATGCAAATGAATACCACGGATTTAATAAGGTATCTTCAACTATAAAATAATTCAAGTCTCAATAATTACTTTTTTCTTTAAATTTTTTTTAACTTTTTCTAAGTTAAGTGTCATTAGTTAAAACAAAAAAAACAATTTTGGTCACAAACCTATTGTCTAAAATTCAAATCAAGAATTCCTAGGTAATCTTTGTAATATTTGTTTCTAAATTTACTATATTTTTTTGAATTGGGAATTGTTTCTATAGTAAATGAAACAAAGCTGTGGCAGTTCCTTCTGACAAAACAAATGTGTACTGCTTCAGTGCTTCTTAGAATATGAAGATTTCTTTTTGAGGCTCTGGATATTTAGTGGACAATTTGTCATAGAAGATGTCATCTTGTTTGTAATTTAAGACCAACAACATTGCCGGGCTTAGAAAGTATTGTTTCCCTTTAACCTGACTATGCTAAAGAAATACGTATAAAAGGGCAAACAACTCTTGAATTTAAAAATGTTTTCTCTTTGCCACGTACATCCACAAATGTCTGTAGATGGTGAGCTATGCAAGATTAAAAGAAGTATTTTTAACATCAGCCTTATTGCTTTTTTTTTTTTTTTCGCAGCCCCCCCCTTTTATCACTTTAGTTTCAAAGGGATTATATATTTGCAAAATGGTTCTCTTTACCAAATCTCAAGGTTCAATCATTTTTTTTTTCCTTTGAAAATTTGTCAGTTGTGAGAACTAAATCCAATTGCCAAGAGAATTCCTGTTGATAGTGGGGGATATGAAATGAAGAGGGGGGGATGCTAGTATGAACAATTTTAAATAATTTGATGATGGAATTGTTTATTTGCAATTGTGTGTTTATGTACATATATGTATGGCTGAAAATCCAGGTGATTATGATGCCACTACCCCTTTCAAAAAATAAATAAATAAATAAAAATTCTTTGTTACTCTCTGCCCATTCTTGTATGTTCAGTTAGAAAAAAAATTTTTTTTTTTTTTTCGTTTTTCTTTATCATTTATGCTGCGTTCAAATTTGAATCATTTTCTGTCGTAATTTTGCTTGTATGAAAATAAAGCACTAAAAAAAAAATTCTTGTGAAAAAAAATTTCACAAAAGCCAAAAAAAAAAAAAAAAATTGGAAAATTACCAAACTTTATTATTTTTTTTTTTTTTCTTGACAAAAATTCCTCAAAATACCTTAAAATTTTTTTTAATGTTCATCTGGCAAATTAGGAACTGCATAAATGTGATTCCCAAATATGTGCTTACAGGCATCCACCATTTGATCACACACACACACAATTTAATGTACATTTTATGTCTATTTCTATTGTCTGAAGAAAATTATGAATTTTAGCCCACACCAGCCTTTGTTTGATAATTGAACATCGATTATTTACAAACTTCTTTTGACTTGGAATAGCTGAAATTTTTACTATATAATGTTCAGTGAAGATAATTAAAGTGCATTGACAAGTGTATTATATTTAAAATGAGTATTTGTTTTAGATAAATGCTTGTATTATTTTTCTATTTGTAAGCTATAGCCTTATTGATGTATCTAGATGTGGGTGGGTTTAATATATATATATATATATATATATATATATATATATATATACACACACACGGGTAATAATCTGTTGGTATATAATTTAAGTGAATCCTATTAATATAAAATCTGATTCACATAGCTCAATGTTTTATTCAGAGCATATAAATGATATACAATAGGAATTAACATTACATCAAGATTATAATCATTTTACAAATTAAAAATGTGGATGATTTTCAAACACATGTTAATAAGAAAAATTAAAATGAAACTAGCTTAAAATCAAATTTAAAAATGGCCAGAGGCAAAAAAGAATGAACAAAAGAATTAGTGAAAAGACAAGATAGGAAGTGTAAGAGGAGAAAGAAGGTATATATAGAGAGTAGTAATGTCTAGATATGGGAATGGTAAGAGGAGATACATAACGTTGACTGATCTGATTTATATAGAATATTCACCACAGTTAAATTGAAGTGGAAAATTAGGGAAGATATTTTTTAATAAAAGAATTACTATTAATTGAACATTAAAGGATATAATATTTTTAAATTAAAGAGAAAAAACAGAATTAATATATTAAAAAATATATTTTACCATTACCCATGTCTAGACATTACTACCCTCTCTATATCTTCTTTCTCCTCTGACACTTCCTATCTTGATCTTTCACTAATTCTTTTACTCTTTCTTTTTGCTTCCTTTCTTTTCTTTTTGCTTCCTTTCTTTTCTTTTTGCTTCCTTTCTTTTCTTTTTGCTTCCTTTCTTTCTTTTCTTTTTGCTTCCTTTCTTTCTTTTCTTTTTGCTTCCTTTCTTTCTTTTCTTTTTGCTTCCTTTCTTTCTTTTCTTTTTGCTTCCTTTCTTTCTTTTCTTTTGGCTTCCTTTCTTTCTTTTCTTTTGGCTTCCTTTCTTTCTTTTCTTTTGGCTTCCTTTCTTTCTTTTCTTTTGGCTTCCTTTCTTTCTTTTCTTTTGGCTTCCTTTCACCTCTTTTCTTTTTCTCTTTCTTTCACCTCTTTTCTTTTTCTCTTTCTTTCACCTCTTTTCTTTTTCTCTTTCTTTCACCTCTTTTCTTTTTCTCTTTCTTTCACCTCTTTTCTTTTTCTCTTTCTTTCACCTCTTTTCTTTTTCTCTTTCTTTCACCTCTTTTCTTTTTCTCTTTCTTTCACCTCTTTTCTTTTTTCCCTCTTTTCTTTCTCACCTCTTTTCTTTTTTCCCTCTTTTCTTTTTTTCCCTCTTTTCTTTTAAGCCAGTTTCATTTTATTTTTTTCTTATTAACATGTTTGAAAATTTCCCAGATTTTTTTAATTTGTGGGGGTGAAATGATCATAATTCTGATGTCATTTTAATTCCTATTGTATGTAATGTTATATATATATATATATATTAAGCACACCGTGCAGGGAGTAAAAAAAACTACTGCTTAATGTAAAAGAATAGACTTAAAATATATTAATAAATTATATTGCTGTTGTTTACAGCCTGATGCAAGATGTGCAAGACTGACATAATCAGGGAAAAACTTCTTGAAAGTGTCTTGGGTTATATTTATATATAATTTATATTGTGTGTCAAAATTTTGAATAATGCTTCCCCATTATGGAGAGAGTGCCATAGAAATAAATTTTGTGTAATCATATAGGGTGGACATTTTATTTTATTTTTGCTAATATTCAATGAATAAAATATGACAAAAATCGTATATTAGTGATATGTTTATTTTTCTTTAAAAAAAAATTGTTATTTAGTTTCGAATTTAGGCATTTTGTATTTTAAGTTAAATTCCAGATATAATGATGTCTGTTTCTGAATCTATTTCAGAAAGTGGGGGTCTTTTGATACAATCTTGAAGTGAATGGACAAACTAAGTCTCATCTGGTTCTCTAAAGTTTTTGCTCAGAACATATAGCTATTACTAGTTTTATAATTTGAATAGAAAATATCAAATTTAATGTGGAATGTGTTCGAGATTAGCATAGAATTGACATTAATTTCGATTTATTTGGGAATATATGGAATATTTTGTAGAATTTACAAAGGGAATAAGACATTTAATTTTTGATATCTATCTATCATAATACTCCTTCACTCAATACGACTCTGAGTTTCATGCACTATGCAATCATCAGCTATCTGGTTAATATTTCTGGGTTTCCCGGTGTTAGTTGGATAAGTTACTACTGTTGTTAAATATTTAATTGCATTATACTTTAAACTTAGGTTCAAACTTACACTTAAAATTAGAAATTCTAATTTAAAAACAAAAATACAAAAAACAGGGATATGTCGAGGGACCGAGTTTCGTCTCGGGAAGCATCTGCCCAACCCCCTTTTATACGGGGAATTTTTGGCCGACATTTTTTGGATACCCACATTAAATTCGGTTTTGTGCCACATCTGACCGGTTGGCAGATATCCTGCAGTTGGAGATTCATTGTGGAATTCACATGACTCACTTCTAGCAGTTGACTACTACGCGCCTCTGGCGAATCTTATACGTGTTGTTCTTGTCCTAAGTATTATCGTTCATCACCAACCTTCGTGTGATTATTCTATTCAGTAACCTTCCCTAGGTTACAACAATAACAGAAGAAGCCAATAAATTCGTAAGGGAATTTCAAGTAGATGGCGGAAAGCAAGTAAGGCATAACCCACCTATTGCAGCGGTAAAGAAGTTAAAAAAAGAAGTCAAACGCAAATGCTGTGGACGAAATGCAGAAACGATGGCAAAATAAACCTCTTTATGGTCAATACTCTGCGCGTACCAAGCAAGCTGATGTAGACAAACCCCATGCCCATCAGTGTTCAGGTAGTGTAGGATTAAAATCTAAAATCGAGGTTTTATTCTTGCTGCACAGGACCGATGCTTGCTAACTGGAAAATATTAAGGAAACAATGCTTTAAAATTGTGTTAATCCCAAATGTAGATTATGTGATAAATATCCAGAAACATGTGACGACATTGTCTCAGGTTGCGCGGTATTAGCATCCATTAAAAATATAAAATTGTCACGACGGGGTTGGCCAATATATGCACTGGGAAGAAAACTGCAAGAAATTGGTATGAACACCACACAAACCCAGTTACAGACATGACATATAACAATTTTATGTGACTGCAATACTCACAGATAGAACAATCAAAGCTAATCGACCAGACAGAGTGATCGAAAATCACACAAAAAAATAGAATGTGTTTTCTTATTGACATGGTAGTTCAGGATCCTCGCATTTTGATAATTCTTGAAAACTATCAAAGTAGAAGAATCTTGAAGTGGAAATCTAAAAAAAAACATATGACACATGAAGACAGTAATTTCTGTTTTGGTCGAGGCCACGAGTTTGGAAAAGAGTCTAAAAAGAATCATTGAAGTGATCCCTGACGACTAGGGGATTTACCTTGACTCCCCACTGAGCCAGGTTGTGACACAAGGTCGGTTTTTTTAACGTGGGGACTCGAGTGTTTCCACTCGGACCGCTGGTTTTATCTGGTCATAGCTTGTCAGATTGCCTAAGCTAATCGTAGCTGGTCATACCACCGCTTCAGAACATGTTACGCCACAAGGTGTATGTGGGGGGAGGAAACGGCAACGCAAGGTAAGAGAGAAGGCCTCCGGCGCGGAACAGATACTACAACCGCAGCATCTATTCCGACGGAATAAAAAAAAACCTTTCTCCTTCCGGAAGAGCCCCATGATGACTGACATCCCATTCCTTAAAGAAATATAAAAACATTGTTATAACAAGCACAGCTCCCGCTCTACGAAGGGTTTTAACTACCGTATTTGACGGCATATATATCTTTTAAAATTCCCATGCGTCTTATATGTCATTTGTAGGTTTAAAATTCACGATAGCCGTAATTAGCTACCTGGCAACTCCTATTAGTCCAGACTTTAGAGTAATTTTCATATACCTATTGTCATCATTTAAAAAGGCTTTTATGCAGATTAAAAGTGTTATCATTGATAATATTCATTATATTAATTTCATCACGTTTAATATTAGTACTTTGTTTCACTAAAATTATATGCAATAAATTCAATTTATATATTTGTAAAATATATTTGTTTCATTAATATTTTTCTTGCGATAACTTCCGGTTGCATTGGTATAAATACAATCAGTATTTTTATATCCTAATTATTCCAATAAAACGTTTACAAGACGCAGGTTGTACAGATCATAAAAAAAGATATAATAAAGTTTTTTATAGGCTCGGGATTTTTTTTCCTATTCTTTTTCGTTTAATTGTAATCATGGCGTGTTTAACCAAAACAACACCTCATAAATATAGCGTAGGCTGTGCCATTTACTAATAATTTTACTAATTTTGCTAATTAACTAATTTTTTCTTGATTTGCCCTACTGAAATTGGGGTGCGTCTTATACACCGCCAAATGGGGTGTGTAAAATTTGTGTGTTTTAGGTCATTCTCCCCCTTTTACACAAATACGCTGTGGAAAATGTCATGATGACGTTTCTGACCTTAGGTCTTTGGTTGGGATCCGAAAGGAAATGAGTATATAACAGAAACCAAAGATGATGATGATAATAATAATAATGATCATGATCATGATCATCTCCACCTTCATCTCCATCTCCTCAAAAATGTGGCATATGAGGACATTAATAATTCCAGTTGTTTTTGGAGCCCTCGGATTGATTGGAAAATATCCCAATAGGTTTATTGAAGGAATCCCTGGTAGGCCATGCCTTAATACCAAAAAAAATTATACTCACAAGTACAGACCACACCTTATGAAGGGCTTTATCTAAGTAAAATAAGAGTCATTTTTCTTTTCAAAACTGCTTAGTGCAAAATGTCATGATTCCATCTATGACCTTAGGTCTCTGATGGGGACCCGGAAAGAACCGAGTATACATCAGAAACTAAGGGAAATAAAACTACTACTACTAATAATAATGCTACACTTAGAGAAGCGCGTGATTTAATGAAAAGTAAAGACATTGACAATGTTCAACACTATTTCGGCAGTATGTCTGTCTTCTTCAAGTTATGTCTAAAAATTGAGTACAAAGTATAAAAATATTTTTAAAAAATCTACAAAATAATATAAGACTTCGTACAAACGTCGCTTATCTTGGGAAAACGGCTGCACTGGTAACCAACGCATCGAAACGGGAGGTAATGACAAAAGTACGCAGGTGTAGGCTTTAAGAAAGCGTTATTCAACTAAGAATGCAAGGTTCGCGTATAGTGTCCTTTTATAGTCCCAGTAAACAGAAATAGTTCTGAAAGAGGAGAGTAACAATACAAGGGGAGACCATTCTTGATTATTCATAAAAGTGCGACTGTAATTTTGACAAAGATTTTAACGGGAAGATTTTGAAAAAATACTAAGAATCTACCGACCTTGCAATCCTTAAACCACATGAGGATAGTTAAATATGTAAACTACTAACTTTTCGCCGCGAGGGAATGAACACATTGACATATTGATAGGAAAATTCCATACTAAGCTATTTGATTATTTCCTCCTTATAACTAATCAATTAACGGAAAATTCCAAGATATTCATGATCAACATCTTGGTACGTACGTTTCAGTTGCATGCCATTCACGCTGGCAGCGTTTCATTCATTTTGACACGTTGATTACCTTCTCAAGACAAGCGACGTTTGTACAAATACATAATTAAACATAACACGAAGAAGACATATATACTGTCAAAATATGATTAAATATTGTCAAACAAGGTGTCTTTTCTTTTTTTAAATTTTGCTCTTCGCTAAGTGTTGCAAAATATTGGAACAGTTATTTCAATCATTTTCTTTGTTTAATAATAATAATAATTTAATAATAATATAATACAATATAATATACAATATAATATAATAATATAATAATATAATATAATACAATATATAATTAATATAATATAATAACATAATAATATAATACAATATATAATAATATAATATAATATAATACAATATAATATAATATAATATAATATAATAATAATAACATAATAATATAATACAATATATAATATAATAATATAATACAATATAATATAATATACAATATAATATAATACAATATAATATAATAATAATATAATAATATAATACAATATATAATATAATATAATAATATAATATAATACAATATAATATAATATACAATATAATATAATACAATATAATATAATAATAATATAATAATATAATACAATATATAATATAATAATATAATATAATACAATATAATATAATATACAATATAATATAATACAATATAATATAATAATAATATAATACAATATATAATATAATAATATAATACAATATAATATAATATACAATATAATATAATACAACATAATATAATAATAATAATGATAAATATAATAATTCGTTTTAACTCGTGGAAATTTTACATTTTTCTTTTATTAATATTCTGATAAATCGTAATTCTTAATTCGGAATTTAATGTTTGAGCAAACTCATGGTGAGTTCTACGACAATAAAATATCCGTGGAAATTCCCGGATCGCATCATTAAATATTTGAGCTTAGCAACTTTAAGAAAATATTGCAATAACAATCATAAATATGAATGCTGATCGTTAATTTAAGAAGTAAGGGGGTACAAATGAAAAGATTTGACATTGACAACTTTCTCCATTTTACTGAAACAGACTTTAAACTCTTCTACCTTTCTTTCTTTTATTCATTTTCTCACTGAAACCAAGTAGCGTCTTTCCCCCAATTTCCACGCAATCAAAATGGAATGGTCCATTATTTATGAGGTACTGACGGGGCGTAACGGTCGTGCTAAATAACGACAGGAAGAACAAGCATAATTATGTAATAATAATAATAATAATAATAATAATAATAAAAGAAAGCAAAAGCAATGTACAAGATACAAAAACGATGACAAGATAAGCCTCTTCATGGTCAATACTCTGCCTGTACCAAATAAGCTGATGTAGACAAACCTCGAATCCATCGGTGCTTACGTAGTGCAGGGTTAAAATCTGAAACCGAAGTCTTTATTCTTTCTGGACAGGACCAATGCTTGCTAACTAGAAATTATTAAGCATACATACTGAAAAATTGTGTTGACCACAAATGCAGATTCTCTGATAAATATTCAGATATTCAGAATCAACTGACCATTTTGTATCAGGTCGCACGATGTTAGCACCCAAAGAATATAAAACTCGGTATGATAGAGTGGGCCAATATACTGGGAAATATGCAACATTTACGCGAAAGAAACTGCAAGAAATTGGTATGAACATCACCCAGAACCAGTCACCGAGATAGGACCTGTAATAATTGTATGGAACTTTACAGACAGAACAATCGAAGCTAATCGCCCAGACATCGTGATCAAAGACCTCAAAGACAAAATGTGCTTTCTTATTGGCATGGCAATTCCTGCAGATTGCAATCTATCTTTGAAGATCTTCAAAATCTATCAAAATACAAGGATCTTGAAGTGAAAATTTCAAAAATGTGGCATATGTGGACATCAATAATTCCAGCAGTTTTTGGAGCCCTCCGATTGATTGGAAAATATTCCAATAGGCTCATTGAAAGAATCCCTGGTAACCCATGCCTTAATACAAAAAAAAATTGTACTCACAAATACAGACCACACCTTATGAAGGGCTTTATGTAAGTAAAATAAGAGTGAAAGAACCGAGTATACACCAGAAACCAAAGGACATAAAACTACTACTACTACTACTACTACTACTACTACTACTACTACTACTACTACTACTAATAATAATTGATTAGAAAAGGTTCCGACAGACTCATTGAAGGGATTCGTGGTAGCTCATGCCTTGAGGATATATTAAAAAATGTATTCACAAGTACATGTCACACATTACGAAGAGCTTTATCTATGTAAAATGTGTGTGATCTAAGGATATTTTTCTTAAGAAAAAATGAAGAGTGGAAAATACTATGAAGTCATTTCTAACCTTAAGTCTCTGTTTGGGACCCGGATGGAAATGTGTATAGAGCAGAAATCCAAGGAAATAATAATACTAAGTAAATACAAGGACGTCGATAGAGAAATCAGTAGAATGCGGCATTTTAAGATAACGATATTTTCCCTGGACCTTCGGGAATTATATCAAAAGAAGTCCTGCGTATGACGATAAACTACATCCAGTAGCAAGGCTTCTGATTGGGAGATTAGAGGTTATAAGGAGCGTGGAACCACCTCTTAATTGCTGTTGTTATCAGGTCCATCCGAACCGGGGTGGTAGTACCTCTTAGGGCTCCAGCTATGGGCAAATAGTAAGCCCCCCAAACAAAACACCGTGAAAGTATAAATATACATGTTTATGATGAAGCTATAATTATATAAAAAATTACCAACAATACATGTTATAGCAAAATGACCAACAATTTTATCTGTATTTGAAGCCATAGCATTGTGTTCAGAATATTTAGATTTCCGCATTAAATAACGCATAGAGGTGGATATGTCGTTAGACAAAATCAACCCATCAACCGACCAAAAGGTGCAAACAACTACGTGGACCAAATTCCTGACTACCCTAAAATATGTGAATTAAAAAAATCCTACTTATTGGTACTTCTCACGTTGTGTGCAGATTTCTCGCCATGCAGCGACCACACTTATACATTTTCTTCTCCTTGATTGCATGGCACCTCATCTGCTTGTAACTTCTGATGCAAGAAAATTTGAAAATTTTGAGTGGGCGGGGGCTGTGGGTTGGGGATCGGGGGGGGGGGTATGTTTGACAACCCGTACTGAACAAAGCAAAGGCCAAAGGCCAAATAATAATACAGTGAAAGTCACAGAGAGTCTTTAGATGGGTACACGAAATAAAATTTGGGTTAAAGTGCAATAAAAAGGCTAAAATACATTTGATAGACCCTAATATATAAAACTGATATTAATAATATGATGGAGTCATTAATAATCTTTAGGTGCGTACACGAAATAAAATTTGGGTTAAAGTGCAATAAAAAGGCTAAAATACATTTGATAGACCCTAATATATAAAACTGATATTAATAATATGATGGAGTCATTAATAATCTTTAGGTGCGTACACGAAATAAAATTTGGCTTAAAGAGCAATAAAAAGGCTAAAATACATTTGATAGACCCTAATATATAAAACTGATATTAATAATATGATGGAGTCATTAATAATCTTTAGGTGCGTACACGAAATAAAATTTGGGTTAAAGTGCAATAAAAAGGCTAAAATACATTTGATAGACCCTAATATATAAAACTGATATTAATAATATGATGGAGTCATTAATAATCTTTAGGTGCGTACACGAAATAAAATTTGGGTTAAAGTGCAATAAAAAGGCTAAAATACATTTGATAGACCCTAATATATAAAACTGATATTAATAATATGATGGAGTCATTAATAATCTTTAGGTGCGTACACGAAATAAAATTTGGCTTAAAGAGCAATAAAAAGGCTAAAATACATTTGATAGACCCTAATATATAAAACTGATATTAATAATATGATGGAGTCATTAATAATCTTTAGGTGCGTACACGAAATAAAATTTGGCTTAAAGAGCAATAAAAAGGCTAAAATACATTTGATAGACCCTAATATATAAAACTGATATTAATAATATGATGGAGTCATTAATAATCTTTAGGTGCGTACACGAAATAAAATTTGGGTTAAAGTGCAATAAAAAGGCTAAAATACATTTGATAGACCCTAATATATAAAACTGATATTAATAATATGATGGAGTCATTAATAATCTTTAGGTGCGTACACGAAATAAAATTTGGGTTAAAGTGCAATAAAAAGGCTAAAATACATTTGATAGACCCTAATATATAAAACTGATATTAATAATATGATGGAGTCATTAATAATATTTAGGTGCGTACACGAAATAAAATTTGGCTTAAAGAGCAATAAAAAGGCTAAAATACATTTGATAGACCCTAATATATAAAACTGATATTAATAATATGATGGAGTCATTAATAATCTTTAGGTGCGTACACGAAATAAAATTTGGGTTAAAGTGCAATAAAAAGGCTAAAATACATTTGATAGACCCTAATATATAAAACTGATATTAATA
This sequence comes from Acanthosepion esculentum, assembly GCA_964036315.1. Taxonomy (NCBI): domain Eukaryota; kingdom Metazoa; phylum Mollusca; class Cephalopoda; order Sepiida; family Sepiidae; genus Acanthosepion; species Acanthosepion esculentum. Next base: position 58,589,575 of record OZ038502.1, read on the forward strand.
ATATGATGGAGTCATTAATAATCTTTAGGTGCGTACACGAAATAAAATTTGGCTTAAAGAGCAATAAAAAGGCTAAAATACATTTGATAGACCCTAATATATAAAACTGATATTAATAATATGATGGAGTCATTAATAATCTTTAGGTGCGTACACGAAATAAAATTTGGGTTAAAGTGCAATAAAAAGGCTAAAATACATTTGATAGACCCTAATATATAAAACTGATATTAATAATATGATGGAGTCATTAATAATCTTTAGGTGCGTACACGAAATAAAATTTGGGTTAAAGTGCAATAAAAAGGCTAAAATACATTTGATAGACCCTAATATATAAAACTGATATTAATAATATGATGGAGTCATTAATAATCTTTAGGTGCGTACACGAAATAAAATTTGGCTTAAAGAGCAATAAAAAGGCTAAAATACATTTGATAGACCCTAATATATAAAACTGATATTAATAATATGATGGAGTCATTAATAATCTTTAGGTGCGTACACGAAATAAAATTTGGGTTAAAGTGCAATAAAAAGGCTAAAATACATTTGATAGACCCTAATATATAAAACTGATATTAATAATATGATGGAGTCATTAATAATCTTTAGGTGCGTACACGAAATAAAATTTGGGTTAAAGTGCAATAAAAAGGCTAAAATACATTTGATAGACCCTAATATATAAAACTGATATTAATAATATGATGGAGTCATTAATAATCTTTAGGTGCGTACACGAAATAAAATTTGGCTTAAAGAGCAATAAAAAGGCTAAAATACATTTGATAGACCCTAATATATAAAACTGATATTAATAATATGATGGAGTCATTAATAATCTTTAGGTGCGTACACGAAATAAAATTTGGCTTAAAGAGCAATAAAAAGGCTAAAATACATTTGATAGACCCTAATATATAAAACTGATATTAATAATATGATGGAGTCATTAATAATCTTTAGGTGCGTACACGAAATAAAATTTGGCTTAAAGAGCAATAAAAAGGCTAAAATACATTTGATAGACCCTAATATATAAAACTGATATTAATAATATGATGGAGTCATTAATAATCTTTAGGTGCGTACACGAAATAAAATTTGGGTTAAAGTGCAATAAAAAGGCTAAAATACATTTGATAGACCCTAATATATAAAACTGATATTAATAATATGATGGAGTCATTAATAATCTTTAGGTGCGTACACGAAATAAAATTTGGGTTAAAGTGCAATAAAAAGGCTAAAATACATTTGATAGACCCTAATATATAAAACTGATATTAATAATATGATGGAGTCATTAATAATCTTTAGGTGCGTACACGAAATAAAATTTGGCTTAAAGAGCAATAAAAAGGCTAAAATACATTTGATAGACCCTAATATATAAAACTGATATTAATAATATGATGGAGTCATTAATAATCTTTAGGTGCGTACACGAAATAAAATTTGGGTTAAAGTGCAATAAAAAGGCTAAAATACATTTGATAGACCCTAATATATAAAACTGATATTAATAATATGATGGAGTCATTAATAATCTTTAGGTGCGTACACGAAATAAAATTTGGCTTAAAGAGCAATAAAAAGGCTAAAATACATTTGATAGACCCTAATATATAAAACTGATATTAATAATATGATGGAGTCATTAATAATCTTTAGGTGCGTACACGAAATAAAATTTGGGTTAAAGTGCAATAAAAAGGCTAAAATACATTTGATAGACCCTAATATATAAAACTGATATTAATAATATGATGGAGTCATTAATAATCTTTAGGTGCGTACACGAAATAAAATTTGGGTTAAAGTGCAATAAAAAGGCTAAAATACATTTGATAGACCCTAATATATAAAACTGATATTAATAATATGATGGAGTCATTAATAATCTTTAGGTGCGTACACGAAATAAAATTTGGCTTAAAGAGCAATAAAAAGGCTAAAATACATTTGATAGACCCTAATATATAAAACTGATATTAATAATATGATGGAGTCATTAATAATCTTTAGGTGCGTACACGAAATAAAATTTGGCTTAAAGAGCAATAAAAAGGCTAAAATACATTTGATAGACCCTAATATATAAAACTGATATTAATAATATGATGGAGTCATTAATAATCTTTAGGTGCGTACACGAAATAAAATTTGGGTTAAAGTGCAATAAAAAGGCTAAAATACATTTGATAGACCCTAATATATAAAACTGATATTAATAATATGATGGAGTCATTAATAATCTTTAGGTGCGTACACGAAATAAAATTTGGGTTAAAGTGCAATAAAAAGGCTAAAATACATTTGATAGACCCTAATATATAAAACTGATATTAATAATATGATGGAGTCATTAATAATCTTTAGGTGCGTACACGAAATAAAATTTGGGTTAAAGTGCAATAAAAAGGCTAAAATACATTTGATAGACCCTAATATATAAAACTGATATTAATAATATGATGGAGTCATTAATAATCTTTAGGTGCGTACACGAAATAAAATTTGGGTTAAAGTGCAATAAAAAGGCTAAAATACATTTGATAGACCCTAATATATAAAACTGATATTAATAATATGATGGAGTCATTAATAATCTTTAGGTGCGTACACGAAATAAAATTTGGGTTAAAGAGCAATAAAAAGGCTAAAATACATTTGATAGACCCTAATATATAAAACTGATATTAATAATATGATGGAGTCATTAATAATCTTTAGGTGCGTACACGAAATAAAATTTGGCTTAAAGAGCAATAAAAAGGCTAAAATACATTTGATAGACCCTAATATATAAAACTGATATTAATAATATGATGGAGTCATTAATAATCTTTAGGTGCGTACACGAAATAAAATTTGGGTTAAAGTGCAATAAAAAGGCTAAAATACATTTGATAGACCCTAATATATAAAACTGATATTAATAATATGATGGAGTCATTAATAATCTTTAGGTGCGTACAAGAAATAAAATTTGGCTTAAAGAGCAATAAAAAGGCTAAAATACATTTGATAGACCCTAATATATAAAACTGATATTAATAATATGATGGAGTCATTAATAATCTTTAGGTGCGTACACGAAATAAAATTTGGGTTAAAGTGCAATAAAAAGGCTAAAATACATTTGATAGACCCTAATATATAAAACTGATATTAATAATATGATGGAGTCATTAATAATCTTTAGGTGCGTACACGAAATAAAATTTGGGTTAAAGTGCAATAAAAAGGCTAAAATACATTTGATAGACCCTAATATATAAAACTGATATTAATAATATGATGGAGTCATTAATAATCTTTAGGTGCGTACACGAAATAAAATTTGGGTTAAAGAGCAATAAAAAGGCTAAAATACATTTGATAGACCCTAATATATAAAACTGATATTAATAATATGATGGAGTCATTAATAATCTTTAGGTGCGTACACGAAATAAAATTTGGGTTAAAGTGCAATAAAAAGGCTAAAATACATTTGATAGACCCTAATATATAAAACTGATATTAATAATATGATGGAGTCATTAATAATCTTTAGGTGCGTACACGAAATAAAATTTGGGTTAAAGTGCAATAAAAAGGCTAAAATACATTTGATAGACCCTAATATATAAAACTGATATTAATAATATGATGGAGTCATTAATAATCTTTAGGTGCGTACACGAAATAAAATTTGGGTTAAAGTGCAATAAAAAGGCTAAAATACATTTGATAGACCCTAATATATAAAACTGATATTAATAATATGATGGAGTCATTAATAATCTTTAGGTGCGTACACGAAATAAAATTTGGCTTAAAGAGCAATAAAAAGGCTAAAATACATTTGATAGACCCTAATATATAAAACTGATATTAATAATATGATGGAGTCATTAATAATCTTTAGGTGCGTACACGAAATAAAATTTGGGTTAAAGTGCAATAAAAAGGCTAAAATACATTTGATAGACCCTAATATATAAAACTGATATTAATAATATGATGGAGTCATTAATAATCTTTAGGTGCGTACACGAAATAAAATTTGGGTTAAAGTGCAATAAAAAGGCTAAAATACATTTGATAGACCCTAATATATAAAACTGATATTAATAATATGATGGAGTCATTAATAATCTTTAGGTGCGTACACGAAATAAAATTTGGCTTAAAGAGCAATAAAAAGGCTAAAATACATTTGATAGACCCTAATATATAAAACTGATATTAATAATATGATGGAGTCATTAATAATCTTTAGGTGCGTACACGAAATAAAATTTGGGTTAAAGTGCAATAAAAAGGCTAAAATACATTTGATAGACCCTAATATATAAAACTGATATTAATAATATGATGGAGTCATTAATAATCTTTAGGTGCGTACACGAAATAAAATTTGGCTTAAAGAGCAATAAAAAGGCTAAAATACATTTGATAGACCCTAATATATAAAACTGATATTAATAATATGATGGAGTCATTAATAATCTTTAGGTGCGTACACGAAATAAAATTTGGCTTAAAGAGCAATAAAAAGGCTAAAATACATTTGATAGACCCTAATATATAAAACTGATATTAATAATATGATGGAGTCATTAATGATCTTTAGGTGCGTACACGAAATAAAATTTGGGCCAAAGGTTTGTAAAAAGCGAAAGTATATTCGACACGGTGGAGTAATGGATAGCGGCTCGGATTGAGTAATCAGAGTTCGAATTCCAGTCGAATCCATTACATTCACTTATGTGCTAATACCCTTGGGAAAGTTATGGATACTCTTCTTCTCCCCCCAGCTATGGGTAAGTAGCAGGACATACCGGGTTCTATAACCTTGGATGGCAACTGGTCTACCGCAGAAAGAAATGGCAACCTACCGAGGATAAAAATCTGCCTCGTCAGTCATGTATCGAAAGATACATGATCGCCTAAGCATGTATCACGTATGGCACATAACTGACTGAATTAATTCATTTAAGGTACGAACATGTTTTGTCTTGCTGAATTAAGATAGTAATGGTAATATTAGCCTTTTCCTTATAAGGAAACATCCAGGAATTCATTGACCGAGCAGCCAGTGCTGCTGACGCTTGAAATTTATAAAATCTTTCTCTTAAAACAATTTTTCAGAAAAATAAGTTTCTTAAGTGCAGTAGTTGCTACCGATCTTTTCAGTAATAATCGCGCTTTCTTTTCCAGTGTGGAATGTCAACATCTTGATTACGCCATTATTTTCGATTCGAGTTACATGTGGCATCCATTTTAGTTACTGCTGCTGTTGGTAGTCCTCAAGTTAATTGCTACCAGTTCTTTGTTTGTAATTCGGTGACGCCAGTCCACAGTGTTCAACGAAGACGGATCTCTGCCAAGTCTCCTTAGGCTTTACTCGCTCAAAACCGTTTTTTTTTTCACCATTAATCTTAGGAATCGGTTGTATACAGCTGGCAGTTTAGATATTTCGGGACGGGTTTGGCGCCAGACATGCCATCCATATAAAAATCTCGATCTGACGAGGCTATTTATGAACATGACAAGCTGTAAAAAAATACTTATGATACAACCAAAGAGCTTTTACAGACAGTTACCTTTGCAAGTGAATTTTGATTCGATCAATTATTGATCTGCGGACGAGTATAGATAGGAAAACGAGTTGGAATCTTTTTAGATTGCCCGCAACCCTCTCGCATTCATGGAGGATTTTCACTTAAGGTATTTTTGGAGATGATTTTTGAGCACTGGTCGTTCAAAGCGTTTAGAATGTTCGGGAATGTCTATTCAGAAAAAAAACAAAAAGCCCACAAATATTCATTCTGAAAGAAGCTGCCCGTTATTTACTGGTGGGTAAGAAAAAAACTGTATCAGGTTTTTTTTCGAAAACTCGTATCACGCAATTTCACTTTTACGAAAGGACTGCAATGATACGTAAATCATTGGACACAGGATTTTAAAAAACATTCTTTTATTGATACTAAATTTTGAGCCGAATATAGGGAATACATACAATAGACTATGTGTGTTCGTTCGTTCGTATCTATCTATCTATCTATCTATCTATCTATCTATCTATCTATCTATCTATCTTAATCTGTTCATTATCTATCTATCTATCTATCTATCTATCTATCTATCTATCTATCTATCTATTCATATCTATCTATCTATCTATCTATCTATCTATCTATCTATCTATCTAAATCTGTTCATATCTATCTATCTACCTATCTATCTATCTATCTATCTATCTATCTATCTATCTATCTATCTATCTAAATCTGTTCTTATCTATCTAAATCTGTTCATTATCTATCTATCTATCTATCTATCTATCTATCTATCTTAATCTGTTCATAATCTATCTATCTATCTATCTATCTATCTATCTATCTATCTATCTAAATCTCTTCATATCTATCTATCTATCTATCTATCTATCTATCTATCTAAATCTGTTCTTATCTATCTAAATCTGTTCATTATCTATCTATCTATCTATCTATCTATCTATCTATCTATCTATCTATCTATTTATCTTAATCTGTTCATAATCTATCTATCTATCTATCTATCTATCTATCTATCTATCTATCTATCTAAATCTCTTCATATCTATCTATCTATCTATCTATCTATCTATCTATCTATCTATCTATCTATCTAAATCCGTTCATATCTATCTATCTATCTATCTATCTATCTATCTATCTATCTATCTATCTATCTATCTATCTAAATCTGTTCTTATCTATCTAAATCTGTTCATTATCTATCTATCTATCTATCTATCTATCTATCTATCTATCTATCTATCTAAATCTGTTCTTATCTCATCTAAATCTGTTCATTATCTATCTATCTATCTATCTATCTATCTATCTATCTATCTATCTATCTATACTTTACTCTTTTTCGCAGTTAGCTAGTTTATAAAAAATTAGGTAATTCTATCTGTTGTTGTTCTAGTGTCAAATAGCAGACAACCAGAAACAAGAGGGATTTAACATTTGCCGATTTGGCGGTAATTTCGCCAAATTTCGTCGAGCCGCTCCTCCGTGCCGGTTTTTACAGTTGGCCATTTACTTTGTGTTGTTCAAACAAACATTTCTCAGCAGACGGCAAAGTGGCTTCATTCAACTGGGCCGACAGAATTTGGCAGCGACGTTTGCACTGGTGTGCTAACATGTACCCAGTGCCCCACACAACTATGGAAGGCCCTTCGAACAATAAAACAGAGAATTTTGCCAAAACCTTTAAGGGCTGATTCAGAGTAATTTTATCAGTTATCAAGATGATCTCTTTGATGAGATCTTGTTTCAAATGCGGCTTGAACTTTTCCATAACCAACTTTAGGGTTTCTTGGCCTCCACGAATAGAGTGACATGGGAATGAAGTGAGCGACATGGGTTCAAATTCGGGTGGTACAAACAGTATAGTGTTGATAATGTTGAAGGATTGATTTGTTGCTCAGCTTCACCATCCTTCTCATTTATCCTCATTATCTTCAGTTCCTGCCACCCCCTCTTTCATTCCCGTTCTGGGTATGTCGATAAACTACATCCGCGTCCTGGGTAAGACGATAAACTACACCCGCGTCCTGGGTAAGACGATAAACTACGTCCAACAGCAAGGCCTCTGATCAGGAGGTTTTGAGGAGCTCTTAATTACTGGTGTTCCCAGGTCCACTTTGACCCGCGGTTGTAGCGCCTGTTAGGGTCCCAACTATGGGCAAATAGTTAACCCCCAAACTGCGTTTAAATCCCTTCAATACATTTTGTGATGAAAAATTATTACCAGCCATACATTTTTGTAAATAATTATTACCAGCCATACATTATTATCAGAAATACATTTTTGTCAAAAAAATATTACCACTCATGAATTTTTGAAAAAAATTACTATAACGCATGGGGGTTGATATGCCGTAAAACAAACCAAACCAATCTTCTTTCATTCATATAACTCACCTCATTCGTCGTAACCATTTTAACAGTAATCCTCTACCTTGAGTGGCTCTCGAGTATTGTATTGGGTGAAAGTTTCTGTGAAAGATTTCCTATCTCCTATCGAGACGACCTCGAATGAAATATAGTATAAGAAAGTATTCCTTCTCCTAGACTAACTGCCAACCAAGTTGAGAGAACTCAGTCTACCCAGGCTATTTAACATTTAGCTGGTAGGGAGACGAAATGGTTCGTGCCTTTTCCAAGGTTATTAGTGCGAAAATGAACGTTAACAGACTTGGTCAGAATTTGAATCTGTCTCATCCGAGTTATTTCCTTTTAATTATTCTTCGATGTACCGTGTCCTTTCAGGACGTGGCCGATCATGCCTCTCCACAGCTTCTTGTCCTTTGAAGCTCTTATTAAGGTTTGTCTTTTTTTGGTATCTTTCCTAATCCCTGTTCTGTCATCCATTTACCCAAACTTGTGAGGTAAGTTACTCGTTTCCCTTTGTTCCTCTTAGCTTCAATATGTTATGTGAGTATCAAATTCTCCAAGCCCTCTTTTCTCATTATGTATTTTTTAAAATTTCAATATTTTCTTTTGATTCTAATTATAAGCATCATTTTTGCTTTTATTTACTTTAAACTTTCGCGTTGCTCACGTGTCCAGTTCGTGGTATTCTCGTCATCCTTTTTTTAAAATAACGTTTCTGTGTTCTGAAATCACTTCTTCATCTATGGGGAGACTGTTCAGCATTCACTGCCATATAGGAGGACCGATATTGCATAGTAATACTACATAGTAGCCCAGAACTCATAATTATGCTCGCTCGATTCTTGGAATAACTGACAAAAGATATTACAGCCCTTGAAATAAAATAAATAAAATAAAAATGTCGCAGGCAAAATCCGTGATTAGTGTGTCAGTGAATGAATAAAATTTCTTGGGAGTGATTATTTTTCCCACGAGGGGATGAGTCCAAACTTGATTGATATCTGCATGTGTAGCGACCAAAAAAGACCAAAATAGAGTATAAGAAAGGTCGGTTTCATGCCTTTGTACAGATTGAATAGAAATGTTATCGTCAAACCGAGAATTGGATTTATAACCAATGTAAGAACTTGTCTACTTCCACGGAGGACTTACGGCCATATTACGTTGAAACAGCGGTTTTCGTGCGGTCACCAAAGTTAAGCAACATCGAGCCTGGTCAGTACTTAGATGGGAATACCAGGTGGTGTAAGCTTGGATGTGCGGGTGTCGTAATGGATAACGGCTCAGAATTTTTAATTGGAGATTTGAGTTCCAATTACTCCCGGGTTCGTTATATTCACTTACGTGCAAATAACCTTAGCAAAGGCATGAATCCACTTCTCCCTCAGCTATGGGTTAATCAGTGGGACTTGTATCAGTAAATCATTATTATCTTCAAAACAATTCTTATAATCTAAAAAATATTTTCTGTCTTTAAATAACATGCAAAAGGTTGATAACCCGTAAAAACACAAAATCAGTAAAAAGAAGAACTGTCACGGGGCATGGAAAAGTACAGAATGACAATCCTGAAGACACGAGATAAATAAATATCCACAATAAATTTCTTTTCCAGAAGGGTAAGATGACTTTGAAAAGACTTTCTGGTTTGTCATTAGAGAAGATATGAGCGGGCATCAGCAGCTGATATATAGTTACAGTAATCGAGTGTCAGCCACTGTATTCAGTCGCTTAGGCGATCATGTATCATTCGATACATGACTGACGAGGCAGATTTTTCCCGCAGTAGGTTGCCATTTCTTTCTGAGGTGGACCAGTTCACATCCAAAGCTATAGAACCCCGTCTGTCCTGCTATTTACCCATAGCTGGGGGAAAAAGAAAAGGATTCATACCTTTCCCAAGGGTATTAGCACGTAAGTGAATGTAATGGATCTGACTGGAATTCGAACTCGGCTCTCTGATTCCTTAATACGAACCGCTAAATTATTATTATTATTATTATTTAAAAAAAAATAAAGATATATTTAAGAAATTATGACAGGTTTTGGGAAGTTCAGAAACAAAACAAATGAAACGACCTTCCTCTTGGCTTCACAATAAATTTGACAAGTTTCTCTGTAAAAAGACACGTAAAATGCGTCTTTTATTCTCCAAGCACAACTTATTAAAAACTCAGAATACCCATATTTTATTTATTTAAAGATATATCAAGGAAAACAAGAATTATGGCCGTTGGTTGATTTGAGATGGAATGACCATTATATATATATATATATATATATATATATATATATATATATATATATATATATATATATATATATATATATATATATATATAATTATTTATTTAAATATTATAACATAAATATGTTATAAAATCACTACAAAAATACCCATTTTGTTTCAACACTTCTGGAGTCTTATCAAGTGATGATGTTGAATGTAGAACCTAAATTATATATATATATATATATATATATATATATATATATATATATATATATATATATATATAAGAATTTAGGAAATATCTATCTGTTACTACAAATGGTGTAATTTAAATTCTTTTACTCTCACACAAAACATCCCCAATCGCCAAACATGGATACAAATGCCTACTAGACGCGCGTGCGCACACACACAAACTAATATACATTATAATCGCGCATAGACAAACTAGAATTAGGATACACAGACAAATTAATTATATACACGAACACTGCTTGGCAAGACAGACGCAGAGGAGGTTGCTTAACCGATGAAAAACAAGTAACATAAAATTACAGATACTAGAATGTTCTTTTCCCGCCTCAATATTTCATTCTCTGATGAAGCTTTAATAAAACCGAAGCATGTTAAATTCATGAGAGACACAGTTTATGGGGATTTTTTTTTTTAACCAATTCGCCCCATTCAAGGCGACAACGCCACCAAGACACAAGTGGCCACTGGGAGTGAAAGAGAATGAAAAGATTTTAGAAGGAAACGGAAAGCCGATCCTAAACAGTAAACAAAGGATAAACCTCAATTCCTGTTCAAAAAAACGAGGAGGAGTGTGAACTGGACGATAGGCGAACCTATCTACTCCTATTGAGGAGAAAAAATAATCAGTAAATAAAATTTCAGAGTTCAGACAGAGACATTAGAAGTCTAGATTTGAAGTGAACTTTAGAAGGAACCAAAAACCCTATCCTAAATCAGAAGCAAGGGATAAACATCTACTCCTGGGTGGAGTGTGAACTGGACGATAGGCTAACTTATCTACTCCCGTTGAAATGAAAAAACTGTAGAAGTTTCGCTCCCTTCACGCAAGCATTATGAAAACGTAATTGAAAAAAAAAATCTATAATGGCAACACTGCTGCTTAACATGCTGTAGTCAATTTAAAAAAAAATAACAGCTAATAAAAATTCAAAATTTATTCGTGAACAAATCAATATGATTTGTCCAGAGGAAATATATTAAAATGACGTACCAAAAGTCATGGGATAACAGTATGTAAATGTAATGTTTGGTGGCGCCAACTTACCTCGATGTCTTGGAAAAGCCTACGCCCTAGTGAACACCGGCGAAGCTCAACATGGGAAAATTTGAGTTATCGGAGTTCGAAAAATGCATAACAGTGGGTGTCAGCCAGATGGGATATTCATCACGTGTGTACCCAGAATACCTGAAGGGTGGCATTACCACACACCGTAGACTGTGCAGTGATTGATCTTTACAGATAGAGGCGTCTGGCTGAAACTGTTTGCGGTAACAGACTATAGCGATACTGGCTCAAATGACATCCATATTTAGTGCAGGACGTATCAGATGCATATAAAACTGGTCAGTTCAGCGTTCTTTAGCTTCCATGGGACGCTCAAACAGAAGAACCACCAAGGTGTTCCTGTTTACAGTACGACATCGGAAACAGAGGCTTACCTGGGCATATGACGTTGCTGTTTGACTCTGGGAGACTGGTAACGTGTGGTTTGCTCCAGTTGTTTCGAATTGATGCTAGGGTAGATGTGTTTCGCAGATTCTCCCTCACTCCCCGAGGCCATGAACCTCAGTTTTCAACACGGCATCGTGTAGGCAGGTTGTATTTCCGTAACTGTGTTAGATATATTTGCATGTCACGGACTGGATCAGCTTAAACGCGCTTCAGTGACCTATGACCCCTACGTTGCACTGTTTCGTGACCGTCTGCACTCGTTTATTGACTTCAACGGGTAACTCGACCTGGTGTAATGGTTAGCATTGTAATCCCGTTATATCAATTGCGACTGAGTAGCGAGTTCGATCCTCGCTGGGTGCTCAACACTTTTGGCATTGTGACACCTCTAAGTTCTATGCTAACTGTTCTCTTCTCTCGCACTTCTCGTTTGTGGAACTATCTTCTGGCTCTATGCTTTCTAGCCAACATTCATTTTCAAAAATTTAAATGCATTGTCAATCGTTATCTTCTGTCTTCTTGATTCCTTTTATTGTTCTCGCTCCTCAATGTTGGTCTTTTTTTCTTATTCTTTGGTGCTCAGTAATTACTAGTGTCTTAGTGGCTTTTTTGCCTTGCTTGTGGTGAAATTATTAAAAAGTATCATTTTATTGTAGAAAACGATGACTGATGCATACATTTTCAAAGGCGAATGTTCAAGAGTTCATCGCGATTCGTATAAAATCATTGAGTTTATTTAAAGTACGTTATGAGACATTTTAAGTAAATAATGCGTTAAACTTAATTGAAAATATAATTTTAAAAAAAATATCTTTGTATTTCGCAAATTTACGAATGAGTTCTACATGCAAATCAAATTTATGGGCTTATGACCACATCACGTTGAAACATGGGTTCCCATACGATCATCGAAGTGAAGCAACTTCAAGGCTGGTTAGTACCTAGGTGGGTAACCGCTTGGGAATATCAGGTACGACAAGCTTGGATGTGCAGGTGGTGTAATTGATAATGGTTCGGAATTGTTACTCGGAGAGCCGAGTTCCAATTCCTGTTGGGTTTGTTATATTCACTTACGCTCAAATACATTGGGAAAGGTTTGAATACACCGCTTCTCCTCCCCCCAGCTATGGGTTCATTAGTAAGACTTGCATCAATAAATGATTATTGTCCCAAGAAAAAAATTCTTATAATCTAAAAAAATATTTTCTGGTTTTATATAACCTAAAAGGGTTGATAAACCGTAGAAAATGAATCAAACAAATTAAATCAAAATTGTGGAGGAACTGTCCAAAATTCATCGACTGACTTTAACAAAACTTGTTCAATTTTTTTTTTTATTTAAAATACGAACATTTCAGAGTGTTTGGGTGTCAATCTGAGGACAGTGCAGAGGATTCGGAAAGAGATGGATGTTATATCCAGTCAACATCATGGTGTTTGGAATAATCACTTGTGATCGTTATACTTACATTCATCTTCCCGTAAGGGCTCAAACTCAATGCGAGAGGCCTACATCAAGTGCCCTGGGTCAAGAGGATGGCCCCTGAATGACCCTATGTTTGGCAACAAGACTCTACACCATGCCACACAAGCAGGTGAACCCAATCATGGCAGTCACACAATTTCTGCGACCACATCACCCATTACATATGGCCACTTAAGTCCCCAGACTGCAACCCCCTTAATTATTATGTGTGGGACGCAGTTGTGCGTGAGACCAAGAAAACTCCTAATACCAAAGATGAACTGAAGGCAAGGATTATCGCATCATTCACCAACTTAAACAAGGAGATCGCCCACAAGAGTTGCAGGAGATTCCAAAGTCGTTTTGAATCCGTTGTTGAAGCCAATGGCGATTTTATTGAATAAGTTTACTCTTTAGTATTTCAAGACATTTTTGTGTAATTTTCGTAACTATATCTGTTAAAATGAGATGTCAGTGTTATTTTAATTTTTGCCGAATTTCGACGACAATTTATCATTCGCACACTTTATATATATATATATATATATATATATATATATATATATATATATGGGATAAAGAACTGGGTATGATGGATAATTGGGGATATATGGATATATATATACTGGGTGGGATGGATAACCTGTGGATTGTCAGACAATAACAGGTAGGATCCAATGAATATGGATTTTACCTGACGAACGCTTCACAGATTGAAACTTTCGTTGTAAATACTTTGTCTTTGTATGCGGATATATCACTGTTTTTATTAACTTGCTGAATTTGAGCGCTCTTTCCGTAAAGAATACTTATTAAAAATATTCACTGAATCTATCGAAGACTGGTACTAAAAATTCTCGTCCCGAAGATTTCCTTTTTTGTTTGTTTGATCGAGTCACCCCCAAGTAAGGCGATAATGCCATTAAGATGCAAGGGAATACTGGGAGTGAAGGAGAATGAAAAATACTTTAGAAGGATCCAGAAATCCAATCCGAAACAGGAAACAAGATCGCGAGGAGTGTGAACCGGTCGATAGGGGAACGTATCCACTCCTGACGTTCGTCCATTTTGTCAGATTTTTTGTAAATGGGTCAGGTCGAAAATTTTTCAGCCTTCCCGCCTATCGTGTGTACATATAAATGTTTGTCATAAACATATGATCCACCGTAGCAATAAGACTTTTGGTATTTTTATTAACTAGATTTTAGATAAAAATTTAAATTTCTCTGTATTTTCTATGTTTGTTTTAATAACTTTGAGCACTTTTTATTCGCATAACGATCTTTTAAACAGCAAAAATTTCTGCTATTTTATTACAAGCTTATATATATATATATATATATATATATATATATATATATATATATATATATATATATATGTATTAATGCATGTTTCGTTAAATAATATAGACAAGTTTTGTCTATTTATTTTAAGTAAATTCCTTTCATATTGTCGAATAAGCTTTTTAGCATTATCACTGAAACACGAAACAAAATCACTATGTTGATGCATGTTTTTATCGTTAATCCTGTCTAAGCTTTCGGCTTACATAATCCATCATCAGAGATTACAAGTACATTACAATAAATTAATTAAGTATTTTTATTAACTAGATTTTAGATAAAACTTTTAATTGCTCTGTATTTTCTATATACTCCCGTATCAATTAATATTATTACCATATTTGTCTTACTAAACATATACCGATTGCTATTATCACAACAATTAAATCATTGACGAATGATATCGAGAGAGTTTTCCAAGTTTCTCTAAAATCAATGACAAGTCGACAGATTTCCAAACTTGTCCAAAATCATTGACGAGTCGAGAGTTTTCCAAGCCTGTCTAAAATCATTAGTGAATCGCGGTGAATTATGACGCTCCAATGATTCCTTTTCCTTATTATCTGTGAATGGCCATGGATTTACATACATACAGTAGTTTTCCGATTCATTCAATACAGTTTGGAATTCTGATTAGTCCTTCTTTTTGATTGGTTGCCACCTAAGACGGTCTAGACTGTTACTTAACGTATACCTAGTGAGGAGAAGCGATTGTTTATCTTCATTATGTGCCCTGTCCACTCAGTACGTAGCTGATCATGGCTCTCCACAACATCCTGTCCTTTGGAGTTCTTAATAAACTTTGTTGTTCTGTTATTTCCCTTAAACCCTGTTCCACCATCCATTTACTCAAGGTCACTAAGTATATTATTCATTGTTTTCCTCTGTCCCTCTTACCTTCATCTGTCCTGTGAGTATCAGATTCTCTAAGCTCTCTTTCCTCATTATGTGCCCCAGAAACCTCAATTGTCTCTTCCTGGTGTTAAGTATTAGTTTCCTTTTTGTTTTCATTTTCTCTAAAACTTTGTCATTACTCACATGTTCGGCCCATGGTATCTCTCAGCGGCATTCTGTAGAACCATATTTCTATTGATTCAAGTCTCTTCTTCATCTTTGGGGAGATCGTCCAGCGCTAACTGCTATACCCGAGGACAGGTATCATGTAGCAGTTTAACACTCTTTTCCTTGTTTCTAGCGAAGTTTCCCTATTTCTTTGTACTCTTGTTAGCATTTCGAATGCTTCCTTGGCTATCCCAATACGCCTTCAGATCTTAGTGTCACTCTTTCAATCTTCTGTTAAAACACTTCCCAGATATTTAAATTTCCGCACTTGTTTGATTTTGGTACCTCCGATTTGCAATTTGCACTTTGGCCCCGTCTTTTTGATGACAGCCATGCAATCTGTCTCCTTGCAGTTGGTATTCAACCCTTTCTTCTTGATTTCCTTCACTGCCTTCTGTAGGAGTTTTTGTTGCTTTCTTTCTATGTCTGCTATCAACATTGTGTCATCTGCATGTCTTATGTTGTCAGTGGTGTGCAGATCTCTGGTAGCACCCGGGGCAAGGATTGTGACTGGTGCCCCTTACACCCACAAAAAAATTGCAACAGTATACTTAGTTTATTTTCTTTTGGACAGATCCATTGTTCACAAAGGTTTATCAAAATTAGTTAGATGGAATGTTTAAATAAAAAAACATTAACACATTATACAAATTCGACAAATTTTATTTATTTATTAGTTTAATCATCTTTTCCTTGTTTCTAGCGAAATTTTCCTATTTCTTTGTACTCTGCTTTTCGAATGCTTCCTTGTCTATCCCAAAATGACTTCGGATTTCAGTGTCACTCTTTCTGTCCTCTGTTAAAACACTTCCCAGATAGTTAACTTTAGGCACTTGTTTGATTTTGGTACCGCCGATTTGCAATTCGCACTTTGGACTCATAACTTTCTCAAAATTTAAATGTAATAGTCTCGGCTAGAATTTGAAACTGCCTCGTTCGAGTTAAAAAGAATGACCCTTTACAAGTCAAATTCATCATCCGGGTGGGTGGTGGGTACACAATCTCAGACTGTTAGGGGTGATTGATTTTTTTTATCGAGTCACCTTATCCAATTACAGTCTGCTCACTTTCACCTCATAAAACTTAGGTCAACCCATCGTATAGTTTTTCAGAGGGCTGTTTTTTTTTTGGGGTGGGGGGGTGATTGCTTCTCCATGACGAAATTCTGATGAGCGAATCTTTTTTTACTAATCGACCATGGTAAGATTCGAACACGTTTCTCATAACGAGAAAGCTGTCACTCTTACCATTCGGCCACGCATCCACTTCTCTTAACCCGTATAGAAAAGAAATATATTTGAACTTAGCTTGGAATCCTTTTGCTGCGCCCAAGAAACGTGGCCTTGTGTTATCATTACGTTCGAATCTTGGAATAACTGACAAAAGATATTACAGCCCTCAATTAAAAAAAGATTATCGCAGGAAAAATCCTGGCCGTAACTAGTGTGTCAGTGAATGGGTATAAATTCACGGGAATGATTATTTGTTTTCCCACGAGGGGATGGGTCGAAATTCTGTTGATATCTGTACGTTTATCGGCTACAAAGGTCTTCCATACTCCCGGTGAACGTCGGCCGATGCACAGGGACGTGGCGGGACGTTATGACACCGCATGGTTCGTCTTAACTGGTTTGTGTGTTTGTTTCAAAAGACGGTGGGGCTGGGGAATCGTTTGGTATCGTCATCTGGACTTTTGTTTTTTACGACAGCTGCAAGTTCAGTGTGGGCGGGCAGGAGAGGTCGGATTGGCAGCTAGATAGATAGATAGATAGATAGATAGATAGAGAGAGAGAGAGAGAGAGAGAGAGAGAGAGAGAGACGGAAGGAGGGTGTTTAAGAGTAAATGAAGAGCGATAGCATGAGAGAAGCCGTAGTAAGAAGTAAGTCGTTATAGAGAGAGGGAGAGAGAAATGAGAGAGACAGAGAGATAGATAGATAGATAGAGAAAATGAGGAAGAGGAAGAGAATGAGAAAGAGATAGAAGGAAAGAAAATAGAAAAATAGTAAGAAGAAGAGGGAGAGAAAAATAGAAAGAGAAAATAAGGAAAAAGAATGACAAAGAGAAAAATCAGCGAGAGAAAGAGAAGGGAAGGGAAAGTGAGGGGAAACAGAGGCAGAAGAGCAGAAATAGAGAGAGACAACATAGAAGAAGAAGAAGAAGAAGAAGAAGAAGAAGAAGAAGAAGAAGAAGAAGAAGAAGAAGAAGAAGAAGAAGCTGGTAATGATGGGAAAGTTAAGACAGAAAACAAGTGTGTGTGTGGGAGAGAGAGAGAGAGAGAGAGAGAGAGAGAAACGAGTACGAGGAAGAGAAGGAGAATGAGAAAGAGAGAAAGAATGTAAAGTAAACAGAGAAAAATAGTAAGAAAAAGAGGGAGGGAAAAATAAAAAGAGAAAATAAGGAAAAAGAATGACAAAGAGAAAGGGGAAGGGGGAATAAGAGAGAAACAGAAACAGAGTGATATATATATATATATATATATATATATATATATATATATATATATATATATATATATATGGAGAGAGAGAAGGATATGGAGAGAGAAAGGGAGTGAGAGAGAGAGAGAGAGAGAAAGAAATAGAAAGAAAGAGATAGAGAATTGGAGAGAGAATACAAGTAAGTGAATGTCGAAAAAAAGAGAAAAAGAGAGAGAGAGAAAGAGAGAGAGAGTGAGAGACTGAATGAGACAGATTGAGAGAGGGGGAAGAGTTAGTAAAGCAGAGGCAATAAGAGGGAACAATAAGTGTAAGAAAAAGAAAGTGAATCAAAATCTCAAAGAGGGAGAGAGAAGAAAGAGGAAGACGTGTAAAGACATAGAAAGGGTGGGTCTCAGAAGAGACACAGAGAGGGAAACTGATAACGCAAAATAGACAACTATTCACAAACTCATTAAATTAAAGTCGAATAAATTAAAGGTGAAAAAATATGGAAGGCTAATCATATATTAACTAGCATCACCAACACAGCAAAAGTATTTCGTATATTTTTATGATTAATGATTCAAAACTAGTCGGTTGAAAGCCGTTTTTTATTGTACAGGTTTGTGATGACAAAATGAAATCTCTGTTCTTTCTGTCATCGAACCAACGTTTTAACCATGGAGCTTAAGCCGCCACATAATATCTTCGCGTGTTGGATAAACATTAAAAAACAAACAACGTCTTTACTTGACGAGCCGCGCCAGGTTCTTAATCAGGACTCCATTGCACTGCCCGAACTTTAATCTCATTAATATTCAAGGAACTACTTTGTTTTATGGATCAGTGCGCGCATGAATACATAAAAGCAAAGAAATGCTCCTGTCGATATTAGCGTCGCGATTACAAGCGCTTAGGAAGCCAATCGGAGACTAATGACCTGCCACTTGTGGACAAAGTGTTCCTACCGTCGCGTTTGGGCCAGTGGTGCTCATTGTACCGACGCATGAGGTCATTAAATATGTAAAAGAAAAAAGTTCTGACGCGTGGCGAGTGAACACGATAACGATTGTCCTACGTGACGTCATGCTGATTAATTTTCATGAGCGGTGCGGCCATCTTAGCTTGGCTGGACGGTCTGTCGTTACGCAAACTCACGGGAATTCTTATAACTAATATTGGCGCCAAATGGATTGAATAGCGGGAAAATGACGAGGAAAAAAATCGATGTCGTTTAAACAGTGATTGAGATCAGAGATCAGTGATTTGTCCGACAGGTCAGAGGATGGAAGAGAGAGAGAGAGAGAGAGAGAGAGAGAGAGAGAGAGAGAGAGAGAGAGAGAGAGAGAGAGAGAGAGAGAGAGTGTGTGTTTTGAAGTTACACCGATGCTGTTTCAGGGTGTTGAGTCGGTGGTAAGACTGCGGACCAAACCGGATATTGTTAGCTGGAAGGTTGCATAAAATAAAGTATTCAATGAAAATAAAACAATGTAAAAACGGAATTGTCACACGAACGTCAGGGCATAAGAAATAACGGAGAGAGTAAATTGTTTCAAGAGAAATTGTGTTTTCTTTGTTTAGCGGCACATCAACTCTTTATGGGTCATTTAATGCCAAAATTTAATTTTCTTGGGAGCATTAGTAATTTGCTTTACAAAAATTTATTGCTGGTAATTTTTTTCAAAAATGTGTAGCTGGTAATTTTTAAATTTTTACAAAAATATATCGCTTGTATTTTTTACTATAGTTCTTATATACTTACATTAAATATTTGTCCATAGCTGTGACCCTAACAGGATCTACCACTTCGGGTCAGAGTGGAGCTGGGAACAACAGCAATTAAAAGGTTGTTCCACGCTCCTCAAAACCTCAGGACTAGAGGCCTTGCTGCTGGATGTAGTTTATCGTCATACCCAGGACAGAATTTGTGTGTAGACGGAGTAAAAAGATGGTAACTACTTTACACCAGATTACTGTGAGTTACTGAGTTCGATCGATCCTCACTGAGTGCCTCACTAATTTCAATTTATACCAAAGTTAAACTAGTGCCTTCTGAAAAGCGACGGTGATGAAGTTGTCGTGAGATCAATCCTTACTATTGTGATCTTGAACTAAAACTAACATCGCAAAATGTGTCTAGTGCCTGCTGGAAAGCAACAGTTGGTTCCATGTAATCTATCTATCTATCTATCTATCTATCTATCTATCTATCTATCTATGTTGTTTCATTATCTATCTATCTATCTATCTATCTATCTATCTATCTATCTATCTATCTATCTATCTATGTTGTTTCATTATCTATCTATCTATCTATCTATCTATCTATCTATCTATCTATTTCAGTCTGTTCCTATCTATCTATTTCAGTCTGTACTTATCTATCTATCTATCTATCTATCTATCTATCTATCTATCTATCTATCTATCTATCTATCTATCTATCTATCTATCTGTCTATTTCAGTCTGTTCCTATCTATCTATCTATCTATCTATCTATCTATCTATCTATCTATCTATCTATCTCAGTCTGTTCCTATCTATCTATCTATCTATCTATCTATCTATCTATCTATCTATCTATTTCAGTCTGTTCCTATCTATCTATTTCAGTCTGTACCTATCTATCTATCTATCTATCTATCTATCTATCTATCTATCTATCTATCTATCTATCTATTTCAGTCTGTTCCTATCTATCTATCTATCTATCTATCTATCTATCTATCTATCTATCTATCTATCTATCTATCCATCTATCTCAGTCTGTTCCTATCTATCTATCTATCTATCTATCTATCTATCTATCTATCTATCTATCTATCTATCTATTTCAGTCTGTTCCTATCTATCTATTTCAGTCTGTATCTATCTATCTATCTATCTATCTATCTATCTATCTATCTATCTATCTATCTATCTATCTATTTCAGTCTGTTCCTATCTATCTATCTATCTATCTATCTATCTATCTATCCATCTATCTCAGTCTGTTCCTATCTATCTATCTATCTATCTATCTATCTATCTATCTATCTATCTATCTATCTATCTATTTCAGTCTGTTCCTATCTATCTATTTCAGTCTGTACCTACCTACCTATCTATCTATCTATCTATCTATCTATCTATCTATCTATCTATCTATCTATCTATCTATTTCAGTCTGTTCCTATCTATCTATCTATCTATCTGTCTATCTATCTATCTATCTATCTATCTATCTATCTATCCATCTATCTCAGTCTGTTCATATCTATCTATCTATCTATCTATCTATCTATCTATCTATCTATCTATCTATCTATCTATCTCAGTATGTTCATATCTATCTATCTATCTATCTATCTATCTATCTATCTATCTATCTATCTATCTATCTATCTATCTATCTATCTATCTATCTGTCTGTTTGCCTGATTCATTAGTCAAGCAGCACGCTTCGGTCATTCCGGGAACTAAATTATCTCATCTCATATATTTATTTACAATGGACTGAAAAGTTCATAGGCTGACTATGAGTAAGTGATGCTAGAGCTGTGAAATCTGGCATGCCTTTATTTCAACTCTTATTAATAACTGCATTGTTTCTTTCCATCTGACTGTTCAAAGAAGGCTGTTCATCCTGTTGGTCAAAAATGTCATCAGCAGTAGCAATGACGTCATCATCACTGCGGTAATGGTTCCCAGCCAATTGTTTCTTTCATGTTGGGGAACAGATGATAGTCAGGTGGTGTCAAAACAGGAGAATAGGGAGAGTGATCAACCAGTTCAAAGCCACAGTCACGCACGGCAGCCATCGAAACCTAGGAGTTGTCAGCTGGAGCATTGTCCTGATGATATAAGACCCCTTTTGTTAGTTTTCCTGGGCGTTTGGTCTTGACAACCTTTCGTAACTGCCTCAACCAGTTAGCATAGTAATCTCCATTGACACAATATCTTTTGCATATCAAAACACTGAGGCCATCATCAGAAACGATCTGGGCCTTCTTTGGAGCAGGTGAGGAAGGGTGTTTCCACTGCATGGATTATCTTTTTCTCTTTGGCTCAAAGTGATTAACCCAACACTCATCTTGGGTTAGGAAACGCTCAAGAAAACCTTGCTGGCTCCACCTCAAACAATAGTGGTTTTCTAAGCGTAGCTTAGATGTAGCACAAAGGCGAAAGTATGTGGCACCTAGCGAGGATCGAACTCGCTACTCAGTCTTAATTGATTTAGCGAGATAAGCTTGCTAACCATTACAATACGTTGAAGTGCCCATCTGCATCAAACAATGTATGATTTTCTCGTGATGTGATCAGCTTGGTGCGCTTTTGACCAGGTGTCAGAAGACGTGGCACCCACAGAATAGAAACCTTCACCATACGATGTTAATTGTGCAGAATATTCTCAACTCTCCCACGGGATATGCAAATAGCATTGGCTGTTTGATTTATAGTCAATCACCTGTCATCTATAAACATTTTCAAATAGCAGAAAAAATAGTGATTTAAATTTTTTAAATTTATATTAAGTTTAAAATATTGAGTTTAAAGTTTTGTTTTAAATTCTGTTTAAAATATCTCCAAAACATTGTGAAATTGATATATATATATATATATATATATATATATATATATATATACATATATATATATATATATATATATATATATATATATATATATATATATATATATATATATATATATATATATATATGCAGAAATATAGTCTTAAAGTGTGCTATATTTATGGGGTAAAGTGCTCAATATCAGAGATAGAGCGTGTGTAAATATAAAAGTGGACATGGAAGTCAGCACTTAGAGGCGACAGTCTGTTTCATGCATGAAACAGACTGTCGCCTCTAAGTGCTGACTTCCATGTCCACTTTTATATATATATATATATATATATATATATATATATATATATATATATATGAAAGAATAGAAATATTAAATTACATCTAACTCAATCATGTCTCTCCCCCCTCACTTCCTCACTTCGTTAATTTACATATGCTTAATACTGCCCGTCAAAAGTGTGTAAATTTCTTTTCATTTTTCGTTTCAACCTTTGGAAATAAAATCTGATGATCTGCAGTCCTTTAAAAGGGCTGTGATGAAATAATTTATTATATGGAACCTTAAAGTGGTCTGTTTTTATTTAAATTATTAGCTCTGATTTACATTGAGCTCTCTGGATTTTATCCTCCTTGGGTCTACCCATACGGATTACCTAGTTTTTTGTAAACTAAATATATATATATATATATATATATATATATATATATATATATATATATATATATATATAGTTAAATTCCCAGATCAATTCTGTGGACAAGACAGATTGGTATAAAATGACAATTGGAAAAATCTTCGATTTTGCCGAAGCGTTTCGTCTTCCGACTTTTTCAAGGCATAAATGAAATCGAAATGTCTATGTTGTTATAGTTACATTAAAAATCCAAATTTGGACAGAAGCGTCTATCTTTTTAAATTTGGATTTTTAATGTAACTATAACAACAGAGACATTTCGATTTCATTTTTGCCTTGAAAAAGTCGGAAGACGAAACGCGTCGGCAAAATCGAAGATTTTTCCAATTGTCATATATATATATATATATATATATATATATATATATATATAAGTGAACATATAAAATGAACTCATATATATATATATATATATGAGTGTGTATGATGAGTTAATTTAATACTTCAAACGTTATTTTTAGTGGATAACCATGTTTGAAATCAACGAAAATACAGGCAATGAACTCTCCAGCATCACACAATCTTTTTCACTTTGTTATTAATTTTCCTAATATATATATATATATATATATATATATATACATATACAGGGAAAGAGAGAGAGAGAGAAAGAGAGAGAGAGAGAGAGCGATAGATAGATTGATATATGTTTCTAGCTATAATAGACCAATGAAAGAAACTCGAGAAGGCAACAATAATATTTATTGTATCTTACTTGAACACGGAACCAAATAGTAGCATGATGAGAAAAGATCGGGAAAAAAAATCAGAATTTTTGGACACGCCCGTGTTTTTTTTTTCTCAACGGATAATAACATGATGTTAGACGTTTTTGGCAAAAATGCCTGCTTTGCGCATATATTATTCTATTGATAAAATCTTGTACTCTTTGGCTAGTTTTCCGCCATGATGAGCGACTCTTGGGGTTCGTAGATGCATTTTTGTGGAAACTGTATTTATTGAGTATGCGTTTCTGTTTAAACCTAGAATGTCAATAATAGCTAGAATCATAGCTAGCATCACACACACAAAAACACACACAGAGGGAGGGAGGCAGAGAGCTAGCTATTAATATAAGGAAATTATATAATTTAACGTATATTAAATAGTTTCTGCTATTAAATTGCCCAATGCTTGACGAGATCAATAAATATTGAATTAGATATAATAACCTTCCATACTTATCGATTTAGACTCCAAGTTTCGAAAGTTCCGATGAGTGATTGAGAAAATTACGAAACTTGGAGGCGGCATCGATAAATATTGAACATTATTACATCTAATCAAATAATATATATATATATATATATATTATTTGATTAGTCGGGTTTTGATCCTAGCTAGAGGCAAACGGACGTCTAGCCACACTGATGAGCTGTGAAAATATATATATATATATATATATATATATATATATATATATATATATATATATATATATATATTGTCATCCACAGACAGACTGTTTCGCTGTATCACAGCTCATCAGTGTGGCTAGACGTCCGGTTGCCTCTGGCTAGAATCGAAAACCGGCTGAATTCGCGTCAGTCGGAAATTTTACCCTGAAGCCGTTGGCGCACGGCAGAGAAGAAGGTGAATTTAAGCGTATTTATATTTAGATAAACACACAGTGACTGAGAGAACTCGATTCGATTTACCGAAGAGTCTTGCATTATTAGCATTATATATATATATATATATATATATATATATATATATATATATATAAAGAATTTATGAATAATTCAAGGCGGATATTGATCCAGAGAGAGCTCAATGTAAAATATAGAGAATAATAATGATAATAATAATAATAAAGAAAACCTTAAAGATTAATTTCGGTTATAATTTATTTTGTGAATATTTCTATATATTCATCTCTTCAGACCGAAAGCTTTTAATAATTAACTGTCTGACCTCTTGTTCGAGATCAGAGTGTAGTATATGTTCTTCACTATTGTCGGTGTGGCTTATTGGTCGCGTGTTTCCACCTTCCAGTACTTTACAATGAGATATGTATAGTTCCAGAGATTCGAACTTAGCGGTAGAGCCTCCCACACTGAAATAAAACTGGAGGATTCCAAGCCCAGCATGACAATGGCCGCTGGTATTCAGCACTCGTCTTGAAACCGACTTGAAACCAGGCTAGTACCGTACTGGGCGGGTAGGTAAATAGATAGAGAGAGAGAGATAGACAGATAGATTTCGTGTCGCCTGGCCGCTAAGTCAAATCATTAAAGGCGACGTCAATGTCACGCGTACTCCCAGGATCTAGTCTAGTTCCTTTGTGCTCGTCATACTTATTTATTTCAAACTCACACATTCTATTTTAATGGTCGTAGACGATAACGACCTGAAAAACAATCATTGTTAGCCACAAGCAAAAAACAAAACAAAAATCAACGGACCTTGTCCTTTTAATAGGTTGCTCCATGATTGGAACACCTATTGGGACTTATGCTCACCCGAGACCTCAAGTGGAACTCATATATCCGATCTCTTGCTAAAGATGATGGAATGATAGATGGATGTTCTCTTAAGGAGACTCCTTGTCTTGAACGTCTATTAGGACTCAAGCTCACCCAAGACCTCAGTGGAACTCATATATACGATCCATCGCTAAAGATGCTGGGAAAATGGTCGGTTCACGCTCCAGAATACACCTGACCTTACATGCTACATTCTATCTTTACAAGAACCAGATCAGAAAAAAATTAGCGCATTTACATCTAAGACCCGCCACAGAGGCAAACCATCTTCATTCTCTTCGCACTCTATTGGTAAGAAGGAAGTTCCATTCGAACAGCTTTTATCTTTCTTTCCGCCCCTCTCTTTTTTCATACCTTATTTCGCTGCTTTTAGGACGAACTCTCGCTTTGATGCTTCCTTGGACATTGCCCATCCTGGGTATGACGATAAACTACATCCGGCAGCAATGTCTGTGGGAGGTTTTGAGGAGCGTGGAAACACCTCTTAATTGCTGTTGTTCTCGGGTCCACAGTAACCTGGGGCGATAGCACCCCAAATATGGGCAAATAGTTAGCACCAAAACTAGGGTCAGAATACTAAGAAAGTATAAAAATAGATTTTTATAGTAAAAATACCAGCAATACATTTTTGAAAAACATACCAGAAATAAATATGATTCTCGACTAAAATCCTCTTTACAAAAATACGTGAATGAAACCTGAACTAAAAACTGATTTCTTACAAACAATATATTCTCTATTCAAACGAACCTATCCAAAAAATCTTGTCGGCATTAAATAACCCACTGAGGTTGTGTTTTAGTTCGTGTTTTCGAGATAACAGGGAGAAATAAATAAAAAGTCAAACTTGTAGGAAGTAATGAAATAGAAGGTTTACTACACGAAGGTACACTTAGTAAAGGACCTAATGCTAAGTCGGTATTTACCCGAGCTGCCCACAGAGCGGGATGTGGCACAAGGACGATTTAACATAGGTTTTTCTGAGCCCGTAGGCCCGGGCAAATATTCACCGTAGACCCCGTAATAACGGTGTCGGGATTGTTTCCCTCCCTAGACGAGACGCTGCCCTTCGGTATAGCCTCGTCTGGGTTCCTCTCTGTCCGAAGGCAGAGAGTTCGACAAGTACCAAGAGCTTAGCACGCGGCTGAGACCTAATGCTAACTCTCCTCACTTCCTCTTATTTACATAAACCGACGATTCCATTCATTTATATCCTATATGACAGGTTGATGTGCCGTGAAATAAAACAAACCAAACCTGACCACCGCAATCTTCATTTCTTCAAGTCCGAGGTCAGCCATTATCTATTCTTCATATGATCTACACTTCTTACGTCGATGAAACAAGCGCATTCGTTAACCATCTACCTTGAGTGGCACTTGCACCTTATATTGGGTGAACAATAGAGTAAACAAAAAAAATCATTTAAATGAACAGGTCTCGTCCACTTTATAGTTTTTTTTGGGTGATCTGTCAATTTTAATAAAAAAGATTTATCTCACCAACTGCTATTCGAGCAGTCAAAAGACAAAAAAAGAAAGAAAGAAAGAAATGGCAAAAACAAAATAGAAAACAAAGAGTAGATAAGACCCCCCCCCACAAAAAATAAAATAAATATGTTGTCTAAAAATTTTCACACTCAGGGCAATGAATCTTAATCCAAACTATTCATCTTAATCCAAAATCTTAATCTTAATCCAAATAATTAATCTTAATCGAAAATCTTAATCCAGAACATTAATCTTAATCGAAAATCTTAATCTTAATCCAGACCATTTTCATCTTAATCCAAAATCTTAATCCAACACCAGTAGAAACCGTCAGTTCGAGGGCAGCGGTTCTGACTCATTAACAGATCGAACATATTCCATCTTTATCAATTCTTATTTCAATTTGAAAATCCTTTTTTCTCTTTTTCTCCCTTTATTTCTTTTCTTGGTTTCCTCTCTATATCTCTCTCCACAATTTTCTGTCTCTGATTTCCTCTCTCTTATTCATCTCTTGCTCTCTTGTTTTTCGTAAACTGATTCTCTTTCTTTCTCTTACTCTCCAGCAACGCCCTTCTTTCGACTGCCGCCTTCTAATATCTGCTACATGTTAACAGAGGTTTGCTATGGCCTACTGCCAGCTGGTTAACATCCGTAGATTGAAAATTCCCGTTTCTGACTAAAATCGAACCAAATGGCTGAACAGGTGACCTAGTGAATTGGAACTCTGCACTTTGCCCAATGAGCTATCACCGGAGACACATGCATTAACGATCCTAAGAGGGGCTGCAGGACTAATCGTCGGCGCAGTAAAAGGAGAGAGGCCAATGTAGTTAGCGTGACAAAACAATAAAAATAAGGAAACTAAAGGCAAAGGCCCCACGAGAAAAAAACACGTAATAAAGAAGGGAAAATACAAAAAAACAAGGACAAAAATGAAAGTGAAAGTAAAAGTGCCTTTGTCACGTGTTTAAGGATTGAACAGGAAAATTAATGCAATTAACAGCATTTAGAAAGTCTCCTGGCATCCAACTGTGAGAGAAATAAAAGGGAGTTAGAGAGAGAAGAGGTGAAGAGAAAGGAGAGCAAACTGGAGTGGGTGATGTGGAGAAGACGAGAGTGAAAGAAACAATTAGAGGGATGGAAGAGAGGCGGGGGGGGAGTTGAATACGCGGAAGACAATGACGATAAAAAAACATTTAGGAAGAATGAGAAGATTCTAGAAAAAGGGAGAGAAAGCGAAACGTTAGAAAGGAGAAAAATAAAGAGAGGCAAACGGAAGGAGAAGAATAAAAAGAGCGAAGATGAGGTAAGCGAGAAAAAAGAAGAAGAAAGAAAGAAGGAAAGAAAGCAAGAAAGAAAGGAAGAAAAGAAGAAAGGAAAAAGAAAGAAAGAGTAGAACAAGAAAAAGAAAGAAAGAACTAACAAACAAGCGCAAGGAAAACTAAGCAACCGATAAATAAAAAATAAAGAAAGACGAAGATAACAAAGGAAATTTAGAAAAGATTCAGAAGAGGAAGGAAAGAAGAAAAACTGAAAGGAAGAAAGACATAGATCGAAAAGAAGAAATAAGAGAAAGAAGAAAAGTGCGGTAGAAGACGAGAAATCAGAAAGAGG
The DNA here is from genome assembly GCA_964036315.1 of Acanthosepion esculentum. NCBI lineage: Eukaryota > Metazoa > Mollusca > Cephalopoda > Sepiida > Sepiidae > Acanthosepion > Acanthosepion esculentum. Next base: position 58,618,616 of record OZ038502.1, read on the forward strand.
GAAAGGAAGAATGATAGAAGAGAAAGAGATAAAAAAGGAATGAAGAAGAAAAAAGAGAGAAAGAAAGAAGGAAAACAAAAAGGAGCGGAAGAAAAACGGAAAGAAGAAAAAAGAGAAAGAAGGAATGAAGGAACACAAAGAGAGAAAGAAGGAATAAAGGAAGGAAAAAAGAGAAAGAAAGAAGGAAAGAAGAAAAGAGCGCGGAAGAAGGAAGAAAATGAGAGAAAGAAGGAATGAAAGGAGACAAGAAGAGAAAGAAAGAACAAATGAAAAAAAAGCAAGAAAGAAGAAAAAGTGCAGAAGGAAGAAAGAAAGAAAGAAAGAAAGAAGAAAAAGAGAGAAAGAAGAAAAAGAGAGAAGGAAGGAATAAAAGAAAAAAGAGAGGAAGAAAGAAGGAAAGAAGATAAAGGGAGATAAGAAGGTATGAAAAAAGAGAGGGGCAGAAAGAAAGATAAAATGAGAGAAAGAACGAAGAACGGAAGAAGGAAGGAAAGAAGAAGACGAAGAGAAAGAAGAAGACGAAGAGGAAGAAGAAGAAGACGAAGAAGAAGAGGAATAACTTGAGGTAAAACTAAAAGAAACCCGTGAGAACAGAATAGAATGACAGAAAGAGTAAAGGAATAAAGGAAACGATTTTTTAAAAAAGTGAAAAAAGAGATTTAAATAAGAAAGGGCGAGACAGATGGTAGGAGAAAAACAGGAGGAGGAGGAGACGGAAGACAGTGAATGACAGAGAGAAGGAATGAGAGAGAGGACATCAAAGAGAGTGTGAAACAAGAGCAATGGAAAAGAGGAGGAGACGGTAGAGAGTGGCATAAGAGAAAAGTATTCAAAAGTTCGCAAAAGAGCGAAACAATTACCCCATCTTTTCCCCACAAAGCACCCCCAGAAAAAAAAATATACAAAAACACGGACAGACAAAAAAAAAAAAAAAAAAATTCACATGGGTTTAGCGGAAGCTAATCTTGTAGGCTGAGCAGTGAGTTCGATTCTCACTGGGTGCATCGCACAGAATTCGACATTAAATAAACCCAACAACGGTTGACGTTTAAAATCAGCCAACCAACCACGCCTCCCACGAACTTGCGGATATCGAGTTCAACAAGATTTTCCCGCCCAAAATATAATCTCTAATTGCAAGAGACACGTATCTCCAGGATCCTACTGCGCTAAAAGACTAGGGCCAGGGTTATTCCTTGATGCCTGTAGCATGTCAAAAGGCAAGCGCGAGGCAACTAGACAATTTTTATATCTACTTAAACACGAGTAACGCATTAAACCAAATCTCACGCAAGCTTTACGAGTCTGATTACTGTTTTAATATTTGCTTGTCGCCAGAATTTCCCGCGCCTGGAATCCTTAGACTAAATGAATGTTTTCATCGTTTAATATTACGTGTTACATAAGCAATTAATTAGATCATAATATATTTGCCAAAGTATTTAATTAATCAGCAATCTTGAAGTTCATATTCTTAACGTTTCGTTAGAACCGTGGCGTGATTGAACAACCAAAAAAGTTTTTCCTTAATATTTGGCAAGTAGCAAGTTAAATTTTCATGATTTGTCAAGTAGCTTTCTGAACGCCTCTGCCAAGTAGCACCAAAGAGTTTCTGGTTTTAGTCATATTATTTGTGTGAATTACAAAGACATGACCGTAATAATTGGAACAGAAACGCATTTAACGATTACAGTAACCTTGTTTATTGATAATGAAAAATAAATTAACAGTGGCAGTGGGATCAGAGTGATCTTCTGTTGTTTTAAAAGGTCACACTGAAAAGAAAATGAAACCTATTTTTGCATATTTGAACTTTTATAACTAATTCCAATTTTTACGGTGTACGGAAAATAAATTTAAAGTTGTCTAAAAATGTTCCCACTCAGAGCAGTTAGTCAGTTATGTACGGCCTCTTGGTTACTCCTGCCTCTGCGTCTGTGGAAATTCTGCGGCAAGTGGGAGCATATTCCTCCCTCCACTGGGATAGCACGCGAGGTGTGGGGACCGCGTGTGAAGTTCAGACTCCCTTGTTACTCCGTTTCAGGAATTCGCCGCCGTTGGAATCAGGAATGGCTGTCGCTCGTTTCAGCATTGGCGACGGATCGCCGTGCTTGGTCGGCCTTCGTTCCGGACGCGGTGAATTCCTTGGAAGGAGCCGACTTAACCGATCCAGGGTGAATGCCGCAACATACATACATACATACATACATACATGCATGATACACACTTAGGCGATCTAAGCAGATTATTTCCCGCAGTAGGTTGCCATTTCTTTCTGCGGTAGACCAGTTGCCATCCAAGGCTGTAGAACCCGGTCTGTCCTGCTATTTACTCATAGCTAGGTGGAGAAGAGGATTCATACCTTTCCCAAGGGTATTAGCACGTAAGTGAATGTAATGGATCTGATTGGATTTCGAACTCGGCTCTCCTATTCCCCAATCCGAGCCGCTATCCATTACTCCACCGTGCCTTCAAATTTTGATCAATCACTCAGAGCAACGTGTTTCATATTGACAGCAGTGAATGATCTCAGCTCGTCTTTTCCTTTCGACAGGCGATCGCCAATCGCTTCGGTTCGGCAATGAAATACTACAACGCAGAGAATTTTAACTTTTTTTTTTATTAATCATGTCGACATATACTTTAACTATCCAGTGGGAGTCGCTGCCCCGACTGAGGAGCTGTTTCGGACACGAAAAAGAACACGTCTACGTCTCTTGACGAGTAAGAACTCGCTGAAACCTTTCTCTTATCCCGTTCCCACACTAGATCAGCTAATCAAAATCGATTTCACTATTTTGGTTCACATCTGACACCAGCTGTCAACCTCAGGAGGACGGAGCCGAGATACACTACCTCTAAAAATAATAGTCTGTTAAACTATTCTTTAACAAACGAATCTTAATCCAAACCATTAATCTTAATTCAAAATCTTAATCTTAACCCAAATCATTAATCTTAATCCAAAATCTTAATCCAGAACATTAATCTTAATCCAAAATCTTAATCTTAATCTTAATCTAACACCAGTAGAAACCGTCAGTTCGACGGCAGCGGTTCTGACTCATTAACAGATCGAACATATTCCATCTTTATCAATTCTTATTTCATTTTGAAAATCTTTTTTTCTCTTTTTCTCCCTTTATTTCTTTTCTTGATTTCCTCTCTATATCTCTCTCCACAATTTTCTGTCTCTGATTTCCCCTCCTTTATTCATCTCTTACTCTCTTGTTTTTCGTAAACTGATTCTCTTTCTTTCTCTTACTCTCCAGCAACGCCCTTCTTTCTACTGCCGCCTTCTAATATCTGCTACATGTTAACAGAGGTTTACTATGGCCGACTGACAGCTGGTTAACATCTGTAGATTGAAAATTACTGTTTCCGACTAAAACTTGAAAAAGTCCAGTTGGGTATTCGAACACTCTCCAGAAAATATTTTCCTTCGTATTTAGCAAGTAGCAAATCAAATTTCCATGACTAGTCAAGTAGGTTCTTGAATCGATCTGTCAAATAACTACGAGGAATTTCTGGTTTTAGTCATAATATTTATGTGGATTACAAGCACATAAGCATAAAGTAAAGACTGTATTAAGTATAGTAGAAATATATCTGCAAAGATGACAGTAAATCTCTTGTTCACTGTTTCGAATAGGAAAAGAGGTTGAGATTTGTCAGATTGATCAAAAATTGTTTTAAAAATCAAACTGAAAATAAATTGGAATCCATTTTTGTGTTGTAGCGGATTGGTGAATAGGAGTGTACCTATTTACATATCTTAAGAAGACGAGATATTGAGTGTATTGTAAACTAAGAGACAGGCAAAAAGTTGACTACTGATCACGTGTTGTAGAACAACACAACACAACACAACACAATACAACATATACCGGGTGTAACAATAAAATTGTCCAAATCGTGTAACAGCAAAATTGTCCAATGGTTAGATTAAAATCTGAACCGTTGTATCTTAGAAATGATTAAAGATATCTTTCTGGAATTCGCCGGGGTTTTTATAAAACTATTGGACTCTACTTTGAACAATAAGAATGAATTTAGCTCTAAGTTGAAATGATGATCCCTCTTCCTGTTGTGACCTCCTGATACAGTTTTCCTCTCTACTCTTTAAAACTTATTCACCATTCTCTTGATGGTTCTTGAATGGACTTTGAAGATGGAAGCCAGAGTATGAATGTTGGTACCATTACTGAAGGCCTGAATGATCCTTTTCCTCTCCCCATTGCTCAGTTGGGAAGACAGAGTAGGGCTGATACAAAATGATTTTAACTTGATCTCTTTATATCTGAATAACTCAAAGCGTTTTTCAGTGATTCTTACGACAAATACTATCAAAATGGCTAAACGTCATATCTGGAAACCTGGAAAAAATAACTGAATTAGTGTAGCGGTTTTTTGGTATTAAACATTTTGTGGGATGGGCAATGATCCCATGCTATTATACGATTTGAACAATTTTGCTGTTACACCCAGTATATTTGAACTTTTGAAATTTACAAATTAATTTTTTAATTTTGACCTTTAAATTCGATTAAAAAAACAAAAAAAAACCTTTTTTGTTTTTCATTTTTATTAATCCTATAACAACCAAAACGAACACTCAGGACATTATATAACATATAATATAAAGATAATATAATATAATATAATATACATATAATATAATATACATATAGTATAAAGATAATATATAACAATAAAATTAAAAACTAAATGATATATCGATAATATATTAAATATGGTGTTTGAAAAATCCTAGGGTAGTAAATGCAATTAATTATACCATTGGTGCTTTTTAATAAAAGTAAAGTAAGGTTTAATTACCAGGACATTTTTGGGGAAAGAATTTTGGTACATTTCATTATGCATTTATTGAAAATTATTTTAGTTGTTTTTCAGGGAGCAACATCTGCACATACAGTAAATTCAGAATAGGTACATGTAAATCTACTGGTGTTAGTGAACACTGGTACATATGGTAATAGGCAAGAAAACCGAAATATGGTACTTGTTGGTAAATGAAGTCCCATATCATACATGCAGAAAAGCAAATTCCAATACCTGTATATCAACAAAAACATACACAAAGCAAGAAGCAATATACCAGTCAAAGCAAATATTTCTGTAAAATTTGTTATTTCTACTAAACAAGCAGCAAAATATTATGTAATTCCATAAATTTCTTAATTTTTTTTGCCTGGGTGAATTTTTCAGTGATATTTTTATTGATATCATGTTTGTTCACTTCCAGGGGTCCTAGTTTCATAGTTCTATGCATGCACTTATTCCAGATGAACCCCACTTTTTTCATGGTCTTCATGTCCCTCTCATGCATAATACTGTTGTATTGGACGCAGGGTAAAGTTTTGGAAAAAACATCCGTGTCCAATAGCCTGGCTTTTGATGATAATTAATTTTACTAGGGTAAATAAGAAAGATTGTGCAGCGTCAATTTGCTAAACAGTGATAGTCAGTCTGCTTTGAAAATTGTCCATCAAAACTTTTGCTTTTGATAATAATGTATCTAGCAAGGACAAATAAGTGTACGAATGGTTTGTTGCTCCAGTTTCCCAAGTGGATATTATCAGTTTGCTTTGAAAATCAACATTTGAAATTCTGTCTTGAATACTAAACACTGGTCCACGTACTGATGGGAATGTTAGCCACGTGTCGGATTTTCAGACAACAAACACGTACAAACTAATGTACTGATATACTAAATGTCGTGGGATAGATGCATACAGTTGTGTAGTTACAGATTTAACCCTTTAAGCACGGCGATGTGCAGCAATTCGACGTGGTATCTATTCCAGAAGTGGTCGGAAGATATATTGAACAATACCGTCTCCGTGGCTGGACACAACTCTGTAATATTCGTAGTTGCAGGATATTGTCTGTGAATAGACCTTCCAATACGTCCCCCAAAATATGCGGAAGAAGGAAGGAAGGAAGATGGAAAAGAGAGAAAGAAGGGATGGAGGAAGACAAAGAGAGATAGAAGAAATGAAGAAGAAAAAAGAGAGGAAGAAAGACGGGAAGAAGGAAAACGAAAAGAAGAAGGGAAGAAAGAAAGAAATAAGAAAAAAGAGGGGAAAACGGAAGGAAAGACAGAAAAGAGAGAAAGAAGGAGTGAAAGAAAGAAGGAAAAGCGAAAAAGAAGAAATGAAAGAAAGAAAAAGAGAGAAATACAGGATGAAATAAAGAAGGAAAAAACAGAAAGAAGAAATGAAAAAGAGAAGGAAAAGAGAGAAAGAAGGAATGAAAGAAATAAAAATAGAGAAAGAAGTAATAAAAAAGAAGGGAAAGAGAAAAAGAAGGAATGAAAGAAAGAAGGAAAAGAGAAAAAGAAGGAATGAAAAAAGACAAAGAGTAGATGACGAGAAATCACATTGTCAGTGTGTTTTCAAGTTTTCGAACCTAAAAATATTACAGAACTGTGTTTTTGAGGTTGGCCATCTGCTACAGTGGTTAGCTAATTCTTATTGCAGACGCCTGATCAGGCATATTTGTGTTCCTTCAACGGCCACAGAGCCAACCTGTTGTCTATACTTCAACTATGCTGCACGGAACTTAGCTATATTTCAAGTATGTACGTCACTAGCGACACATTTGGTTTTGAATTCAGCGTTGTCCTTCTACTATACTGGTTGTCAACCACGGTTGGAGAGTCATGCCTGACTTGCTATTTAACCCACAGACAGGGGGGAGAATTTGCAAGGGTATTTATGCGAAAATGAATCTAGCGATCTCTGTCGGAATTCGAACTCAGCTTGCCGATTTCTCGCTTCGACCAAGTACACCACCTGCACACCCAAATCTCTCCACCAGCAAATCCTCCATCAGTAAATTTCTTCCCGAGGCAATAATCGAAAACTTCGTCGGTAGAGCATTTTATGTGCTACTATTTTCGGCTTCCATCGGCAATTAGTCTCACCGCTATTAAAACGAATATTTTTGTTATAATAGCACTTTGAAATCCATTTTTGAGAGTTTGCTGTAGGACAATAGTAAGAGAATTAGTCATTTAAATGAATGTCAATTTACGAGAAAAAAAAATCTGCGTAAAAAGTTTAAAAAAAAATCAGTTTACTTTGATTGAAGTCAAATTTGAAATTCGCCATAACACTTTTAAACAATTCTAATTTAGATGAAATCCAAATTAGCCAAAAGGTTTTAATTTTAACTTTCTAATTTGGAAATTTATATATTTTCCCCAGCCCCATGTGCCTAGTAGTGGAAGCATATCTATGAATGTAAATTATATGGCAGTGAATGCTGGACAATCTCCTCACAGATGAAGAGACTTTGGGAAGCAAAAATATGGCTCTACAGAAGGATGCTGAGGATATCATGGACCAGACGTGTGAGCAACGACGAAATTTTAGAGAAAATGGAAACAAAAATGACACTTATACTAAAAATCAAAAAAGTTGAAATTTCTAAGGCGCGTAACGAGGTATGAAAGCTTGGAAAATTTGATACACACAGGGCATGTTGACAACAAGAAAAACAGAAGAAAACAATGTAGCTAAAGATCAAATGGATAGGAGAGCAAGGTTTAGGAGAGATGATAAAAATACAAAATTTATTAAGAGCTACAAAGGACAGGAAAATGTGAAGAGCCATGATCGTCTATGTTTGGAAGGTACATGGCACATGGAACAAGAATTATTTTGAAAACAGTCGAAGAATAATGATGACAGCCAATGCCCGTCATCACTGCCATCGCCACTATTGTCATCACTTTAATCATCATATGATCATCTCTGCCGCTAAAATGCTCCTAACCAATCCTATCTTATTCATCCATACACACCGTTTCTCTATTCATGTCTTCCTTTTCTCTTTTTGCCTCTAAATCCATTCGCCTTTACCTCTGGTGACGCACTGCTTCCTCGACATGTCACGGTTTCCAGATATCAGGTCGATAGTTGGCGAATCAAGTCCGCGAACCTTTTCTTTTCATTGCGAACAGGTCTGTTTGGCCGAATAGATAGCAGCCAGGGGTCCGGCGGCCGCCATTTTGTCCGGCCTGTTCATCCGGTTACAATGCCCTGGTTCTGGTAAATAGATTAGCACTTAACTCAGCACAATACAAAAATCTGACATCAAAGAGCCTTAGGTAAAATTCGCCTTGTCATTTGGGAGCCATTTATATCATGGTGCCATTGGCTTGACGCAAGTGTACAGAGGAAGCCGATAAGTTACCTGGGAAGGACGAGGAAAAGGATATGAGGAGAAAGTAAGAAAGAATGAAAAAAAAAAGAAGATAGAATGTGAGAAAGAGTAGAGGAAGGTGAAGAAAATGAGAACGAGAGAGAGAGAGAGAGAGAGAGAGAGAGAGAGAGAGAGAGAGAGAGAGAAGAAAAGGAAATAAGAAAAGACCGAGACAGAAAGGGAAGAGATAGAATGAGAGAGAATCAAAGAGGGGGATAGGAAGTAATGCAGAAAGGAATGAGAGAGGAATAGGAAGTATGGAGAGGACGAGAAAGAAAAAAAAGGAAAGGGATAGAGGAAGTGGATAGTAGATATAGAGAGCGAAAAAGAAAAAAGAGGGAAAGGTATAGAGAACAAGGATCAGGGAGAGAGAGAGAGAGAAATTGAGAGAAAGAAGAAGATAGAATGAGAGGGATAGAGAGGAAGAGAGCAGAAGCAACGGTAAGAATGAGAGAAAATAAATGGGAGACAGGAGGTGAAAAGAGAGAAAGGAATAGGGAGGATGGAGAGGACGAGAGAGAAAAAGAAATAGAAATATACAGAGGAAATGGGATAGAGAACGAGAGTGGAGAGGGAAAGCGATAGATAGCGGGAAAGAATGAGAAAGAGAGAAAAGAGTGACGGATAGAATATAGAGAGAACGAAAGAGAAAAAGGGAAAGGGTTAGAGAGAGCGAGAAAATGAGAGAAAGAAGAAGGTAGAACGACCGAGAGAGAGAGAGAGAGAGAGAGAGAGAGAGAGAGAGGGAGAGAGAGAAAGAGAGAGAGAGCATAATGAGTTGGAAGGAGAGAGAACAAATGCTGGGAAGAGGAGGTAACACAGAGTGTAGTAGGGAAGATGGAGAGAACGAGAGAGAAAAAAGAGAAAGAGATAGAGAAAATGAGACGGGGAGCAGGATAGACAGAGAAGAAAATAAGAGAGAGAAAGAAAGAAAGACAAATAAGAGATAGAGAGAACAAGAGAGAAAGTAAGAGAAACAGCTAGCGAAAGAGAAACAGAGAGCGAGAAAATGAGAAGGGGCAGATAGAAAGACCAAGATATATATATATATATATATATATATATATATATATATATATATATATATATATATAGAGAGAGAGAGAGAGAGAGAGAGAGAGAGGAGCAGAAGAAAATAGCAAGGGAGAAAAAGGAGATATGGGAGATAGAGAGAACTAGAGAGAGGGGGAAAGAGAGAGAGTGGGAAAGAGATAAAGGAAGAAAGCAGGTAGGAAAAAGGGAGAGGTAAGTCAAAACATTGAAAGCTACGAAAGGTAGGAGGTTGTGTAGAGCTATGATCCCCTACGTCTTGAGGGGACACAGCACAGAAGAAGAAGAAGAAGAAGAAGAAGAAGAAGAAGAAGAAGAAGAAGAAGAAGAAGAAGAAGAAGAAGAAGAATTTGAGAGGATGCTTAATGAGAACTCGATCAATCAGTTTTTCTGAGGTTCGGTGAAATGGTTGTTAGTATTTCGCGAATTGTTCGAACTAATATCATCTTTAACGGTTAGATTATTACGCTTCGACAGGCAAGCTCTTCGGCCTTCCGAGAATGGTCGTCAATCGCCGAAATATTCCGACTAATGTCCTCATCTTTAATTCCTCGAGGTCAGCTTTTTAGCCGTTGTGCTCTCCGACCTTTCTCATGTGTATGTTGTATCCAGTCATCATGAAGATTTAGGTATGAGTCCATCTTTTGAAAACGGCGTTCGATCTCCGACCACTGATGCAGGGTGGGAAATGTACAACGGTCTCAGCACACAAAAGAGCATACAGAAAATGGGTTTCATTTATTAGGATTATATTTCAACTGTTAGAATTAGAAATAGTTTGTTATATGTATGTTTTATAAAGTGATTCATTTTTTTGTTTCAAAACACGGTCAAGATATTATGAAAAAAAATGAATCACTTTATAAAACATACATATAACAAACTATTTCTATTTCTAATTCTAACAGTTGAAATATAATCCTTGAAAATGGCTAAATGTATAGCCGAAAGCGCTCGGATAAAAAGAACATTCGGACAGTTTTTATATAATTTATCCTCTGAAAAGAAAAACTTTATTAGATCGCACGAGAAATTATATAAAAAACTAAATAAAAGCACCTTGTCAGTCGTTTTTAATGAAATGTGCATTAAAGAAGGATTGCTGCCTAAATACACAAATATATATATATATATATATATATATATATATATATATATATATATATATATATATATATATATATATATGTGTGTGTCATCCGCAGACAGTACTGTTTCGCTGTATCACACCTCTTCAGAGGGACTAGAGATCCGAATGCCTCAAGCCAGGATCGAAAGCGCTTCTACCGCTGAGCTATCTTCATTCGGCAGAGTGAAGTAGCTAAATCTAGCGTATTGTTTTTACGCATGTAAACAAATGCCAATCAGCCGGAGTGCTCTATTTATTTTACTGAAGAACTTAACGCAGGTGGCTGTTGTTTATAGAATTAGCTTGTCATTCAACAGTGTTCAATTTAAATGTATTTTCAAACGCTAAATATATATGTATACAGTGGGAGGGAAACAGATATTCGTACACTTACAATTTTTTAATTTATTGTATTTCCAACTAATGAATAAACATACTTTTCATATAATTAACTGTACACAGATGCATAATAACTAAATATGCATCGAAAACAGAAAAAAATTCATTTAATAGATATAAATCCTATTTATCCGTTTTAATGGGTGAAAAAAGTATTCGTACAATGCAAATTTCAGATTTTAAAACTTTTAAATTTCTCTAGATTATTCAAATGGAATATTCTAGAATGTTCCAATAATGTTACAGTAGTTATTTTTAGCTTAAAAAATACAAATACAACATTCTGTGGTTGATATTCGTGCAAGAAGGTTTTCATCATGGCAAGAGGGAAAGAATTGACGAATTCGCAAAAAGAACTGATTGTTAAGCTCTGGAAAGAAGGTAGTAGTTACAGAATAATCTCAGACAAGCTAAATATTCCATTTACTGCTATTTGTTCATTCATTGCAAGGTTTTAAAAAACTCAAAACTGTTGAAAACCAAAGAAGAACACGTGCTCCACGGAAGATTTCTGCAAGAAATGAATGCGTCAAATTAAACAAAATCTAATATTTCTTCGTCAAGAGTTGCTTTCATCAGGAATCTGTGTCACTAAACGGACAATAAACAATGAAATTCACAGGAACAATCAAAAGTGACGCTTCCCTTGGAAAAAACCACTGCTATTGAAATTCGTTCGTAAACATAAGAATAATGAAAAATCGTATTGGGAAAGTGTATTATGGACAGACGAAACCAAAACTGAGTTGTTTAGTCGTAATTCTAGAAATCATGTATGGAGGAAAGATGGCGATGCCTTCAAGCGAAAGAACACATTTCCAACAGTGAAATTTAGTGGTGGCATCATCATGGTTTGGGGAAGTTTTTTTTTGCAAAAGGTAATGGCAACATATCAGTAATAGATGGTAGAATAAATGCCACATAAACCATTATTATTCCCCCCACCAAAATTCTTACAATCTAAAATAATATTTTCTGGTTTTAAATAACCTGTAAAGTGTTGATAAACCGTAGAAAACTAATATCTCAATAACTTTTAATCACCTGCCCGTCTATAAGGGTGTACATCTAATCAGGGGCTTGATATATACAGGTTTTTATTATTCTCGATCAACCTACAATATCACGGAAAACAGCGCACCCCCAAAAGACCATATGTTCTTCGGCGAAACGCCTCGTTAAAATGATTTTCCACTTCTTGTCATCTTTTTTACTTTTGTTTCGGATAATATTATACACCGTACAATACATATCAAAATATTTTGGAAGCAAATTTAATGATTTCGGTTGAAAATCTTGAACTTCCTCCTGGTTGGATCTTCCAACAAGATAATGATCCTAAGCACACTGCAAAATCTACGAAGAAATGTCTTGCTGAAAATAATGTAAATATCCTGAAATGGCCAAGTCAGTCCCCAGATTTAAACCCAATCGAGAATCTGCGGCGTTATTTGAAAATTCAAATCCAATCGAGCGGTCTAACAAACATCCGGAATCTGAAGACCATATGCGAAGAAGAATGTAATAAAATACCAAGGAAAATTTGTAAATCATTAATTTAGAACTGCAAGAAGAGGTTGGTTGCTATAAAAGGTGAATAATGGCTGTTCTACAAAGTATTTAATGAAGATTATGTATTCTTTTTTTTTTGTATTGTACGAATACTTTTTTAACCTATTAAAATTGATAAAGAGGATTTATTTCTATTAAATCAATTTTTTTTCTATTTTCTATGCATATTTAGTTATTGTGCATCTCTGTACAGTTAACTATATGAAAAGTATGTTTATTCATGAGTTGGAAATACAATAAAAATTTGTAGGGGTGCGAATATTTGTTTTCTCACACTGCATATATATATATATATATATATATATATATATATATATATATATATATATATATATATATATGTTAAAGTCAAGGAATACTAACCACTTATGCTACCATAACATGAGTGGTTAGTATTCCTTAACTTTGATATCTAATAGTGCTTCATATTCGTTTTCTTTTTTGCATTGTGTTTTGAGCAGTTTTTTATATAGCCGTTTTCCAGTCAAGTCTAAATTTGAACGAAAAACACTGTTATATATATATATATATATATATATATATACATATATATATATATATATATGTGTGTGTGTGTGTGTGTGTGTGTATGTCAGTGAGTGCACGCCTATGTGTGTATATATGTATGTGTGTGTATATATACGCGTTTGTGTTCATTATGTATTTATCTCTGTTCACTATCTATGTATCTCATTCTGCTCATATCTATCTAGAATATAATAATAATAATAATAATAATAATAATAATAATAATAATAATACAAATCTATCAAAATACGTAAAATGACAAGAATTTAACGTATTTTAAGGTGAGCAGAAATTTTAACAAGAATCTGCTCAAGAACGTCAATAGTCAATGAATTAATAAATGTTGATTCAAATATCCAAAGGATCCGTTAAATCAGATTTATCAAACCTCTGAATCTGATGAGCGGTGTCCCACGAAACATTGAAGTAGGTCGAGAGATATGTCGAATCAAATTTTATTGACTAACTAAAGAACTACTTAGCTCGATATCTTAGTTTGTTCATATCTATCTATCTATCTATCTATCTATCTATCTCAAGTATTTTTGAAGTTGATAATGTCAGACCTGATTAGATTTTATGACAAAGTTCATCTAATATTTTCAGCCGAAGAATAAATATCATTTTGAATAATTGATTGATTCGTTTTCTATGGCTTATCAACTCTTTGCAGGCTATTTAAAACCGGAAGTTATTTTTAAATTGTAAGAAATTTTTTATAGAGATAATAATGGTTTAGTGATATAAAAATGCTTTAGTGATTAGTAATAATAATGGTTTGATGATTAATAATTAACCCATAGTTGGGGGAACATGTGGATTCATAACTGATGCGCGGGTGGTGTGGTGATGGATAATGGCTCGGAATTGTTAATCGGAGAACTGGGTTCCAATTCACGTTTGGTTCGTTATATTAATTTACGCGCAAATACCCTTAGAAACGATATGAATACACCCCTTACTCCCCAGCTATGGGTTAATTAGTAACATTGTATCACTAAACCATTATTATTCCATACGCCTAAAAAAATCTTACAATCTAAAAAAAAATATTTTCTGGCTTTAAATAACCTGTAAAGGGTTGATAACCTGTAGAAAACTAATCTCTCACTCAATAACTTTTAATCACCTACTCGTCTATAAGGGTGTACGTCTAGTCAGGTGCTTGATATATATATAGTTTTTTTTATTAATTCCAGAGCGACCCACGATATCACGGAAAACAGCGCACCCACAAAGGAGCATACTCTCTCCTGCGAAAGGCGTCGTTAAAAAGATTTTCCACTTCGTGTCATCTTCTTCACTTTTGTTTCGGATAATATTATACAACCCATAATATTATGATGATGGACTCTCCCGTCGGTTTCAACGTATGAGGTTCCGACAACTGTGCTTATTCAACCCTGTGTGTAAGTCGCAAGTGACATTTCAGTCCCGCTAGTGATTTGCAAAGAAGTCTACAGATTGTGCAAGAATGTGGATTGTTGGAGTGTATGGCCGGTACAGCAGCAGATATTTTAGTCCTTTAGTGTGACGAAGCTTGGTGATGTTTGATGCTGCATTGTTCTTGATGCCATTGTAGCAAGTAGTCCTCCACTCACTGCGATCAATTGCTATGTGCTCAAACGTAGCATGGTCCATATTCGCAGCTGAGAGGTTACTTTTCAGTTTGTCCCTGTATCTAAGCAATGGTCGGCCCACGCTTCAATGACCACTGTCAAGTTGACTATACATGAGCATTTTTGGTATTCTGTTGTCTTGCATACGTAGCACATGACCAGCCCAGCGTAATTGTGACTTCATGAGAAAGGAATCAATACCATCAATATTACACATGGTGAAAAGGTCAGCATTGGCCATCCTTTGGCTTGGGTTTATTCCACAAATTTCTCGAAGACAGCCCTTGTGAAATACATCCAACTGCTGAATTTGTCTTCTGTACAGTGTCCATAATATTATACAACCCATAATATTATACATCCCATAATACACAAGTTTTATTATGCAAGTCAATGTTTTCACAATGAAATTCGTAGTGGGCAAAATGATATTAATAATACTATCGGTATATATTTGTGTGATAAGTGTTCCATATCACCACCCGCACATCCAAACTTACAGCATCTGGTATTCCCAAGTGGTCACCCATCTAGGTACTGACTAGGATCGACATTGCTTAAGTTCGATGATTGTACGAGAACCGGTGTTTCAACGTGATGTGGCCATCGGTGTAATTAAGAAATAAATAGACAGGGTGCGGTAGAAATATCTCCCACATAGACCTCCCAGAAATACCTCCCATATAAACCTCCTAGAAATTCATCTTACCATTATGTGAGAGGTATTTCTGGGTGATGGCACGTGGCCGAGTGGTTAGAACGTTCGCTTTTGGACTCTGACTTCTGGTTCGAATCTCACTAAGGTGACTTTTTGATGTTTATCGGTCCCGGCGGAAAGAGCCTGAAAACCATACTACCGGTTGACCTAAGCCTTATGAATGAAATTGGGTAGAATTGGGAGCCGTCGGTGGTTGTGCTAGGACGAAGTCACAAGTCATCGTGACCGAGAGTTTGAGCGTGCTAACCTTGTAGTTCAGACTGTTGATAACACTCTCTCTCCCAGAAACTGTAACTAAGGTCCGCTCGGCATAGTTGCAGTATAAGCCACAGGTGGACTATGTGGGTGTTGAACAAACACAAATATGCCCAAGCAGGCGTTTGCTAGCCGCCCGAGTAGACTGGCATCCTCGGATTTGAGTGGCTGCTCCATCTACTTATTTCTGGGGGATATAAGTTGGGGGTTATTTTTACTGCAGACTGTATATAAAAATGACTAATATGAAATATCCGAACAAAGAATGTAAGATGGAATATATTAAAACCAGTTGGATGTTTAATTTTGTTTATTTCTATTGGCAACATTTCGCTCAAGAAGAACATCATCAGAATAAAAAGTTAAGGAAAAATCTTAGAAACGTTGTGGTTAATTCTCTTATAGAGAGATGTTTTCGGTAAATTGATTTATATAGAATTTTAGTGTTTTCGATCGGAAGTTATCTTAAGAGTTCTTGTAGATTGTCGGTAGATATATGTTTTATTACATTACTAGTATCCAAAACAACACAAAAATACATCTCAAACAGTCAAAACATGAAGAGAAAATAATTAAAAAAATTAACAGTTAATAAAATTATATAAAAATCTATAAAAGGCAGGGTGTGTGTGTGTGTGTGTGTGTGTGTGTGTGTGTGTGTGTGTGTGTGTGTGTAACAAATGCACGGTCGCAATTTTCGACGGATTTGCACCAAAATTTACATGCACATGCTCCAAGTTAGCAGAAAGGCCAAGACCGACTTTGCATTTCCCAACTCCCATCGATAGTGGAAATAATCGATTTTTTCATGCTTCTACAGCAGTTTTCATGTAGTTTGCGGCCATTTTCTACTGGTCAGAGTGAAAGCCTATAGCTGGCTGCCACGAATAGGCAGGAAGATTCTAATGGCCAGCGTGAGGGCCAACAGCTGACTGACATGAATGTTAACTAGCATGTTAGCATGCAAAAAAAAAAAAAAATTAATAGCGGCATTCGTCACAAGTGGGAAAAATTTAAATCTGCATAGCACTTTACTCCAATTGGCTCATTCGCTCGCTTAAACTCAACGTTGATTCTGGTTCCGCAGAACTGGGTTGGGTGTGAACAAGTATTTGTTGTTAACATTCTTTTTCATTCGGTTTTTCCAGTTACGAGTCCTTTTTTAAAGCTGATCGTTTTGTGTTCATTTTGTTAAGTTCTTTTTTCGTAACAGATTTAATGTTTAGTATAGAGCTTAGAAAAAATTCGCAGTGTGAGAAAATATTCGTACTACCACATAGTAAATAATTCAAAAAATAATTTTCTATGAAAATTTCTCGGACATTCAAGCCGGTAACTGTCATTTAATACTGTTTATTATAAACAGGCATTTACTTAAATACTTGTATCTATAAAAAGAATGTTAAACATAAAAATGTCTTAAAATAATTGTCGGACTTTGTCAATTTCATATATATATATATATATATATATATATATATATATATATATATATATATATATATATATGTATGTGTGTGTGTGTGTGTGTGTGTGTTTGTGTGTGTGTGTGTCTGTATGTATTTAAAACATTAATCTGCCTTGTAAGTTATTAAACGCTAATATTTCTTAATTTTTAGCTTTAACCTTGTTTGCGAGTCAATAAACACTGCATTTATTGTCATTTAAAAATCCTGTTTAATATTATTAATTTTTAATTATGTCTTTCATGGGAGAAGATGTTGTCGGGGTGGATTTAATCTTTGAGTCTTTGCGTTCATCAGCAATTAATTGAGCGTACGGATTGGTTGGTAAATATGGGAATGCAAGCCACGTTCTACTGAAGAAGACATCGGAAAGTAATGTTAACGTCGACGATGTAAAAAAAATGAAAAATATCAAAGGATTTAAAACTGATGAAGTTTGTAGAATATTAATAGGAATAAATCAGCATGAATTTAAGCTAAAACCACCCAAAATAACAGTAATGCCACCATTTAACATACGTAAAACGATATAATTCAATGGATATAACGGAGAACAGAATTCCTATCAATAAAGGGCTCACTAATTATATACATCAGTAATTATTCTATCAGGAGTACTTAAAGTTAACAATATTTATCAAATGTCGACTCAGTGTTTCGTGATTTGATTTATCACTCGTCAGGAAACAGACAAGAGTCCTAAAGATAAAGATAAAATCCTTCAGAAGCACACACACACACAGATATAAAATAGGTCTTATAATTGAACACCTCAATATATATATATATATATATATATATATATATATATATATATATATATATATATATATATATATATATATATATATATATATTTAAAATTTGTGTATTTAGGCAGCAATTCTTCTTTCATGCACATTTCATTAAAAACGACTGACAAGGTGCTTTTATTTAGTTTTTTATATAATTTCTCGTGCGATCTAATAAAGTTTTTCTTTTCAGAGGATAAATTATATAAAAACTGTCCGAATGTTCTTTTTATCCGAGCGCTTTCGGCTATATATTTGGTCATTTTCAAGGATTATATTTCAACATCTTGACCGTGTTTTGAAACAAACAAAAAAAAAAAAAATGAATCACTTTATAAAACATACATATAACAAACTATTTCTATTTCTAATTCTAACAGTTGAAATATAATCCTTGAAAATGGCTAAATGTATAGCCGAAAGCGCTCGGATAAAAAGAACATTCGGACAGTTTTTATATAATTTATCCTCTGAAAAGAAAAACTTTATTAGATCGCACGAGAAATTATATAAAAAACTAAATAAAAGCACGTTGTCAGTCGTTTTTAATGAAATGTGCATATATATATATATATATATATATATATATATATATATATATATATATATATATATATATATATATATATATATATGCAGAAATATAGTTTTAAAGTGTGCTATATTTATTGGATAAAGTGTTCAATATCAGAGATAGGGCGTGTGTAAATATAAATATATAAGTGAACATTGAAGTCAACACTCAGAGGTGACAGGCTGTTTCATGCGAGACGCAATCATCAGGCCGCCTGACGATTGCATCTAGCATGAAACAGCCTGTCGCCTCTAAGTGTTGACTTCAATGTTCACTTATATATATATATATATATATATATATATATATATATATATGTTGTGTATTTAGGCAGTAATCCCTCTGTTATGCATGTTTAGTTAAAGACGACTGACAAGGTACTGTGATTAAATTTCTTATTTCATTTTTCTTGTGTTCCTGTAACTTTATACAAACATAAAAAAACAAGTATTTAGTTAAAAATTAAAAATGACTGAATGAATAGCCGAAAGCGCTCGGATGTGCAGAACTTTTGGACAGTTTTTACACACTTTGTGTTTAGAAAAGAAAACACTTATATGAACACAAGAAAAATTGAATAAAAAGCTTAAATACGGTAACTTGTGAGTCGTCTTTAACGAAACACACACACACACACACACACACATATATATATATATATGTTCAAAATTTCTATCGTTGTAAGTGTTTTTTCTGTTGATGTGAGATGGAGTATTGGTGCAATAATTAGAGAAATGTCAAGGATGATTTCAGAAATTTTTATACCACAGATTGAATGTTTTATGATTAAGCTCATCGGGTACAAAGTATATCTTATGTTTTTATAAAAATACGCAGATGTCATATGGGGGCGGGGAACGCTGATGGTTATTTATTTGATTGCCTGTGTAGGTACGCCAACACGCGCGTTGAAGACGAACTTTTTCGTAATTGTTCGGTCCATGCGTCAGGAGGTTTCAGTGTCTGACCCGCGGATTTTTGGTTATTTTTATGAAAAGTTTGACGTAATTAATTGCGCAAATTGCGATGCTACTATTATTCGAGTTAGGATGATTTTTTTCTTTTTGTGTGTGTATGTGTACGTGATGTGTGTAAGAAGCAAAACCCCTAAATACTTATGCGATTTTTAAAGATTTTTATATATTTTTTCATGCGAAACCCTAAATAGTTATGCGATTTTTAAAGATTTTTACAGATTTTTTCATGCGAAACCCTAAATAGTTATGCGATTTTTAAAGATTTTTACAGATTTTTTCATGCGAAACCCTAAATAGTTATGCGATTTTTAAAAATTTTTACAGATTTTTTCATGCGAACCGCTAAATAGTTATACGATTTTTACAGATTTTTTCATGCGAACCCCTAAATAGTTATGCGATCGTTAAAGATTTTTATAGATTTTTTCATGCGAAACCCTAAATAGTTATGCGATTTTAAAAGATTTTTACAGATTTTTTCATGCGAAACCCTAAATAGTTATGCGATTTTTAAAGATTTTTACAGATTTTTTCATGCGAACCCCTAAATAGTTATGCGATTTTAAAAGATTTTTACAGATTTTTTCATGCGAACCCCTAAATAGTTATGCGATTTTTAAAGATTTTTACAGATTTTTTCATGCGAAACCCTAAATAGTTATGCGATTTTTAAAGATTTTTATAGATTTTTTCATGCGAACCCCTAAATAGTTATGCGATTTTAAAAGATTTTTACAGATTTTTTCATGCGAACCCCTAAATAGTTATGCGATTTTAAAAGATTTTTACAGATTTTTTCATGCGAACCCCTAAATAGCTATGCGATTTTGAAAGAAACTGACATCTAAACTAGGCTTGAGTTTATTTATCATATTTATCCTGCTTACTTTTTCGACCACGTTGCCTTAATTTTTAATATGTGAAGGATCAATCTTTCTAAGAAGTGATGTTAAAGTTTTCTCTAAGGGTTTCGGTAGTCTATGGGGTGCACTACCAATTCCAAATATGGTGGGTCACATTGGAATGTTTACTTCGAGCGTTTGAGGTAGACCAAAAAATCTGGGTATATTAAGGTTGCAACCGATTAACTTTGTTCATGTTTTGTCCTCATTATTAACTAACTTTTTAATTGCTAAATGTAGGAGAATCTGTAGCTTAGATAACCGTTAAGCCTAGACTTAATCTAGAAGTTAAGATTATAGTGATCCGGGAGTTTGTTCCAAGAGGCAGCGGATCTTTGAAAGGAGGTGTTCGAATGAGACTTCCTTCATATTATGGGAATAAGAATACCCTGAAACATTTACCAACATTGGTTGTTTCATATGAGTTTTATTGTGAAAGCGTTGACTTGCATAATAAAATCTGATATACTGCATATGAATATGATATATATATATATATATATATATATATATATATATATATATATATATATACACACACAGGGTGCGATGGGTAAATTGTCGCTTTTTCATATTTTTAATTTCCCGCATGCGCATTGTTGTCTTTTATTTTTCCGCCTGCACAGTATACTAGGGTCATTCGGGCACCGTCTGTGAGAAAAAGAGCAACATGACGCAATTCACTCAACTAGAAATTTGGAAACGGCATGATGTACTGCATTGCATTCGCGCCGGAATCTCAAATACGGACATTTGGGTGTCAGTTTGAGGACAGTGCAAGCGGATTCAGAAAGAGCTGGATGAGTCTAATGGTGATTACGAAGGTGCTTGGCGTGATCACTAGTGATGGCGACGTTATGCCTCCATTCATCTTCCCACGGGGCCTCACACTCAACACGGAGGCCTACATTAGGTGCCTTGAGGAGGTAGTGGAGCCCTGGGTCAAGAGGGTAGCTGCTGGAGTACCCCATGTCTGGCAACAGGACCACAAGCAGGAGAACCCAGTCATGGCTGCCAGACAATTTCTGCGACCACATCACCTCTTACATCTGCCCACTTAACTCTCCAGACTGCAACCCTCTTGATTATTATGTGTGGGACGCAATTGAGCTAGAGACCAACAAAACTCCTTGTAACACTAAAGATGAACCGAAGACAAGGATTATGGCAGCATTCACCAACTTAAACAAGGAGACCGTCCAGAAGAGTTGCAGGAGATTCTGAAATCGTCTGGAGGCAGTGGTTGAAGCCAATGGCGATTTTATTGAATAAATTTACACTTCAGTATTTCAAGATGTTTTTGTGTAATTTTGGTAAATATATCTGTTAAAATGAAATGTCAGTGTTATCTTAATTTTTGTGTAATTTAGACGACAATTTATCCATCGCACTATATATATATATATATATATATATATATATATATATATATATATATATATATATATGTATGTATCTATGTGTATATGTGTGTGTGTGTGTATGGGGTTGTTTGTGTGTGTATATTTACGTTTATGGATGTGTGTACTTTCGTGTGTGAAGCAACTGATTTAATGTATTCACGTGCTATATATATAATTGTTTTTGCACGTATATGTATATATATGCCTGCATGTATATATGTGTGTGTGTGTGTGTGTGTGCGTGTAATAGTACGCATATATGTATGTAGGTATGCAAGAAGTAGGTGCTTAAAACGCCAGAGGAGAATACTTAATCTAATTTGCATAAAACCTCGGGAAGACGAGAAAATATCGGATTTTGGTGAAAAAAAAAAAAGGAAAGAAAGCCTCCTGGACTGAAGAATGCAATGTTTACATTGATGACGTCACTTAATGGAGTTGGGGGTTGGGAAGGAAAATCTTTAGGAGAGAGAAAATGGTAAAAAGAAAGTGAAGAAGCGGTGAGTGATGTGCTTCTATCAATCCAACAATTATCTATCTATCTATCTATCTATCTATCTATCTATCTATCTATCTATCTATCTATTTATCTATCTATCTATTCTTTATCTCTCTATTTTTCCGGCCTTCCTTATGCCTCTCTTTTTTAAACTCTTTTTTTCGCTCGGATCCTTTGTCTCTCTTTTTCTCTACTCTTATCTATCTATCTATCTATCTATCTATCTATCTATCTATCGAGAGAGAGAGAGAGAGAGAGAGAGAGAGAGAGAGAGAGAGATTAACAGAATAAGATTGATAGACTGGAATAGACTGAGGTAGATAGATACAGTTAGACTGTGATAGATAGATAGATAGATAGACAGATATAGAGAGAAAAAGATAGATACATATGAACAGACTGTGATAGATAAATATGAACAGATGATAGATAAATAGATAGATACGAACAGACTGTGATAGATAGATAGACTCAGTCAGACAGATAGATACGAACAGACTGTGATAGAGAGGAACAAACTGTGATAGACAGATACAGACATAGATAGGAACAGACTGTGATTGATAGATATGAACAGACTGAGATAGATTGATAGATAGATAGATAGATATAAACACGCTGAGATAGATAAATAGATATGAACAGCGTGAGATAGATAGAAAGAAAGAAAGAAACAAAGAAGTAGGTTTAGATTATATCAGCATTAATGAAAATAGAAAAGTGAAAAATAAATAAAGATCGAATCGAAGGAAAAGACAGTCTGTTTAATTTTTTAGTGTATTTTTGGAATCATTTCTTGAGTGTTGTATTCGGAACTGTGACTAAACTGTTCGAAGTTTATATTCTATTATTGTTTTGTTCAAATACGTTCGACGATTTCAGCTTTTGTCAAAAACCAATGCGGTATCTGTGCGGTCGGCAGAATGTCTTTGTTCAAGTGGTGTAGCTTTTGTTATGTGGTAAAACTCTTTGTGAAGCTGTAGCGCCAGTCTGTAGTGCCTAATGTGAATAATCTTTGCTGTTCACGGATTAATTTCTTGGTAGCCTTAGAAAATTGATTAAGAAAAATACCAAAGATTTTCTTTCAAATAGTTTTTATTTCCCTCAAGTACTTTCAATCACGTCTGAGACCATCTTCAACCCCCATGAAGATGGGCTCAGATGAGATTGAAAGTACTTGGGGGGAAATAAAAACTATTTGAAAGAAAATTTTGGTATTTTTCTTAAATTTTTAAGGCTACCAAGAAATGGATCCGTGAACTCGAAAGGATCAGAACGAAAACTAATCGACATGATTTGTGTAAATTATTTAACAAAAGCAGCTTGAATACCTGACATTTTTGATCGAGTTGGATATTATTCACGATATCCATATGAGAGTCTAGATCTGACAAGCTTATTTAAGAGCATGACTTGATTTCTTAGGTTAATAATTTGCTTTTGGAGAACCCTTGCTGTGCTGGATAAATGTACTTGCAGCGCAAACGGTCCTTTGTTCAATAGATATAGATAAAGATTATTATTCTATGTTCGATGAACCTTCAGAACGTGGCTCTCCACAATATCCTGTCCTTTGTAGCTCTTAATAAATTTTGTCTTTTTGTTATCTCTTCTGTTCTCAGTTCTACCAATTATTTACACGTTAGACAAGTTATTCGCTGTTTTCCAATGTCCCTCTTACCTTCAGTATGTCCTGTGGGTGTCAAGTTCTCCAAGCCCTTTTTTTCATTATGTGACCTAGAAATCTCAGCTGTCTCTTGCTGATTCTAAGTCTAAGTATTTTTTCTTTCAATTTTCCTTAAAACTTCGTCGTTACTCATGTATTCAGTCCATAGCATTCTCAGCATCGTTCTGTAGAAGCACATTTCTGCTGCCTCAAGTATCTTCTTCGTCTGTGATGAGATTGTTCGGTATTCACTGTCATCTAGTAGGGTCGAATCATATAACAATTTAGCAACCTTGCATTTGCTTCTGAGGAACTTTTCTTGTTTCTTAACACTTTGTTCAGGTTACAGAATGTACCTTTCGCTAATATATTGCGCACCCGGATTTCGGTGTCGTATTTTCTGTCTACTTGAAGATATTGAAATGTTTGTATTTGTATGATGTTGGTGTCTCTTAATGGCAATTTGCAACTTAGGCATTTCATCCTGCCGACAACAATACATTCTGTCTTCTTACAAATGCTTCGTCTTTTCTTCTAGCTTTCCTTTACTAACTTCTGGAGTTCCTCTAGTTTCCTTGAGGTCTTATATATCTATGAGAAATTTTATTATCTTTTATTTTTTATCCAAACACACTTCCCATTTATTTTTTTTTCAACAAATTATTCTTGATTCCTATTATTTTTCTATCGATTTATAACGTCTTTCCTTATGTCTCTCTTATTAAACTATTTTTTCGCTCGAATTCAATGTCTCTCTATTTTTCCGGCCTTTCTTATGTCTCTCTTTTTAAAAGTTTTTTTTCGCTCGGATTCTTTGTCTCTCTATTTTTCCGGCCTTCCTTTTGTCTCTCATTTTAAACTCTTTTTTTCGCTCGGATTCTTTGTCTCTCTATTTTTCCTCTCTCTCCTTATACCTCTCTCTTTTTAATCTATTTTTTCGCTCGAGTTCTTTGTCTCTCTATTTTTCCTCTCTCTCCTTATACCTCTCTCTTTTTAATCTATTTTTTCGCTCGAATTCTTTGTCTCTCTATTTTTCCTCTCTCTCCTTATACCTCTCTCTTTTTAATCTATTTTTTCGCTCGAATTCTTTGTCTCTCTATTTTTCCTCTCTCTCCTTATACCTCTCTCTTTTTAATCTATTTTTTCGCTCGAATTCTTTGTCTCTCTATTTTTCCTCTCTCTCCTTATACCTCTCTCTTTTTAATCTATTTTTTCGCTCGAATTCTTTGTCTCTCTATTTTTCCGGCCTTCCTTATGTCTCTCTCTTTTTAAACTCTTTTTTCGCTCGGATTCTTTGTCTCTCTATTTTTCCTCTCTCTCCTTATACCTCTCTCTTTTTAATCTATTTTTTCGCTCGAATTCTTTGTCTCTCTATTTTTCCGGCCTTCCTTATGTCTCTCTCTTTTTAAACTCTTTTTTCGCTCGGATTCTTTTTCTCTATATTTTTCCACTCTTTCCGTATGTCTCTCTTTTTTATGCTATTTTTTCGTTCGAATGCTTTGTCTCTCTATTTTTCCATTCTTTCCGTAAGCCTCTCTTTTTTAAGCTATTTTTTCGCTCGAATGCTTTGTCTCTCTATTTTTCCGGCCTTCCTTATGTCTCTCTTTTTTAAACTCTTTTTTTCGCTCGGATTCTTTGTCTCTCTATTTTTCCACTCTTTCCTTATGCCTCTCTCTTTTTAAGCTACTTTTTCAATCGAATTCTTTGTTTTCTCTATTTTTCCGCCCTTCCTTATGTCTCTCTTTTTAAAACTCTTTTTTCGCTCGGTTTCTTTGTCTCTCTATTTTTAAACTATTTTTTCACTTGAATTCTTTGTCTCTTTATTTTTCACTGTTTCTTTATGTTTTTCTTTTTTCATTTTTATTTTGAAAATTTGTTTCTCGCGATTAACCGTCTCTTTATTGCGTAATGGCGATATGGGCGCGTGCAAGAAATGTTTGCTTTCCGACCATCAGAACCGGGTTCGAATATCACCGCGTCCGATCTTATCAGGCTCGGGAGACGATCCCAAGATACGGCACCGTTGGAATGTTCCTGAAAAAACATACCATGTGAGTTAAAACTGAGTTGTATCCGTTCGGATTTCGTCGATGGTTGTGCTAGCAAGTCATCGTGACCGAGGGTTTGAGCGTACTGGTTTCGTTCAAACTGTTAGCCACACCAAATTATGCACTCTCTAATAGAAACGCACTATTTTCAGGTTGTAAAATTCACTCCAATGACCCCTTACGAAGCCTGAAGTTGAGAATGCAGCCTGGGTCCTCGGGTTCAGGATTGTTATTTATTTATTTTTTTTCTCTCTCTCTCTGTTACATCTTCGTCGCCATTTTTTCCACATGCTCACCTTATTCTTCTTTCTATTTTTCTCTCTCAGTCGAACATCCTTCCGTTCTCTTTCTTTATTTTTCTTAATTTTTCTCCAATCATTCACCTTCACTCGTCTTATTTTCCTTTTTACGATGCCACCTTTCTCTTTCATTTTTCCTTCATTATGCTCCGCAAATTTTCTCTTTTTCCTTTTCCTTCCTTGGTCTGTTTACTCGAAATATCGCCTCATTTTTCACTTTATTTTGCTCCTTCTCTTTTTCTTTCATCTTCTTCCCATTTATTTTCCTTTCATTTTTCTTCTTCTTCTGATTCCCCTCTCTTTCACCCTTTCCCTCTTTTTCTTTTAGCCGCCCTCTCATTCCCTTTCTCAATTTTTATTTTAATTCTATCGGCCTCTCTACTTTTCGCTCTTTGACAAAATTTTTGCCCAACCGCCAATGTTTCCCCTTAGTCTTAATTACCACCGTTAATTGATGATAATGAGAAGCTCTCTTCCAGCGCCGAGCGTAAAAGATGGAACCAGGCAAGAATCGACAGGAAAGAAGTTGGAAGAACGCCACTTTTAATGGCTTTACAACTTCGCTCTGTCACGGTAGCCAGAGCCACCTGGCGGGCTCCAATTGTCACTAATTTAAAAAGGTAAG
The DNA here is from genome assembly GCA_964036315.1 of Acanthosepion esculentum. Lineage (NCBI taxonomy): Eukaryota > Metazoa > Mollusca > Cephalopoda > Sepiida > Sepiidae > Acanthosepion > Acanthosepion esculentum. The sequence goes on from OZ038502.1 coordinate 58,645,368, forward strand.
AAGGACAAATTAACAACAACAAAAAAAAGAAGCCTTCCGGTAACTAATTTCCGCAAGTTCACAAAATTAGAGAGAAGAAGAGTGTGTCAGTATTTGCATTCAACTGCGAAAACTTTTAAGGAGCACTTGATGTTCCTTGTTTTCTCTTTTTTTTATCTTCGAAATATATGCAATGGCGGCTTGTTTAATAATAAAATTAAGAAAATGAACGAAATGTTTTTATCTATAGACATGAAATTAAGAAAAACAAACGAAAAGCGAAAGCAAATGTAAATTACTAAAATAGAAGCAATTTTAAAATAGAAAACATGATTGGGATTTTTTTTGCGGTCTTTTTATTACCTTTGCATTGTTATAGCAGCGAAAACAAGTCATTTACATTAGAGTAATAATTTAAAAAGAGTTAGAATTTTTCCTTGGGTCGACTGCTAAATTGTCATTATGTACTTGATGGATGCATTTTGTAGAATTAGATTATTCTTTTCCTTCATTATCCATCATTAGGTAGTATCGAAACGTGTCACACACCCAAGAAGCACGCTTCAGTACTGAAGAATATCAAAGTGAAAATCTTGCGGAGTATTTCGATACAGTTACAACTTTACAGCGGAATTAACACACACACACACACACACACACACACACACACACACACACACACACACACACACACACACACACACACACACACACACACACACACACACTAAAAAAAAAAACAGATTTGCTACCTGACAGAAGTCTTATTTCCATTTGACATGAAAATTGGAAGCAAAGAAAAAAAAAGATCGTCAACTACAATGATTTCAATTATGAAGTTTTAAATGCTACAAAGGACTGGGAAACAAAGTAATTATGGTACCAGTGATCATCGGAGCACTGGAGTGTACTAAAAAATACATGGAAACATCTTGCAAATATTGGACTGAGTTTTGAAAACAGTGTCACTACAAAAAGCTTGCCATCTCGGAAGAGCAAGGATACCTCGAAAAATAGTAGATACAGTCCGTCGATAAACATATCCTGGGTATGACGATAAACTACATCCGGCAGCTAGGACACTGATCAAAGATTGGAGGTTTTGAGGAGCATGAAACCACCTCTGAATTGCTGTTGTTTCCAGATCCACCCTGACTCGGGGTGGCAGCACCAGTTAGGGCCCTAGTTAAGGGCAAATAATGAACCCCAAACAAACTTCGAAGCATTAAATTTTCAAGATATTTCATCCTTTAAATATTTTTTAATTTTAATTCATAATTTTTTAAGGTAAGAGAAAAAATAAAAATAAAAACTGCCAAAAATCACGAAACCCTTATTTCTACTTTACACTCCCAAACTTACCAAATTCATATGACCTGGGTATGACGATAAACTACATCCGGCAGCAAGACCTCTGATTGGCGGTTTTGAGGAAGGTGGAATCACCTCTTAATTGTTATTGTTCCTAGGTCCCTCCTGACTTGTCAGGGCCCCAGCTATGGGTAAAGAGTGACCCCCTAAACAAAAATCAACAGCACATTTTTTTATAATTAAATGACCAACAATGCATTTTTATAGTAAAATGACAATCAACGAAAGACTAAAAACTATAAAAATACGTTTGTATAGTAAAATTTCCACTAATGATCTACAAAATGTATGTCTAAAAAAACATACCTTTAACTTGAAAGTATAAAATTATGTACAAAATATCTGTAGTTGAAGGCATAAAATTGTGTTAAAAATATTTCGATTTCGGCATTAAATAACTCATAAAGATGTTGATATGCCGCTAAACAAAATCAACCAAACAACCAACATGAAAGAACTCTTTCATGACATTAATCCATATAATATCCTTCAATTTCTGAAAGAAGTCAAACTATATTCCAAAATGTAACTTCAACAAAACTACAACATAAAACACACATATCACTGCCTCTTGTAATCATGTCCACACAAACATGTATATGCACAAAAGCTGAGTATCATCTACCATGTATTCAATTGTGAAAGCAGAATAACATACTGTTGAGATGTGGAGTGTTTCCACGTGAGTATATGGTAATAACGAACAAACACAGTCGTAGGGAAAAATACTGGTATATTCAGAGAGGTATTTACATCAGAGAGATTAGTAGTAGAACGAACGTAGGTTAGTAGTAACAATAAGTAATAGTAATAAAGTCCAACGGTATCTTCCGGTCGAGAAACGGAAGTGTAACTGATCACTACGGAAGTCTCACTCTGCACTGCACTACAACTGCTCTGCTCTAGAACTACTGTTCTATTTATAATAATAGGATCAGTCTATTATGGTTGTGAAGGTGGGTGCACCCCAACACATACATTTTTATTACTCCAAAGCTCCCAAGAAAATTAAATTTCAGCATTTAATGACCCATAAGATGTTGATATGCTGTTAAACAAATAAATCAATCCACACTTTATCCATTTTTACCCTCAATTTGTGCAGGAAAGTTTCAGCAAAAGATATACAGAATATGTGACAATCTTGACAAATCAATTGGGGCAACTATGAAAAGTTTTAATTTTACCTTGTTCACTTCCACTATATCTCCAGGAATTGCATACGACAGGAAAATCCAGAATTGAAGCTATAATTTGAATCCAGTTGTGTACAAGGCAGCTCCCAAGAAATGATGGCCGATACTATCAAAACTTTGGATTTAGTGAAAATGATCAGCGTAGCATGATCATCAACTTTCTCTGTGTTTAGGTGCATTAAATGCATGTTATCTTGGATCACCCTACATTTCACAGCACAACTCTGTTCTCTGTGTTTAGCTAAGGGCCAAAAATTACTAATCCCGTCATGATTTTTTTGTGAGTGCGTGTGTCAACCCTGTCATAGAGGGATTAAGTCTAGGAATTAAATATCCGAGGAACGATTAAGACAAGAATTGAAGATCTGAGGATAGATTAATATAAGAACTGAAGATCCCAGGAAGTATTATGCCTCGGAATTGAATATTCGGGGGAAGATTAAGGATAGAAGTGAAGATCAGGGAAGGGATTAAAATTAGAACTGAAGATCCGAGGAAGGATTAAATCTAGGAATTAAATATCCGAGGGACGATTAAGACAAGAATTGAAGATCTGAGGATAGATTAATATAAGAACTGAAGATCCCAGGAAGTATTATGCCTCGGAATTGAAGATCCGAGGGAAGATTAAGGATAGAAGTGAAGATCAGGGAAGAGATTAAGATTAGAACTGAAGATCCGAGGAAGGATTCAATCTAGGAATTAAATATCCGAGGGACGATTAACTGAAGATCCATGGAAGTATTGTCTAGGAATTTTTTTGTCACCTTTTGCATTTATTGATTTTAAAAACAAAATTCCTTCATGAAATCTCGATAAAAGCCATAGGTCACTCATGCAGGAAAAGAAAAAATACACCACAAAACAAAGTGTTTCTTTTTCCTTCTTCCCTGTTGTTTTATCTCTACGTATGTCAAATTTTACTGTAATATTATTTTTTTTTCACCATCGTAAAAATATAAAAATGATCTTATTATAATTTTTCTTCCAAGTTTGCATGACCGCTACGCCTTGCCAATACATTATAAATAATGGACTATTCCGTTTTGAACGCACGGAAAGAAGAAAAAGAAATGTCGGTGACGCTACTTGGTTTCAGTGAGAGACTGAATGAAAGAAAGAGGGATGGGGAGTATTTGACGTCTGTTTCAGTGAAATGGAAAAAGTTGTCAATTGAAAATCTTTTCATTTGTATTCCCTTACTTCTATAAATAAGGGCCAGCATTCATATTTTTGATTGTTGTTGCATTGCAATATTTTGTTAAAGTTAAAATATTTAACGATATGATAGGGGAATTTCTACAGATATTTTATTGTCGTAGAACTCGTCACGACCTTATTCAATCATTAACTTAAGAATTAAGATGCCCCAGAGAATTAAAATTGGAAAACCATAAATTTTTCACGGGTTTTTCTTGTACTCTATATAGCGCATGTACAAAAGTCTGTTACAAAATGGCTGTTATATATGTTAATATAAATGTGTGTGAACATGAAATCCAAAATATTAGAGATAAATGATTCGTGGCTAATGAGAAATTTCTGCACTGTCATTCTCTTTCAGCCGAAACTAATTAGTTTGTGCCGCTAGGTGGCGCCACTTGCTCGCAAAAATTCTTTCCTCATTTTTTTAAGGTTCATCAGTTTTTGCCGTCTCAACGAAAAATCTTTCTCCTTCAGAGAATCGACAATAGACCTTTAAAAAGACGTCTCTGTTCACCGAGACCAAAGGTATAAAAAGTGTAGACCTACCATTTTTTCTGTCATTCGACAGTTTATGAATGTTTCCACAGCGTAAAATTTCTAACGATCGAACATAACCGATCTCCATTTTCTGTTTTTATTATTTATTTATTTCTGGTTTAAAAGAAACAAATTCATTCATTATGTTTTCTTTTATAGAGGGGAGATTTATTTTTTGTTTTTACTTTTGCTGTTCATATATTTTCCCTTTTTCATTTCTTTCTCGGGACTCTGTCAAGTTGTGTAATGTCTCGTAATGGCTGACCTGCGCGGGAAAAGGTTGTCGTCTGCTAGAAGTCACTGACTCTTTTCCTGTTTCGTTCTCTGAGGGTCGTTGGCGCTGCCGCCTGCTGCCTTTGACAAAAGCAGGTTGCCCGCAGATGCCACTTGTGATCGGCAGATTATCAAACGACATCAGTGAACGAAGGCGGCAGCCCGTTTGGTAAATTCCATTATTTGGCACAGCGAAAGGTCGACATTGCCCTGGCATCTTTTGGGAAAGTAATGAAGTTTGAAAGGAAAAAAAAAAAATAGATAGATAGATAGATGATGAGAGAGTGAATTAGATAGATAGAGATAGATAGATAAATAGAGAGAAAGAGAGAGAAAGACGTGAAGTTTACAGACGAAAACGGAAAAAGAAATGAACGTTTGAAAGACAAAAAGGAAAGGCAAATGAAAGAAAAGAAAGAAGAGAAATAAAGCGAGAGAAAACATTAAAGGAATGAAGCTGAAAATAAAAGAGCTGATAATTTAGTAATGAGACTGATGGAAGAAAAAAATAGGGAAATGAACGGTCACATCGAGGGAGAAAAAAAGAATGATAAAAGGAAAGAAAAAAGAAAGGAAGGAAGGGAGGAAAAAAGAAAGAAAAGAAAGGAAAAAAGAAAGAAAAGAAAGGAAAAAAGAAAGAAAAGAAAGGAAAAAAGAAATAATGAAAGGGACAAATGAAAGAAAGATAGAAAGAAAGAAAGAAATAAGGAAAGAAGGAAAGGGAGGAAAGAGAGAAGGAAAGGAAGAAAGAACGAAAAGAAGAGGGTTAGAAAGAAAAGAATAAAAAAGTAAAAAAAAAACGAAGGAAAAAAGAAAAGAATTAATGAATCATATCGGCGGGGGATAGAGGAAAAGAAAGGAAGATGGAAAGGTAAAAATAAAAAGAAAGAAAGAAAGAAGGGAAATTAATAGATCGTAGCGGATGGACAGAGGAGAAGGAAGGAAGGAAGGAAAGAAGGAAGGAAGGAAGGAAAATTAATGAATCACAGAAGTTGAACAGAGAGACATATATAACAAAAAAAGAAAAAAGGAAAAAAGAGGAGAAGAAAGAATGAAAAAAGGAGGAAGGAATGAAATGAAACAAAGCATAAAGTAAAAAATAAAGATGGCGAGAAAAAAGAAAAACTCAATCAGTAAAAAGAAAGAAGGAAAACTAGGAAGGAAGGAAGGAAGGAAGGAAGGAAGGAAGGAAGGAAGGAAGTCATAATGAAAAAATCGGAGAGAAAGAAGAAAAAGTAAGAAAGAATGGAAGGAAAATGGAAGGAAAGAAAGAAATGAACGAAGAAAAGGAAGTTGCAAAGAAATAAAGAAAGTATGAGTTAATAAAGAAAGAAACCAGACAAGAAAGAAGAAAAAAAAGAAAAGAAAAGAAAGAACAGCAAGATGAATGGAACGAAAAGTAGAAAGAAATAAGAAATAAAAGAAACAGGGAAAGAAAAAGAAAGTAAAGAAAAAGGAGAGGCAAGGGAGAAAGAAAGATAGAAAATAAAGATATAAAGGAATGAAACTGAGTAAAAAGCGAAACAAAAAAGAAAGAAAGGAAGAAAGAAAAGAAAGGAAGAAAGAATGAAGGAAGAGGAAAGAAGTAGTAAAGAAATGAAACTGCGGAAAGAAAGAAAAAGTAAGAAAGAAAGAAAAATGAAAAGAAAGAAAGGCGAAATACAAGAAACGAAAAAAGAAGGAAAATAAAAAAAGATATAAGAAAGAAAGGCGTAGAAAAAGAAATAAAACATTGTAGGAAGAAAGAAAGAAAAAGGAAAGAAGGAAGAATGAAGGGAATAGTGATTAATGTATGAAAGGAGAGATAGGAAAGAAAAACGAAAAAGAAAAACAAGGATACAGAAGAAAACGAGGCGACGGAAGATAATAGAGATATAAGGAATGTGAAAAAAAAAAGTGAGAATGAAAAATATTTGAAAAAAAAAATGTGAAAGAGGCCCGGGGAAAGAAAATAAATTATTCATGAAGAAAACACGAAAGACGAAATGTTAAACGCGAAAAATAAATTTCTACAAATAAGAATAGTTTAAGAAATTTTGTCTGAATACAGTTTGGGCAAACCTGATGTCACGTGATACTTTACTCTTAGCCTCCTTCCGGCTGATTTGCATTGATTTAGACCAGCATTTCTCAACTTTTTTATCCTTGTACCACCCTTGAAATAGTTTTCATATTTCAGGAAACTCTGCATAAAAATTATTATATGCCATTACTAATATCTATGTCTTTTACATTTTTATTATACTTCACGTAGTAAACATAATATATGGACACCATGCATGTGTCCTGTACTCGAGTGAGTCACTCAATGATACACGAGTCCGCCACGTACAGGTCCTGTCCACTAACCAGTGAAGTCGGCTTCACACTGACGCCATATAGACATTGCTAAATACATTTGCTATGATGATTATAATTTTAAATAATATAAAAGGTTGAAGTCTTTATTATAATAACCAAGGATATTTGAACATACCCTATATGTATAGTAAAAATTTTAATGTAAAATTAAACAAAACTACTCAAAAATGCATTAGCTTATTTATCACTGTTTCCCAGACCCCCACCTAGTGACCTCTTGTGGAAGCCTAGGGTTCTGGGAAATACTAGTTGAGAAACAGTACTACAAAGGATTCCATTGTTTCTGAAATCAACTTATAGAAAATGATAAAGAAAAAAAAATCTCAGTCCCAAATTCTTAATTACTAAACATTCGTGAAATGTTTTTCTACTGCAATCTATTAAAATATACAAACCAAAACTCGATTTGCAATAATCCAATTTCCACTTGTTTGTCACCATAACACAACAAACATAGTACATCATAACTGGTACAATACTTTTAAAAATTCTCTAACTTTAAGAAGAATGAAATTTCAGTCCAACTGGACCACTGGTCTCTGAGTAATATCCAAATAATTCAGTCTAAATAAAGGAAAATATATCCAAGGGAGATAATTCTAGGTCTACTAACTGCTAATTATCCAAATAAGTATTGCTGCAAACAACACCACAAAGCAGAATTTCTCAACCTTTTCCCCCTTGTGGAATTCTTGAAATAGTTTTCATGTCTCAGGGAACCCTTGCATAAAAATTACTATATAACTTTATTAATATCTATCTCTTTTATATTTCTATCATAGTCTACTTGGTAAACATAATATATATATATATATATATATATATATATATATATATATATATATATATATATATATATATATATAGCAACACTCACATACTCACCACAGAACACAAAAAAGACCAACAGGAAAAGAAATATCATATGGTTCAATCCACCGTACAGCAAAAACGTAAAAACAAACATAGGAAAAATATTCTTCAAACTTTTACACAAACACTTCCCGGAATCCAGCACCCTACACAAAATATTCAACAAAAACACAGTAAAAATCAGCTACAGTTGCACCGAGAACATGGCACAAATAATAAAAAAGCACAACAGGAAAATTATTAACAAACCACACGAACAAATTAAACCCACGTGCAACTGCAGAATAAAAAATGAATGTCCCTTAAACGGTAATTGTTTACAAAACAACGTAATCTACCAAGCCACGATAAAATCAGCAGATAATGAAGAAAAAGTATACATAGGAGTAACCGAAGGACCATGGAAACAAAGAAATTATGTACACAAAATGTCTTTCACAAATAGTAAATATGCGAACAGCACAATGCTTTCTAAGTATATCTGGGAAATAAAAAACAAAACACACACCACACCAAAAATATCTTGGAAAATAAGGAAAAAATCATCAGCCTACAACAACCTATCAAAAACTTGCAAACTTTGCTTGGAGGAAAAAATAGCTATCATTACCTTCCCAGATCAAAATAAATTATTAAATAAAAGATCCGAGCTATCTCAAAATGCAGACATAAAAACAAATTTTTACTACGTAACTTAAAATAGAAAAATAAATAAATATATAAACAAACAACAATAAAATAAGCAAAATAAATTACTCCAAACAAATCACAAAACCACACCTGTTAGAATATGCGAAATAAAATCAAAACAAAAGAACGGACGAAAGTTATAACTGTTATATAAATAAAAAAAATAAAAAAAACATTAATAAAAGATAATATACTACGTTACTTAAAAACCGAAAGCCAAAAATATATAGTATAACAAATAAATAACACAAGTATAATAAATCGATCTAAATACATCCAAATATATAAATAAACTAACAACCGATTACGATAAACTAGCCGTTTAGAAAAAACAAATAAAGATAACCAACCTAAATAGATAAATTAAAAACTGTTCCCACCAAAATAATAGTCAGAACAAACCACAACATCACACCCAAAAATTCAACAAATAGATTTAATCAATGACAAATAAACAAATATATAAGATAAAAAATAAAAATGAAAATAAATAAAAACAAGCAAAACAATTTGACCCAAATAAATAAGCGAACAAGCGACTTCCGGTAAATGACGGCCATTATAGACTACCAACAATAAGCTACATAAACAAATTTTTACGACGTTAACCAAAAACACCGATCAAAATAAAAAAATAAATATATAAGATAAAAAATAAAAATAAAAAAAACAAACAAAAAAAACAAGCAAAATAATTTGACATAAATAAATAAACAAATAAGCGACTTCCGGTAAAAGTAACCGCCAAAATAGACTACCCATAATGCACCACTGACCCTTATATAAATAGCTGAGAAAAATAACAGCACTCGTCGCCTGACGATTGCACTAGCATGAAACAGACTGTCGCCTCTAAGTGCTGACTTCCATGTCCACTTTTATATTTACACATGCTCTATCTCTGATATTGAGCACTTTATCCCATAAATATAGCACACTTTAAGACTATATTTCTTCATATATATATATATATATATATATATATATATATATATATATATATATATATATATATATATACTCACCATGCATATGTCCTGTACTCTAGTGAGTCACTCAATGATGCACAAATTTGCCACATACAGGTCCTGACCACTAACCATGAAGCTTCACACTGATGCCATATAGACATTGCTAAATACATTCGCTATGATGATTATAATTTTAAATAATATAAGAGGTTGAAGTCTTTATTATAATATAACCAAGGATCTTCGAATATGTCCTACGTGTATAGTAAATTTTTTAATATAAAATTAAACACAAATTACTTAAAAATGCATTAGCCTATTTATCACTGTTTCTTACAGATCAACCCTACTGACTGTTTGTGGAACCCTAGAATTCTGAGAAACACTGGTTGAGAAACAGGGCTCCAAAGGTTTCCAGGGTTGGTGAAATCAACTTATAGAAAACGATAAAAAGAAAAAGAATCTTCGTCTAAAGTTCTTAATTGCTGAAAATGTTTTTCTACTGCAATCTATTAAAATATAGAATTTCTATGATTGCTATAAGTATCTATATAAATAAAGTGCAGTGTACGTGTGTCCGTCCGTCCGTCCGTTTTTCGATGTCGGCGAATCGTAAACAACCTGAAGTAACCGGTAGTAACCACTGTAGATACACGCAATTAAAAGTTTAGTTTAAAGTGAAATTTAAGTATCGAACAGAGCGAAAGATTTAAAACAATTCTTTATTAAATGTTTAACTTTAATTTTGCTCTTCGTCACAATTGCGATTTAATATCGTCGCATTAAACCGTAATTAAAACCTAAGCGATGCACGGTACTTTCCTTATATGTTAATTTTTCTTTTTCTAGCGCGCATACTGTGACCTATTCGAAGTATTACATAGCAATGTCTTTTAAGAGTGACTTCATATAATGGGATCATAAAGAATGATTTTAAAAGGAATTATAATTGCGCCCAAAATAAATGTAAAAAAACTACAGAGATCGGTTGCATATGCGAAGAAAGATTATGTCGAATTAAGGTGTCGAATAAAGATAAAATAATTTTATTATTTCTAAATTCTTATAACTTTTACGTACATAGACGCTGAAGGTAAAATGCTGAAGGCCCCAAAGCCTCCCACTCTGCAGGAGCTAGCCTAAAGACCGCCCTAAGGGCGGCTTCAAAGCTAGTAAATAACTATATTAAGTCAGTATCTGTCTATATTTCTGAGATGAGGTATTATGTACACTATTTACATTATTCGGACTATTGTCCTCATCTTTGTCGCCATATTTATTACAACGTTTCGTTGTATGCTCCTGCCTTCTTCAGGTGGTTGGAATGCCGAACTAAATATGAGCACTGGTAAAAAAAATATTGCTCAAGACATTAGATTTATAATACCCAGTAATAGTGTATATAAAGCCAGTCAGTAAGGAAACAACTAAGCCACCGAAATTTCTTTCTCCAACATTCGTGGCATTAGTACCAATTTATGTATTGTGGAATCTTTTCTCTTGAAACTTTCTTCAGCTATCTTAGTGCTACACGGAATTAATTAACTCTTTTATCGCTTCTTAGTGAACTCTATATTCCAAGATATCTCTCTCTTTGTTGCAAGGATTCTACGGTACATATGTAGAGTCTTGGTGTTTCTATTCGGGAAAACGTTCCAATAACAAGAGAATCATCTCTTGAGCCCAAAGATGATTCTTCCGTGTGCTTTCGATTTTTTGGGTTTCTCCCCCATCTTATTAGACGAAATATTAAATCACTGCGAAAGTTCTTGTCCGATGCGAAAATTAAAAACAAAATATTACATACAAAAAAAAAAAAATTAATAGTCAACTACATAATCTCCATTGTTTTAACAATTGTCTCACGTCGTTCTACGAGCCATTTTTGTAGAAACTCAGTGTTTTTTGTTGAAAGAAGGTTGTGACATATTTTTCGACTGACTGTGCTGAGTCAATTCTTTTGTCATTTGAATTGTTTTGTAGAGATCGGTACAAATAGAAATCTAAAGGTTGCTGTTGTTCCCAGGTTCACCCTGATCCGGGGTGGTAGCACCTGTTAGGGTCCTAGCTATGGGCAAATACTGAACCCTCAAACAAAAAGAAAACACTATGAAAGTATAAAAATAGATTTTTATAGTAAAAATACCAGCAATACCTTTTTATGTAATTACCGGCAATATAATTTTATAGCAAAATGACCAACAATACATTATATCTATAGTTGAAGGCATACAATTGCGTTCAAAATATATTTAGTTGGAATCATAAAAGTGTTCAAAATATTTAGAGTTCTGCATTAAATAACCCATAGAGGTGATGATATGCCGCCAAACAAAATGAACCATTCAACCGAAGGAGCCAAGTCAGGAGAATACGGTGGGTGCTGGACGGTTTCCCATTTCAAGTTTCCGCAAGGTCTGTTTTGCAATATGTGGTCTTGCGTTGTCTTGGTGGAAAATGCCACCTTTTCGATTTGTCAAAATCGGCCGTTTTTTTCTTGAATAGCCGTATTGAGATTGGTGAGTTGGTCGCAAAACTTCTTTGCAGCTATTGTTTCGTCGGATGGAAGAAGCTTGAAGTGAATTATTCCACTAAACGGACAGCGATGCCTTCATTGGATGCAATCCCGCCTTAACCACGCTTTCTGTCCGCTCACTAACTTGTCTCCATCTCGTTTTTTTTTTGTCGAACGTTATCATAAACGATCCATTTTTCATCGCCTGTGAAAATTCTGTCAAACAGCGGCAGAGAAATCGGCGCGGAAACACAATCGATCTTGTTCTGTTCCATCAGGGAATGTGTCACCTACGAGTCAAGTTTGGAAACGAAGTCTCTTCAAATGGCGAAAAGCTGTTGATATTTCGATTTTCAAACTCTTAGCAATCTCTTCCTTTCGTCGAAATCTTCGGTTTATTCTCCACGATGGCGAGCAGAGAGTAATATGCAACTTTTCATCCGCCATCTTTAAGGCATTCATTTGTGGATAAAACGTTAACATTCAACAAAGCCTGACTCGCAACTGAACGATGTAAATTTTCGATCGGGAACACACTAGAAATTGGCGCGCCAAAACAAACGCCAGTGTCAAATTGCAGTTTTTTTTTATATTAACAATGAAAACCAGGTAAGAAATTTTCCAATGATCTGATATCTGACAGTGTGGAAATGGTTCTCTCTCTCTCTACCCTCATCTGCGGATATTTCTGTGTTTAGTCTCATCACGCCCAGTGGCTTCATCATTCTAATGTAGGTAATTCGCGATACCTAAGATTTAAAATGAATTTTTTTCATTTTAGCTTTAATTAAAACTAAATGTACGATTTCCAGTAAGGCAAATATATAGATACTGAAATTATCTTGATTGGAATCGATTTTCATTTTTTTTGCTAAAATAGCTGATTAGCTCCCTTTATTAGTCGTCTTTCATCGCAATGTAATTCTCTTTATTAAAAAATCTTCCAAAAATAAAATAGTTTTCTGAAACTTTATTTGAGGAGTATTAGCTGATTTAAAGTATAATTAATCTGGTTTGAAACAAATATTATTTACTTTAAGTTTAAAATAACACAGAAATGCATTTTTTAAAACAAACAGTAGCTGTGTTTTTAAGCGACAGTGGCCATGTTTACGTGTTTGACGAGTATTGACAAAGAACGAAAAGGTGATAACAGCTTTCATTTTTGGTGTCTCGTCTTCACATACTTAAGTAGTAATAGTTGTGGTGTAATGGATAACGGCTCGGCTCCAGTCGAGTTAGTTGCATTCACTTACGCACAAATACCCTTGGGTAGGTATGGATCTTCCCGCCAACTATGGGCTGAATAGCAGGACAGACTGGGTCCTGGTTGCGGGAAAATCTGCCAAGTCAGTCGTGAATCGAAAGAGACATGATCTGCTCTGGCGTGTCTCACGCATGGCAATTAACTGAATAGATTGGCAGTTCAGTCTCATTGTTTTGCTAGATGCAGTCGCGAGTTCAATTCTAGTAGTTTCTTCTTTCTCATTTCTCACCTGTGGAACTCTTGTTTACCTGTGAACTAAGATATTCAAATGTAACGTCAATTGTCAATTGGAAAATAAAAAGAAGATATAAGAAAGAAAGAAGTAGAAAAAGAAATAAAGCAGTTTAGGAAGAAAGAAAGAGAGAATGAAAGAAAGAAAGAAAGAACAAAAGAAAAGAAAGAAAGATGAAATAAAAGAAACGAAGAAAGAAGGAAAATAAAAAGATATAAGAAAGAAGTAGAAAAAGAAATAAAACAGTTTAGGAAGAAAGAAAGAAAGACAAAAAAAGAAAAAAGAAAAGAAAGAATGGCGAAATAAAACAAACGAAGAAAGAAGGAAAATAAAAATATATAAGAAAGAAACTAGTTTAGGAAGAAAGAAAGAAGAAGGAAGGAAGGAGAGAAGATAGGAATGGCGATGAATTTATGAAAGAGAGATAGGAACGAAAAACGAAAGAAAAAAAGGATAGATTAGAAAACGAGGAGTCGAAAGAAAAAAAAATGTGAGAATGAAAAATATTCCAAGAAAAAGAATGTGAAAAAAAGCCCGGGGAAGGAAAATAAATTATTCATGAAAAAAACACGGAAGAAGAAATGTAAAACGCGAAAAATAAATTTCTACAAATAAGAATAGTTTATGAAGATCTGTCTGAAGTCACGTGATACTTTACTCTTAGCCTCCTCCTGGCTGGCCAGCATTTCTCAATTTTTTACTCTTGTACCACCCTTGAAATAGTTTTCATATTTCAGGAACCCCTGCATAAAAATTATTATATTCCATATATACTAATATCTATATCTTTGACATTTTTTATTATGCTTCACGTAGTAAACATAATATATAGACACCATGCATGTGTCCTGTACTCGAGTGAGTCACTCAATGATACACGAGTCCGCCACGTACTAACCAGTGAAGTCGGCTTCACACTGACGCCATATAGACATTGCTAAATATATTCCTTATTATGGTTATTATTTTAAATAATATATGAAGTTGAATTCTTTATCATATTAACCACGGATCTTCGAATATGCCATACGTGTATTGTAAAGAATACGTGTATAGTGAAGAATTTTCTTTCTAAAATATTGCTGCTTACAATACTACAAAGCAGCATTTCTCCACCTTTTCATCCTTGTGCCACCCTTGAAATAGTTTTCATTTCTTAGGGAACCCTGCCTAAAAATTACGATATGACATTATTAATATCCATCTCTTTTACATTTTTAACATACTTCAATCTCTGTCTATCGAATTCTCAGCATCCTTCAGTAGAACCGTATTTCTGTTGCCTCCAGCTTTTTCTTCATCTGTGAGAAGACTGTCCAGAATCCACTGCCATATAGGAGGATCGATATGACATAAAAGTTCACCATTCTTTCCTTATATAGTTTAACTGAAATATCTTTTCAGAAACTGAGTAAAGTACTGAGTAAAGTACTGACTAAAGTACTGAGTAAAGTACTGAGTAAAGTACAGCTCTAAATTACTAAGAAATCGATAGTATTAAGAAATTGAAAATATTGAAAGTACTTAGTGATGCGTGGTTGTCAGCAAAAAGGAACAGTCGAACATACAAATTGGAGATACTAAAGTCCAAGAATCTCATGATCTGGGAAGTGTTTTAACAGAGGCCGGAAAGTGCGGCACTGATATCCGAAGGCGCATTGGAATAGCGAAAGGGCATCTAAAAGCTAAGCAAAGTATTAAGAAACAGGAAAATTTCGTTAGAAACAAAGAAAAGAGTACTAAATTCTTACGTCATATCTGTCCTCCTATATGGCAGTGAATAGGGAGGATTGAGGAAAGGACAAAAAATGAGGAGAGTTTCAGAAGACAGAAGATGGCGATTGACATTGCGTTTAAATTTGTGAAGATTGTAATTGTTATAGAAGCAAGGAAACGGAAAGGAGTTCAACAGGTGGGGAGTACGAGAAAAGAAACTGTTGGAGTAGAAGTGGCGGTTGTATTTAGCTATTTCAAAAGTAAATACAATGATAATAGTTTGTGAGACTTGCATGCTAACCACTGATTCCCGGTGATGTGCTTCAGAAAAGTAAACGATGAAATAGGATAACGTATGCATAGATACTTTATTATTGTCTCTATTCACCAGCAGCTTACACAGTCTCATCAAAGCCGCCATTTTAAATTAAAAACAAACATGGCTTCCAATGGTCAAGTTCTGTGCTAATATAGCGATTTTGTTATCCGATTCATTACATAAACACGTTTTTTTTTTCTGTAAGTCTATGGCAAGACTGAAAACGACGGATTGTTAGGATCGATACATAGACTATTCTAAGAACTAGGCCATATTTAAAATGACCGAAAATAAAGTTTATAACTCTAGTGTTGACCGGACCTCAGACTTTTGTCTTTTAACCCTTTTAGCCCTGCCTTCCTGAACAATTTTAACCCTTCCTGAACTCCAGAGTCAAAATCGCAAATAATTGGTATGTAATGTTTCATGGTAGATAAAAAAATAGTTACAAGTGTTTAACCACCGTTCAACCGGTAGCTGGGCATTAAGTCATTTTCTCTACCACCGTTCAACCGGTGGCTGGGCATTAAGTCATTTTTCTCTACCACCGTTCAACCGGTGGCTGGGCATTAAGTCATTTTTCTCTACCACTGTTCAACCGGTAGCTGGGCATTACGTCATTTTTCTCTACCACTGTTCAACCGGTGGCTGGGCATTAAGTCATTTTTCTCTACCACTGTTCAACCGGTAGCTGGGCATTAAGTCATTTTTCTCTACCACTGTTCAACCGGTGGCTGGGCATTAAGTCATTTTTTTCTACCACTGTTCACCCGGTGGCTGGGCATTAAGTCATTTTTCTCTACCACTGTTCAACCGGTAGCTGGGCATTAAGTCATTTTTCTCTACCACTGTTCAACCGGTGGCTGGGCATTAAGTCATTTTTTTCTACCACTGTTCAACCGGTAGCTGGGCATTAAGTCATTTTTCTCTACCACTGTTCAACCGGTGGCTGGGCATTATGTCATTTTTCTCTACCACTGTTCAACCGGTAGCTGGGCATTAAGTCATTTTTCTCTACCACTGTTCACCCGGTGGCTGGGCATTAAGTCATTTTTCTCTACCACTGTTCAACCGGTAGCTGGCCATTAAGTCATTTTTCTCTACCACTGTTCAACCGGTGGCTGGGCATTAAGTCATTTTTCTCTACCACTGTTCAACCGGTGGCTGGGCATTATGTCATTTTTCTCTACCACTGTTCAACCGGTGGCTGGGTATAACGTCATTTTTCTCTACCACCGGTGAAGCGGTGGCCAGGACTCAAAGGATTAAGCCTTATATTCGGCATTAAATAACCTCAACAGTTAAGTAGTCGTTAAATTAAATACCCGAACATATTTTAAGTTTAGATTGGGGCATCCCTGTCTGAATACTTGTGTGTCCTCAGACATCTCGTTGAATAAATTCATACGCACATATATAAACTACTAGACTATCCGTGAACCGTTGGGTCCCTGGCGGTTCAGGTTATAAAACATTGAAGTTCATTTCAACATTCCATTGAAATGAAAGTTAATTTTATTATGATTCAGTTAAATATTTCAATTCGTTCGTATCATCATTGGTTTGGTTTACTAGTTCATGTTTAACGTTTTACAGACTGTTTACCGCATTTAATAGAAATAGAATTTCCGGGATGAACTTGAACTTAAAACTATGAAATTAAGAACTTTGAAAATATTTTTTTAAATATGCCAAAAATATTTTTTAAATATTTAAAGAAAATATTTTTAAATACTTAAATAAAATTTAAATGTTTAAAAAAAAGCTGAAATATTATTAACCTTCAAACAACTGGACGAAGCAGCAAAGCGGGATCTCTTTGTGTCTGTCTAACTTTAAAATATTTTAAGTAAAAAAATTGTCTGTTTGAAGAAAGTTAAAATAAAAATACTGTATAAACAATTCGTATATCATTATGCGCCGGACGGACGCACCACAGAAGCACGTATGCAATCACAGACTTTTAGTATTATATAGGTAAACACAGGCCTAAAAAATTACATTACATCACCATTGAATCCATTCTTAAAGAATCAGACTTAAGTCTATCTGTTACAGACAGTACGTATATAAAAACAGCCCCAGATTAATAGAATATCACCCAACTACGCCGACTGACAACACAAAGTGAAAACATTAGAAATCTTCCTACTGGGCAGGCACACATACACAATCGAGTCGTAAACCTCTACCTTGAGTGGTCGCCGAGCCTTGTAAAGGGTGAAGTTCGCTGTAAAAAAAAAGAAAAAAAGAATTACGAATACACATATCCGATGCCCGCTAAGACATTAGAATTTTTACAAACTTACATACACTCAGAATTATCTATGGTTTTAATGCACGTGATACATGACTGACAAATGTGAATCGATCCAAACAAAATTGAAAATACCAAAGTTTTGTCTTTTTGTCTGTTTTCTCTCAGTCTCTAATGAAGTTTTAATAAAAGTGAAACATGTTCGATTGATACACGTTTCCTATTTGGTCTTTATCTTATCAACGTGCCGGATCCCGATCGACATTTGATGAGCATTTCATCTTTAACTCATATATATATGCATGTATGATTATCTTCATATGTGTGTGTTTGTTAAACGCTCTGTCCATCCAAGAAATGGGCGGTAACACTTCTCCACTGCCTTCTTTTATTCTATAATATCTGTAAACTCTACAATGCCATGATTGTATATAGATAGATCTCTATTGCTTACTCTTTGTTTTTGAATTCAGAGTTGACCTTCTCTACTGTTTGTCAAGATAAGGGGAGATAAGAGATGGATCGGCGCCTTTCTTAATAGCATTATTGCGAAGTGACAGTAAGAAAATTGGTCAGAAATTGAACTCGATTTGCCAATTCCATGCTCTGTGTCAATTACAGCTACGCTTGTCTGTCTCGCACATCCGCTTGTCTGTCTCGTAAACACGCATTCGAGGCGGTGTAAAAGTTAGAAAGCTTGTCTCGCTAGACCAATTACGACTGAGTAGTGAGTTCGATCCTCACTGGGTGCCCTCTACTTTCGGCCTTGTGCCACATCTAAGCTCTGCTTGGAAAATAACTATATATATATATATATATATATATATATATATATATATATTTATTTAAAAATATGATTCCTCCGCTACAGAAGAGTTCTCATGTTTCAAAAACAAGAGCTGAAAACTTCAATATAATTATTAGAATTAAATTGAATTATGTTGCGGAGGAATCATATATTTAAATAAATAATTATAATTTAGGCTCTACTTTTGTATCGAGCACCGTTTAAAAAAAAATAAAAACAAAAATACTAAAGAACTTCGGATTATTTACCTAATGAGTTCTTTCCTATTTTCTATATATTTTCACACACACACACACACACACACACACACACACACACACACACACACACACACATATATATATATATATATATATATATCAAAGCTACGCTTAGAAAAATCATGATCATAAGAATCTGAGATTGTAGTTTTTGGGGAGGACATCAGAGTGTATACTGAATGTACTGCTTGAGATTTGTGCTTTTTGCCTGTCATTCGAGTGATTTAGCCATTTTCAAGGATTATATTTCAACTGTTAGAATTAGAAATAGAAATAGTTTGTTATATGTATGTTTTATAAAGTGATTCATATTTTTTTTTGTTTCAAAACACGGTCAAGATATTATGTCCATGTTCAAAGTTAATATTATTAAGTGTTGGTTTGTCTGTTTTTATTAGTAAGGCTTCCATTATTTTTAGCCTTTTTTTGCAAGTGGATGATGCTATTATATGTGTGCTGTCAACAAGTATGTTCCGAATAGTGTCCGGTAGGTCTCCATGAATATTTAAATGAGATCTAATTGAGCTATTGTCAGAAAGGTGTAGAGTTAATCTCCGTGTTAAACAATTTGTAGTGTGGCCTATATAATTATTTACGAAAGTTGATTCTTGAGGAATACAATTCCTTAATGGGCATTTGAATTCGTAAATAATATTTGCTCTATTTAATTTTGTTGTAGGAGGTGAATTATTATTTTAAACTATAAAAAATATAACTATCCTTGAAAATGGCTAAATTTATAGCCGAAAGCGCTCGGATAAAAAGAACATTCGGACAGTTTTTATATAATTTATCCTCTGAAAAGAAAAACTTTATTAGATCGCACGAGAAATTGTATAAAAAACTAAATAAAAGCACCTTGTCAGTCGTTTTTAATGAAATGTGCATGAAAGAAGGATTGCTGCCTAAATACAAAAATATATATATATATATATATATATATATATATATATAATTTATGAAGGAAGGGCTTAATGATATACCGTCACTGTGACTTCAACAGTTGACCAATAGGGACTAATACGCCAGAACGCAAAAAAATAAACCACGCTCAATGTAGCGATCAAAGAAACTAAGCAACGCATAGAATTATATCCATTTCAACTGGCGCTTATCCCATTGATCGGCTAATAATAATAATAAAGAAAGGAGAAAAAAGACACAAAGACGTCGGCCAAGTTTGTGTAAACAGTTGATCTACATTTACGGGCAAAGACAAACATAGGACCGGCCATTGTGTGTGAGTGTCGTTTGGCTTGAGTAATTATGGCCGCTCGGGAGGCCAATGTATAAATCTATCAAGTCAGAACGCTCTTCTTGCCTTTTCTATTTTTCTTTTAGCCGCTTTATTTTCATTTTCACTTTCACTTTGCTATTCTCTTTGTGTTTACGTAGATATCAAACGACAAGACTTATCTATTACGTTATCATAAATAGCAATGTATCAACCCCCCATATATATATATATATATATATATATATATATATATATATATATATATATATATATATATATATATTATAATAATGCGCCTTCAGAGATCTGTATCCAATTTATATATACATGAAGTTTTAGCAATTCTGATGCCGTAGTTCCACTAGTGGCCAATGTTCATGCCCAAATAAAGAACAAGCATAAAAAAGCGTATTTTAATCTATCTATCTATCTATCTATCTATCTATCTATCTATCTATCTATCTATCTATCTATCTATCTTAACTTCTCATATCTATCACAATCTGTTCATATCTATCTATCTATCTATCTATCTATCTATCTATCTATCTATCTATCTATCTATCTATCTATCTATGTCCCATATTTTACTTCGTTCGTAGCTATCACCTTGGATCAATATTTTTGCATTAGCGCAAAAACTAATCAAGCGACCAATCAATCGGTTAGTGTTATTTGTATCAACCAGTATTCCAATCGATCAGTCTATTTGCTGATCAATTGATATCTGAAACACACCCAAAAGAATGTACACCTAAACACATTCATTTCTCAACATACTCATAATTATTCACGCAGGAAGACATTATCAAAATTATTTCCTTTCCTTTTCTTCTATTCGTTAATGTTTCTTTTTGGCATTCATTTTTTTTCATCGTTTATTTTACGTTAATGTCTGTTTTTTTTCTTTTTCTTTCTTTCTTTTTTTGTGTTTGTTTCCTTCTTTTTCGCTTTTTCTTTCTCACCATTTTTCTGTCTTTTGCACATTTTCCTTTGACAGATTTTTCTTTTTCTTCCTTTTCTTCTTTTTGAGTATATTCTTTCATTCTTTCATTCTTTATTCCTTTCTTTCGATTCATATATTTTTCTTTCTCACTTTTTCCCTTTAATTTTACACTTTTTTTTCTTTCGCGATGTTTACATCTTTCTTTCTTTTTCGCTTTTCATTTTTAAAAAAATTTTCTCCGTTTTCTTTTTCAATTATTCATTTTCTTTGTTTGTTTGCTTCTTTCTTTCTGTCTTTTTTTCTTTCTTTCTTTCCTTCTTTCTTTCTTTCTTTCTTTCTTTCTTTGTGTTTGTTTCCTTCTTTTTTGCTTTTTCTTTCTCACCATTTTTCTTTTTTTACACGTTTTCCTCTGAATGATTTTCCTTTTTCTGTTTTCTTTCTATCTATATATATATTTCATGTTCATTTTTCTCTTTATTTTTCACTGTCTTTCTTTCGCGATGTTTTTTTCTTTTTCATTTTTCTTTTGCATTTTTCTTTTTCTCCTTTTCTCCGTTTTTGGCAATTATTCCTTTTCTTTCTTTCTTTCTTTCTTTCTTTCTTTTCACCTTTTTCTCTTACACTTTTATAACTTTTTGTCCCTGTCTTTCGTCTTCTTCCTTTTCGTTCTTTAACTCTTTCTTTTTTTACGTTCATTTCTTTCCTTGTTTCATTTTTCTCGTCGCAGTATCATGCGTGCACTAATTTTACGCTACAATAATAAAACCGACATCCGACTCTCCTCTGAATGTTACACCCATCGCCTCTTATTTTAATTCAACACCCATCTTCCCCCCTTTTTCTCTCATCGCATATTATCACTCATTCTTTTTTCTTTCTGTTCCCTCCCTTTCTGAACCCATATTTTTCCAACATTACTCTCTTCTTACTTCCCTCTCCACAGCCCTTACTCTCCAGTTCATTCTTGCTCTCCTATTTTTGGTTTCCTTTCCCTTCTCATCCCAACGTCTTTAGGTTTTCATCCTTTGTCATTTCATTTATTCCTTTCACTTTTTCGTCTCCGGCGTCCTTTATGTTTTCTGAATTACTGTCTTTTTTCCCTTTTCTTTTGCTTAAGTATTTCCTTTATTTTACGTTCTCCATTTTCTCTTCCTTTTCTCTTCATCCTTACTCTCCACTTGCTTCTCTCCTATCTTTTTATTTTCCCACCATCTATTCCATTCTTTTTGCGGCCCGAACCAAGAGACTGCTGCATGCATCTATCTATCTATCTATCTATCTATCTATCTATCTATCTATCTATCTATCTATCTATCTATCTATCTATCTATCTATCTATCTTATTGTTATCTCTCTCAGATGGTTCGTATCTAATTATCGTAGTCGCTTCACATCTATTATAATTTGATCGCAGTATTCTATCAAAGCCTTCTTAGATATCACATTTTTATACATCTCCATTAAGCTGTCTATATTCTTTCTTTCTTTCTTTCTTTCTTTCTTTCTTTCCATACTGATCCTATCTATCGAGTGAGCTAAGATTAGAAAACACTACTGTTTTGTGAGATATCTATCTATCTATCTATCTATCTATCTATCTATCTATCTATCTATCTATCTATCTATCTATCTATCACGGCTTGTTCATCTCTCCCTCTCTTTCTCTCTATCTCAGCCTGTTCATATCTATCTATCTATCTATCTATCTATCTATCTATCTATTTTTACTTCTTCCTCTTAATTTTCATTTTCTTTTTCATCTTCTTTCTTCCCTCCCCCAAACTTTTTCATCTTTTTTTTCACTTCTGCTGCTGGTCTTCCCCATGCACTGTCCACTCTCCATCCGGACCCACCCAGCTCGGCTCCCAAGTGACATTGTCACGCACAATTAAGTCCGGATTGCCTACGCGTCCCTGATTAATTTAATAGACATGATTTTATGATAGAGCCGTGCCACGACAGACGACACATGTCAACACAAACAGACAGCCAGACAGCCAGACCGACAGAGAGAACGACGGAGAGAGATAGTCAATTAGATTGACGATGATGATGATGAAGATGGTGGTGATGATGAAGAAGATGATGATGATGATGATGATGATGATGATGATGATGAGCAGGAGTATGGTGACGAGAAGGATGCTGCTGCTGATGATGATGATGATTAGGAGGATGGTTATGATGATGATGATGATGATGATGATGAAGAGGAGGAGGATGAGGATGGTCTCACGCGCGCACTCACACACACGCGCGCACTCACACATACGCGCGTGCACACACACGCGCACGCTCGTGCTCAGAGGACGAAAAAGGGAAAAAAATCATCGTGAGATGAGAAAACTAAGTTTAAATTCATAAACATTGACATAGTGAAAGGTAGATATATTTTTCTGTCTGTATCTCTGAGACGAGGTATTGTAATTATTTACATTATTCACATCGTTCGGACTGAAGTCCTCATCGTTATTGACATATTCACGACGTTTCGGCCGTTGTACGCTCCGGCCTTCTTCAGGTGATTGGAATTTCGAACTGAACCTTTCATTTCTGGAACCAGAAGAATCTAATGCCGCTGGACGAAATAAAGGTTTTTCAAAATTCCAATCACCTGAAGAAAGCCGGAACGTACACTAGCCGAAACGTCGTGAATATGGCAATAAAGATGAGGACAACATTCCGAACAATGTAAATAATGAAAAAAAAGTAAATGTTTTTGTTTTAAACTTACGGTTAGATCTGGTTAGTTCAAAAGTAAAACGATTAGACTTAATTGCTAGTCTTACGCTTAAATTCATGCATTCGAGACACCAGGGAGGAAATCTCATTAGAACAAATGCAATAAAAAATATTTATAGAAAAGACAAAGGAAAGCCACCTCACAGTGGTGGGAAAGTGACTGAAGTCGGATATACAGGTTCAGTTTTTGTTATTCAATCGGCAAGGTGCGTGTATTTAACCTTTTTTTTTATTACAGTTTCAAAATTTGTTGTAAATCGGGATCGAAATTGTGGATAAACTGTCTGAAGTTCCTGTTTTGTTTCGTTTTGTTCAAGTACTTTCGACTTACTCAGTCATTATTAAGAACTGTCTTCACTTTTTACTGTTTTGTTGGCTACACCCTAACAACAGTAATTCAATTGAGTGCATCGGGAGGTCATCTATAACGATTAATATAGATAGACATGGGCAGACAGATAAATACTAAGCGTGATCAGGTCGCGCGAAATGAGATACATCTGGGACTTTAGTTAGAGTCTAACGCAACATTAATAGGTTCAGGGAACATTCATTACTATTGGCATTCAGTAAGCAAACCAGAAAAGGAGAAGAAACAAAAAATTGTAATATATATGTCATAGATAGAGAAAAAGGGAGAGAGGAAGAGAGAGATTGATTGGTATAGTGAGGAGAGTGGAAATGAAAATGAAGACTCTCTTGTGTGTGTGTATATATATATATATATATATATATATATATATATATATATATATTGGGTGTTTGTGAGTTCCCCTTTTTCTATTTTATACTCTTGTGAAACTATTTATTTTTATCTCCACCTTGTTCAATTTTAATTTGTGTAATTAAAATTTGTCTTTTAGTCGCGTTCCACCTTTCCCTCCTCATTTACTTTAAGTGTGTCTTTATATTCATTTATATTTAATATTGTCAACGAATACCTTTGAAAAAGCGTTGGCCGAAAGGTACCTTAGGTATGACGTCCGTTTTTTTTAAGGTTATATATATATATATATATATATATATATATATATATATATATATATATATATATAATATTATATGAAAAGATTACTTAACTTTTAAATACCAATTTTATCCCGACGTCGAAATTTCTTGGTAAAATTTCCAGTTTTCAGGATTTGTGGTTTTAAACAGTATTTCTAATTTTTTTCAATTTTTTCTGCGTCTTTTTTTCTCCGTTTTGTACACATGGATATATACAAGAAGAGGTCCTGATGGCTTCTTGGCCTGAAAAAAATCTACTAAAAAATCTATCTATCTATCTATCTATCTATCTATCTATCTCTCTCTCTCTCTCTCTCTCTCTCTCTCTCTCTCTCTCTCTCTCTCTATATATATATATATATATATATATATATATATATATATATATATATATGTATATACATATACACATTTTGCTCTAGCGGTTGAAGATCAATTGCTACATGTTTCCGCGAGTTTTACTAAGTGCGACAAAGCTACAGTGGCAACAAATGCTATCATTGAGGGGAGCAGCATACTGCCATATTACTTTAATATTTGCATGCAGTTGATCCAGATGTTCAAGTCGACCTCGCTCAAACCTTTTTGTAGATGAGAAGCAGGACAGGCGCCCAGCTCCATCGGACTGACGCTGTGTTTTCCCATAAAGAAAGGCGGATGCTGCATCGCTTCATATATATATATATATATATATATATATATATATATATATATATATGTATATATATATATATGTATGATGCTTCATATATATATATATATATATGTATATGTATGTATGTATATATATATATATATATATATATATATATATATATATATATATAATATAGAAGGCTCAAAGACTAATATTCCATGGTTATAATTTATTACCTTAAAATCGTAATCACGACGCAATTCATCAGACCTACAAATTCAAAAGGAATATATATATCTTCATTAGACCCACAAAGAAATATATATATATATATATATATATATATATATATATATATATATATATATATATATTCATCAAACCTACAAATTCAAAAAGAATATATATGTATATATCATATGTATCCGTATCTTCCCCTCTCTCACACGCCCTTTCCCACTCTCTTTCTCTCTCTTTCTCTCTCTCTCTATATATACGTGTATATTTAGGCAGCATATCTCCACTAAAACATGTTTCATTGAATAATACAGACATATTGTGTCTGTTTATTTTTTACACTGATCCTTTCCACTTGTCTAATTAGTTTCTTGATATTAAGTTCAAATTCATCAAGGAAGGTACCACAGTTTTTGTTAACCCAAGTACCTTCGATCTTTTCTTTTTCAGGAGTAAATTACAAAGACAAACTTATTGTAACTGCGACAAAGTATGCATTCCGTTGTGTCAGTCATTTTTAAAAAACACACGCAAACGCGCTCTGATATAGTCGTTTTATAATTTTAAATTTATACATTGTATTTATGGAAGTTCTTTGCAAAACAAATATTTCAGTATCAGGGAACTGACCGAAAATTGGTGGAGATGCAAAATGGTATTAAATGTTATATGCATTTTAATATGTAGTTGCTAGATTCGTAATAAATTTTGTTGAGTGTTGGTTGGTTTATTTTGATATAGAGCGCCTTGAGAATTTGAGGTTTTTGTTTATTATTTTCGTTACGTAGTATATTGGTTTTGTCAACAAGCATTTTCCTGTATTGTGAAGGTGGACAAGGATGTGTCTTTAACTCTTGTTCAATAGAACTTGCATCTGACAGATGAAGTTTAAAACGTCTTGTTGTGGTCGTCAGGCCAACATATGCACTTATGTTTTTGCCCCAAATACAATCTCCCAAGGTATATTTTCACTGAGATACAATGTTAGTTTTAGAATAAGGTTGGTTGGTTGATTTTATTTAGGTGCATATCAACACCTCTTTGGGTTATTTAA
>OZ038502.1:58677059-58709559 GCA_964036315.1 Acanthosepion esculentum
TGTCTTGTGCTATTTCTTTCCACTCTCTCTTTTTTCTTTTTTCTCTCATTTTACTTTTATTTACAATCTCGCTATGTTCCTACACTGATCCTAACTCACAAAAATAAAATCTTTCAACACTAATACCGCTTCACCCCTGGTCCTACAACCCATTTTCCTCTATATCCAACATCTCACTCCCCTACCACCGACCACCAATCAAAATTTTTAAATCTGAGGTTATTTTCACATTAAGTTTCGCACAGCGAGACATCAAACAGGGAACGGAATTTCTCTAAAAATTCGACCTACCAGCGGATTCTGCCACCTCAAAAAACTAATGTTGGATAGTTTCCACCTTCACTCTGTTTATTTTAAGCATCCGCTGATGAAGAAAAAAAGGCGTGTTCGAAAATTCCGAACTTGGAACCTCAATCTCCGTGCTTCATTTTTGTCACCTGGTTAATATTAATTAATGTTTTTCGTATTGATTTTATCGGTACCCTTTCGTTTGACTTTGTTTTATTGACTAACTTACCTACTCTACTCTATAAACTATATGAAGCATACATGAACTCTTTTTCAAAATTATATATATATATATATATATATATATATATATATATATATATATATATATATATGTTTGTGTGTGTGTGTGTGTGTGTGTGTGTGCGTGTGTGTGTGTGTGTATAGAGAGAAGCTACAGAGAAGCACCATCTTTTTTGACGTTTTATAACATAGACTAGAAATGATATCTGGCGTTGTTCTAATTTTTTTTAAATCATTTCAACCCAAAGAAGGCGATAATACCACTAAGAGATTACTGAAAGTGAACGAGAATGAGAAGACTTTAGTGAGGAGAAACGACAATAACAGGAGAGGCTTCAAGAAGACAGAAGATGGCGATTGACGTTGCATTTAAATTTTTGAAGATCATAAGTAGAAGGGAAGCTAGAAACCGGAAGAGGGCTCCACAGGCGAGAAGTGCGAGAATAGAAACCGTTAGAACCGAACTTATGGTTACATCTAGCTATTATAGCAGTAAAACAATGAGACCTAATTGCTAATCTAGTAGTACACTTAAATTCATGCTGTCGAGGTACCAATGAGGAGAATCGGTATTTACCCGACTTTCCCAAGAAGCAGGATGTGGCACAATTATGTGGGACAATCCGAGCCTACTGGCTCGGACAAAAATTCACTGTAGACCCTGCATATACGGGGTCGGGTTTGTCTACCTCCCCAGACGATGCACTGCCCTAGCCTCATCTGGTTTCCTCATTGTCCGAAAGCAGAGAGTTCGGCAGACTCTTCAGGAAGAAGAGGAGAGCTCATTATAACAACTGCCATGAAGATATTTATAGAAGAAGTCCGAGAGAAGCCATGTTACGGCGGTGGGAAAGTGACGATGTCGAGATGCCATGTTAGGATTGATGACATTACTGATCCTTGCTTGGATTTTTTTCGAGAATCAGGCATCACACCAACAAACCACAAGACCAGTGCAAGCCAAGGGCCTTTTCGTTGGACCACAGCGTAAAACAGTCGTTTAATTTTGGGGGGAGATTTGCATGTGACGCAAAGCGGTATCATCAAAATCGTCGCAATTACAGCAGTTCGACAGATCTAAATATTTTGGTAGTGGCTTAAGTCCTGCATAACGAAAGACAAAAAGGGGTGACGAGGTAGATGGCACACACAGAAAGAAAACTATAAAAGTCCCTACAGAAGGTAGTGAAGGGAAGTGAGAAGAAAGGATTAAACATCAATTGCAAGGAGACAGAATGCATGGTTGTTAGCAAAAAGTTGCGAATTGCAAATCGGCGGTACGAAAAACAAACAAGTGCCTAGATTTAAATATCTGGGAAGTGTTTAAACAGAGGACAGAAAGAGTGACACTAAGATCCGAAGTCATTTTGGAATAGACAAGGAAGCATTCGAAAAGCAGAGTACAAAGAAATAGGAAAATTTCGCTAGAAACAAGGAAAAGATGATTAAACTAATAAATAAATAAAATTTGCCGAATTTGTATAATGTGTTAATGTTGTTTTATTTAAACATTCCATCTAAATAATTGTGATAAACCTTTGTGAACAATGGATCTGTCCAAAAGAAAATAAACTAAGTATACTGTTGAAATTGGAGGGGGCACCAATCACAATCCTTGCCCTCGGTGCTACCAGAGATCTGCACACCACTGACAACATAAGACATGCAGATGATATAATGTTGATAGCAGACATAGAAAGAAAGCAACAAAAACTCCTACAGAAGGCAGTGAAGGAAATCAAGAAGAAAGGGTTGAATACCAACTGCAAGGAGATAGATTGCATGGCTGTTATAAAAAAGACGGGGCCAAAGTGCGAATTGCAAATCGGCGGTACCAAAATCAAACAAGTGCGGAAATTTAAATATCTGGGGAGTGGTTTAACAGAGGACGGGAAATACGACACTGAGATCTGAAGGCGTATTGCGATAGCCAAGGAAGCATTCGAAAAGCAGAGTACTAAGAAATAGGGAAATTTCGCTAGAAACAAGGAAAAGAGTGTTAAACTGCTACATGATACCTGTCCTCGTGTATAGCAGTTAGTGCTGGACGATCTCCCCAAAGATGAAGAAGAGACTTGAAACAATAGAAATGTCGTTCTACAGAATGCCGCTGAGAGATACCATGGGCCGAACATGTGAGTAACGATGAAGTTTTGGAGAAAATGAAAACAAAAAGGAAACTAATACTTAACACCAGGAAGAGACAATTGAGGTTTCTGGGGCACATAATGAGGAAAGAGGGCTTGGAAAATCTGATACGCATGGGCCAGATAGAGAGCAAGAGAGACAGAGGAAGACAATGCATGACATAATGAGCTTGAGTAAATGGATGGCGGAACATGGCCAAGGAAGAATAACAGAAAGACAAAGTTTATTAAGAGCTATAAGGGAAGGAAGTTGTAGAGAGCCATGATCGCATACATCCTAAAGGGACACGGCACATAAAAAAGTAAAAACCCAACAAAAGATAAGAAGCCGGGGGAGAGCCATGAACACCTACGTCCTGAACGTATGTGTCGCATAAAAAAGAAGTCGCAAATGAATGGCAGAACAAGGAGAAACAAAATGGAACAGTATCAAAAGTTACCTGCAAATGTAAATCTGTAGCGCCAT
This sequence comes from Acanthosepion esculentum, assembly GCA_964036315.1. NCBI lineage: Eukaryota > Metazoa > Mollusca > Cephalopoda > Sepiida > Sepiidae > Acanthosepion > Acanthosepion esculentum. Next base: position 58,680,204 of record OZ038502.1, read on the forward strand.
GATCACCTGGAATGTTTATTTTACAATAATGCTCACCCTGTAAAAAGGTCTAAGAGCTACTCGTGGTAGAGGGATACAGAAGAAGGGGCATAATCTATAAGGATATAGGTTAAGACTGTAGGGATCAGGTAAGCATTCTTTTGGGAGTCAATTCCGTAAATTAGTGGGTGAAGGTCCATAAATGATGCAACACGTTATATTATAATTTATATCACTTGTTAGGTTTTCAGAATAGACTGTAAAAAATATCAACATCGTTAATTGTCCTTTCGAAGCTGTGATCTAGATGCTGAGGTCGTTTACACTTTCGGTTGAGAAAGTAGATTTTTTGAACAACAAATGTGGAGAGCCATGATTACCTATATCTTGAAGGGAGGTGACACTTCTACTAACATTATTTGACACTAATTAAATATACACTTTATATAGCAAGGTTAATCTGGGATATCTAGTCTTGAGTTGTAACTAGTCTAAGAGAAATAAAACTCTGACTTTCAAACCATGATTGAGTTGTTTTTTTACGGTTTATCAACCTTTTGCAGGTTATTTAAAGCCAGAATATATTTTTAGATTGTAAGAATTTTGTGGAGATAATAATGATTTAATGTTACAAGTTCTACTAATTAACCCATAGATGGGAGTGGGATGAATAAATACATCCATACATTTCGCAACGGTATTTGCGTGAATATAACGAACCCGACTGGAATTGGAACTCGGCAATGCCAAGCCGTTGTTTATTACACCACCTGCATATCCAAGCTGACAGCACCTGGTATTCTCAAGCGGTCACCCATCTAGGTACTGACCAGGTTCGATATTGCTTAACTTCAGTGATCGTGCCTTTTCAAACCATGAAGAAGACAATGTTTGCTCAAAAGGATCATCAATTCAAACAGTGGAGAGTCACGATCACCTATGTTGTAAAGGAATTGGCATTTGAAAAAAACTAGAACTTTTTTTGCGACTCGCTGACGGGTGTAGAAATTCTTGGGTATTCAATATTGTTGAAGTTATCGCTAACGTTTTTGTCGAGATTTACAAAGCCTACGTTTCGTTCAATAAAAACTTAATTTTCGCCCCCAAAATATAATGAAAATTTATTGTACTAAGCTAAGCACCCTAATAAAACCAACTGTACTTTGTAGCCACTTAGCTGTTTTCTCTTCTCCCCTAAATTGGGTTTCTAACGGTCAATAGATAAGCTATTGTAGAGGAGGCACGGTGGAGTAATGGACAGCGGCCCGAAGAGCTGATTTCGAATTTCACTCAAATCCTTTCCAATCACTTACGTGCTAATACTCTTGGGAAACGTATGAATACTCTTCTTCGCCCCCCAGCTATGGGTAAATAGCAGGACAGGTTCTATAGCCTTGGATGTCAACTGGTCTGCCGCAGAAAGAAATGGCAACCTACTGTGGGAAAAAATCTGCCTAGAAAGATACATGATCGCCTAAGCGTGTATCACGCATAGTTTATAACTGAACTGAGAGGGTGTGACGGACGGACGTCACAGAATTTTATATTCTAGAAAATCTTTGCAATATGCTGACTTGTGTTGTAATCCTTCTATTATTTAGTTTTGCTGAAGTCGAGATTTACAAAATCTACGTTTCGTTCAATTTCGCAAACCAATCGATGAAATTTGAAGAAGCTGATTTGTTTGGAAAAATACTTTGATAAAAACCCTAATTCGCGGTTTTTTACGCACCCTAGTAAAACAAACTGTACTTTGTACCCCTTTACCTGTTTGCACATCTCCCCAAAATTTTGTTTCAATCGGTGAATATATGGCTATTTTAGAGGGTGTGACGGACGGACAGACTAACGGAAATCACAGAATTTTATATATAGATAATCCCCGGCGTTACTCGAGTTACGCACTTTTCCTTTGTTCCGCTGCACTACACAGTCTTTTTTCTTTGTTTAGGTAATTTGTGAATGCCGTAAAATGGTATTAGAGAACTTTTCGTAATTAAAGTATACAGTATATTCTTATAGTTTTGAAAGAGTTTCCTTATCATGTGCCTTATTAATTTCCACGATCTCTTTCTGAATTTGATGACCGTATATACTTGCGAATCATGCAACCTTTGAAGACCTAATTTGGACGCTAACTTGATAGCAGTAAATGGATATATAGTTTGGTCAACAGCACAGCCAGTACACATGATAATTTTATATATTATGTATGATGCGACCCCCTTAAAATTAGCTTCAAAATTAGATCTTCAAAGTTGCATGATACGCGAGTATATACGGTATATATTTTAAAAAAAAAATTAGGATTTTCTCGCGAACACACATATATTTTGAGCTTTGAAAGTTTCAGTTAATTCGTTTTAGTAACTCAACTCTTCAAGTTTTTGTTCCTCTGCTGTGGTCTTCGGATTTATAGCACTTTATAACAGATACTTGAATTGCTGAACTTGCATCATTTTGACGTCTCCAATGTGTAGCTTGCATGTTGGGCTGCCTCTTTTACTAAAGACCCTGCATCATGTCTTCTTACAATAATCAGTCCTTCCTTCTTGCTTTTCTTTGCTATCTTGTCTGAGAGATATTGCAGTGTCCTTTATGTGTTTGTGATCAACACAGTATCATCTGCATATCTTATGTTGTTAAGACTGAGCGCACCGATAATAAATCCCGGTAGGACTTCTAGTTGAAGATATCCGTTGAGAAGACGTATGTTTGTCTTACTCTTTTTAAAAAATGTTTTTGTGCACTTGCTCAGTCCATCTTCTTGAGGGGTGCTGGGAATTATTCAAATGGGAAATATTGCTAAAACCAACAAGAATACAAGAAGAGAGTGCTGTAGTAATAAAAAAAGACTTGTTGCTACTTGATCCCCAGCAAGCAGTCAGCAAATACTATCGTAAAATGCTCATAATAAGAATCCGAGGGACACTTCGACGTGGTGGCAATTGTTAGCAAACTTGTTTGGCTCGATCAATTACAACTGAACCGTGAGTTCGATCTTCACTAGGTGCTCATACTTTTCAGCCTTGTGCCACATCTTCGACGTGGTATAATGGTTAGCAAGCGTGTCTCGCTAGATCAATTACAATTGAGTAGTGAGTTTGATTCTCACTTAGTGCCCTATACTTTCGACCTTGTGACGCGTCTAAGCTACGCTTACTAGAAGGCACTTCGACGTAGCGTTAGGATTAGCAAGCTTGCATCGCTGTATCAGTTACGACTGAACAGTGAGTTCGATCCTCAATGGGTGCCACATACTTTCGGCCTTGTGCCGCATCTAAGCTACGATTAGAAAATCATGATCATAAAAATCAGAGACAGTAGTTTTTTTTTTCGTGGGGAGGGGATCAGCGTGTATACTGAATGTAATGCTCGAGATTTGAGGTTTTTTCCTGTTATTCGATCTGTAGCGATGGTCACCAGAGACATCAAGTGAGAGAAGCTAACAATAATAATAATAATAATAGTAATAATTCAAATAAGTAATTGGATATGATGAACGTAAAATATTAGCAAGAAAAACACAATAAAAATTCGATTAAAGAAAATAAGTGACAGCCATATTGTAAACGGAAATCATGGCGACTTGAATGTCAACAGCGACTAAACGACCCCTCGTGGCAGGCACAGCTATGATGATCGCTTATCTCGGCATCGCCGTCGTCATCAATTTGTAATTTAGATGTTGTTTCCTGATTGGCTGTTCGTGTCAATGTCGGCCGGTACAGACGCGGGCTCGAGAGAGTTTGATGTTTCAGACAATATCTTGCGTCATTGCTCTGATCGTACTACCATCGCTCCATCAACAGCCTCACGTCCCGTGGGAGTTATGCAAAATATTACGGGCTCCTCAGAAACAGCGTCGCGTGGTTAGTATATAAATTTGCGGTTTTATATTTGGTTTTACTTTTGTTTAGTGTTTTGATTTAATTAGGGGGCGCCTGGAAATCTCAGTGATTAGTTGTTGAAGAAGGATCATCGTAATTAGTTACATTTTGTTTTAATCATTTCGCCGCAAGCAAGGCGATAAAACAAGGGGTCACTGAGTGTGAAGGAAACAGAAAAAAAAATTAATTAAAAAAAAAACAGGGTTCAAGGCAAAGAAGATGGCGATTGACGTTGCATTTGAGTTGTTGATAGAAGATACGGAAAAGGAACTACAAGACCTCGCACAGAAAGTAGTGAAGGAAAACATGAAAAAAAAACTTGTCGGAGTTAACTCCTCCTTAATTTGCTAATCGTTCACTAGGGCACGCTCTTCCTGCACTACAAATAATAGGCGGTTTCTTGCCTCGTTCTCGTTTTACTTTGCATTTCAGCGAACACATTTAAAATATGTGATCTCTCGCAGAGATTTGCGTTTTGCCCACTTGTGGCAAAACGCCGTCAAACACGGACACACATAAAGCTACGCACGAACTCTTTACGTTCACGCACAAGCAAAAACGTTAATGTCTTTGTCCATTGTAAATCTTGTTGTTTAATACATATACTTGTTTTATATATATATCGGTCTTGTTTGTTTTCCTTACATATCTTTGGTTGGACTCCATATGAGTCCGCCATATTCTTGTAGTGGACTTCATAATATTCTATCAGGAGTTACACACGTGTTCCTAATTTAAAAACACGTAAACGGTCCGCTACAAACTAAACATCAGCTGCAAGAAGACAGAATGCATGGTTGTTAGCAAAAGTGTGAGCCCAACATGCAAATTACAAATCAGAGACACCAAAATTAAACAAGTACAAAAATGTAAATATTTTTTTAACAGAGAACGGAAAGTGCGACATTGATATCCAAAGGCACAATAGGGTAACCAAAGGCGCCTTACCAAAGCTAAGCAAAGTACAGTACAACTCCTCTAAAACGAATATGCCAGATGTTCGGTATTGAGGGTACTGTTCGGATTCAAGGAACAAAAGGGGGCTGTGGTAAGCTTAAATTTTTTATTAAGTTTTATAAATTAGGATACAAAAGGTAGTTTGTAACATTTTTATTTAAAGTGTAGATTGAATACATAAATGTACATAAAATAATTGACAACGAATAGTAATGAAAAAAATTTGTGCTAACCAAATATTGTAATTTGTGAAAAACTAAGACACTTTATGAAATGTTTAAAAAATTATGAAATATCTTCTTCAAAAACAATTACAATCTGTAAAGCAAGACAAAAATAAAGATAAATAGTACAACTCCTGTAAACCGAACATCCGCGATGATTGGTGTTAAGGGTACTGTTCTGATTCTAGGAAGAAAAGGCTTCATATTTATTGTCAATACAAAAGTTCTGATTTAAAGATGAATCCAAATTCGAGGAAGTCTAATTCGAGGAGGTCTAGATTATGCTATGTTCGGATTTAGGAAGTTCTACTGTATTTAAATTTCCGTACTTGCTTGATTAGACTTCTCTGTTATTATCCCCCCCATGATACTGTTTCCTCATGACTTTGACCGTCTAATATAGACTCACTACTACTGCAACTATCACTATTAACACTATCTTGAATACTGTCAAGTTCTGATTTGAAGATGAGTCCAAATTCGAGGAGGTCTAATATGAGGAAGTCTAGATTATGCTATGTTCGGATTTGGGGAGTTCTACTGTATTTAGAAATAGTAAGCACTCGTTAGAAACAAAGAAAAGTGTACTGAGCTTTTCTGTAATATCAGTTCTCGTATATAATACGGAATACTGGACAATCACCTCAAAGATAAAGAAGAGACTGGAAGCATCAGAAATGTGGTTCTACAGAAGGATGCTTAGGATATCAGGGACCGAATATGTGAGCAACGGCGAAGTTTTAGAGAAATTGGAAACAAAATGGAAACTTATACTTAACACTAGGAATGGAAATTTCTAGCATACATAACGAGGAAAGACGGCTGGAAAAATATGATACTCACAGGAGAGACTGAAGGCCGGTCGCATGGGAAAGGGCGGAAGAAAGCAACGGCTAACATATTTAGTGTGCTTGAGTAAATGGATGGCTGAACAAGATTTAGGAGAAATAGGAAAAAGACAAAAAATTATTAAGAAGTATGGAGGACAGGAAATTGTGGAAAGCCATGATCGCCACGGCACATAAAGAAGATGTTTGCAGGAGAGAAGTGCGAGAAGTAAATATTAGAATAGAACTTACGGTTACAGCCAGCAATTTTAACTGTAACAGTATGTAGACATTAAAAGAATGAATAGATCAGTGGTTTTAATAATTAGTCTCCTTTCTACTTTTTATATGTCGGATAGATAGATAGATAGATAGATAGATAGATAGATAGATATCCATAGACTGAGACAAACATTAACAGTCTGAGATAGATAAATATATACGTGATAGATAGATAATGAACAAACTGTAACAGAGAGATATTGAACTGTGATAGACAGACAGATAAATAATGAACAAACTGTGAAAAATAGATAGATGGATAGATATCCATAGACTGAGACAAACATTAACAGTCTGAGATAGATAAATATATACGTGATAGATAGATAGATAATGAACAAACAAACTGTAATAGAGAGATATTGAACTGTGATAGACAGACAGATAAATAATGAACAAACTGTGAAAAATAGATAGATAGATAGATATCCATAGACTGAGACAAACATTAACAGTCTGAGATAGATAAATATATACGTGATAGATAGATAGATAATGAACAAACAAACTGTAATAGAGAGATATTGAACTGTGATAGACGGACAGATAAATAATGAACAAACTGTGAAAAATAGATAGATAGATAGATAGATATCCATAGACTGAGACAAACATTAACAGTCTGAGATAGATAAATATATACGTGATAGATAGATAGATAATGAACAAACAAACTGTAATAAATAAATATTGAACTGTGATAGACGGACAGATAAATAATGAACAAACTGTGAAAAATAGATAGATGGATAGATATCCATAGACTGAGACAAACATTAACAGTCTGAGATAGATAAATATATACGTGATAGATAGATAGATAGATAATGAACAAACAAACTGTAATAGAGACATATTGAACTGTGATAGACGGACAGATAAATAATGAACAAACTGTGAAAAATAGATAGATGGATAGATATCCATAGACTGAAACAAACATTAACAGTCTGAGATAGATAAATATATACGTGATAGATAGATAGATAATGAACAAACTGTAATAGAGAGATATTGAACTGTGATAGACAGACAGATAAATAATGAACAAACTGTGAAAAATAGATAGATGGATAGATATCCATAGACTGAGACAAACATTAACAGTCTGAGATAGATAAATATATACGTGATAGATAGATAGATAATGAACAAACTGTAATAGAGAGATATTGAACTGTGATAGACAGACAGATAAATAATGAACAAACTGTGAAAAATAGATAGATGGATAGATATCCATAGACTGAGACAAACATTAACAGTCTGAGATAGATAAATATATACGTGATAGATAGATAGATAATGAACAAACAAACTGTAATAGAGAGATATTGAACTGTGATAGACGGACAGATAAATAATGAACAAACTGTGAAAAATAGATAGATAGATAGATATCCATAGACTGAGACAAACATTAACAGTCTGAGATAGATAAATATATACGTGATAGATAGATAGATAATGAACAAACAAACTGTAATAAATAAATATTGAACTGTGATAGACGGACAGATAAATAATGAACAAACTGTGAAAAATAGATAGATGGATAGATATCCATAGACTGAGACAAACATTAACAGTCTGAGATAGATAAATATATACGTGATAGATAGATAGATAGATAATGAACAAACAAACTGTAATAGAGAGATATTGAACTGTGATAGACGGACAGATAAATAATGAACAAACTGTGAAAAATAGATAGATGGATAGATATCCATAGACTGAGACAAACATGAACAGTCTGAGATAGATAAATATATACGTGATATTTGTGATAGCTAGATAGATAATGAACAAACTGTAATAAAACGATATTGAACTGTGATAGACAGACAGATAAATAATGAACAAACTGTGAAAAATAGATAGATAAATAGATGGATAATGAACAAGAACTGTTTAGATACGAACAGACTGAAATCGATGGATAAATAGGTAGGGACAGACTGAGCTAGCTAGCTAGATATATACTAACAGACTGAGAAAATAGATAGATAGGAACATATTGAGAAAGATAGAAACGTATCGTGATAGATGGATGGATGGATAGATAAAGGAACAGGCAGAGATAGATAGATAGATAGATAGATAGATAGATAAACAGATAGATAGATATGCATATACCGAGACAAACAGATAGATAGATATGAACAGACTGAGATCGATCGATCGAGAGATCGATAGATACATATTTAGTAGGGAAAAGTCAACTCGTGTCGGAGTACAACGACTAACGCATTAGTGTTGATTACGTTGGCGCTGATGTTATCTCTTGTGACTCATTTGTCCAATATGAGTCCTGCATTTTAGGCTTTTGCAAGCTAGCTTACTCCTTGCTGCAATGGCATCATAGTGCTATGGTTTGTAATGCGCTGACTTTCTGGAACATGCAATGAGAAAGGAGGGCTTGGAAAATCTGATACTCACAGGGCGGATAGAGGGAAAGAGAGACATACTTAACGTGCTTAAGCAAGTGGATGGCGGAACAGGGTCTGGGAGAAATAGCAAAAAGAAAAAAAATTATTGAGAGCTACAAGGGACAGAAAGAAGTGGAGAGCCATGATCGCCTACGTCCTGAAGGAACACGGCACATAAAAGAAGAGGACAGAACGAAACCTACTTTTCAGAGCAACTGCTCAAGAAACCAATGACTCAACAGGTCGGAACTGCCAGTAACTAATTCCACTTCAGGTGTTACATCAGAGTTTTTCCTTTCCTAGAAAGATGTTCTGAAGAGAACTTGGGAGACCTTCACTCCCTGGTGGGCCTACAGCCCGAGGACAACTACTAGGGTGATTTTTAATTCGCCCGCGCTTTTTGTGTTCTAGGTGGCAGTTAACACATGCAAGAGGTTTCATTCGCCCTATGACAGGTCTTGTTTTTCATTCTGTTGGGTGTCTACCCAACTTACTCACCAGAAAAGCCTATTAGTGGCATTGGTTTAGTCGTCAATGAACCGACCATATGACATACGCCTCTATCTATCTATCTATCTATCTATCTATCTATCTATCTATCTATCTATCTATCTATCTATCTATCTATCTATCTATCAGTCTGTTCATATCTATCTATCTATCAATCTATCTATCTATCTATCTATCTATGTATCTATCTATCTATGTATCTATCTATCTATCTATCTATCTATCTATCTATCTATCAGTCTGTTCATATCTATCTATCTATCTATCTATCTATCTATCTATCTAAACAATCGGACGTCTAGCCCCACTGAAGACCTGGGAAACAATTAAACAGTCTGTCTGTGGATGACACTATATATGCTACCGGGAAATCCGGTTGAGCTATAGAGAGAAAGGGGATTTTAAAAACACCGGCTCCTACTTAAACGTTAAAATTTCCATTCTTCTCTGCCGTGCGACGATAACCTAGGGTTTGGATATCTAACTGATGTCATATCAGTCGGGTTTCAATCCTGGCTTGAAGCAATCGGACGTCTATCTACAACACTATATATATATATATATATATATATATATATATATATATATATATATGAAAGAAAGGATGATTTTCAAATGGAAAAAAAGTTTTTATGATGCGTCCGATACAACTGGCAAGTGTGAAAAAAAAACACTTAGGGAGAATTGGAATTGAGACCAAGATGGTATAGCTCCAGAAATCTCCGAAAGATTCTTGAGGTTTTGTTGACACCGTGCCTCTTGCGACACCAGCAGTATAATACTACTACTACTACTAATAATAATAATAATGACGACAACAACAACAACAAAAAAATTGAATTATTATTATCACAGACAATATTGCTTACATTTGTTGGTTGTATTATTCTTATTATTACTGATGGTTTCAAATCGCATGAGGCGATTTCAAATCAATCGATCTTTTAGCACTGATTACACACGCACACAAAAGTCTGGTCAGTTCTGTGTGCGCCAGTTTTTCTTGCGTTTTCTGCCCCTTATTTCCCACAGTCCCACGCTCCATAAAACCCACATCTTTTTACAACGTCTTCTTTGCTCTACCTTAAAAAAACTCCCTACCCGACAACCTACACTTCCTTAGAACGTCGGAACCTCCGAAACATCAGCTAATTGTCTTTTTGATCGCTATCCCTTATCCGTCATGTTTGGATTTTTTTTTCTTTTTCTTTGTAAAAGGTTGCTATTATTTCATTTCAAACAAAGGAATTCTCGCTCGTATTTCTCGACAAAAGAAGTTAAAAGCAGCAGGGAAGGCTAGTAAAGAGTTAAAAAAAAAGGTGGGGAGTGAGTGAGAAACCAAGATGGTGGACGATGAAGAAAGCTAGTCTCTTGCATTGTTTAATGCACGCGCTATGACAGTTGGCAGGCAGCACGTCTGCCACCTGGTGGCGTAACGATGCATTACAATCGTTTGCTTTCCAGCTGAAAGAAAAAAAAAGTGTAAAGTATGAAAGAAAAGAGAAAGACAGAAAGAAGAAATGCTTGCAGAAAAGTCACTAACACAAAGGTAAAATTATCATCCCAGGAATTAAAACGGAGACGGAAGAAAGAAAGAAAGAAAGAAATTGGGAAAGAAAGAAGCATAAGAAGATAGAAGACGGAAAAGAAAGTGAAAAAAGAAATGTGAGAAAGGAATATAGAAAGAGGAAAAATAAATGCAGAGAGAGAGAGAGAGAGAGAGAGAGAGAGAGAGAGAGAGAGAGAGAGAAGAGAGGAAGGTAGAATTATAAGGGAAGTCAGAACTTTTGTAGAGGAGTGACACAGAATAAACAAAGAAAAAAAGAAATAAAAAAGAAAAGAAAAAAGGAAAGGAAAGGAAAGAAAAGCAAAGAAGAAGGAGAGAAAGAAAGAAGCATAAGAAGATAGAAGACGGAAAAGTAAGTGAAAAAAAATGTGAGATAGGAAGAGAGAAAAGAGGAAAAGATAAATGCAGAGGGGGGAAGCGAGAGAGAGAGAGAGAGGCAGAGAGAAGAGAGAAGAGAGGAAGGAAACATTAAAAGGGAAGACAGAACTTCCGTAGAATAGTGACACAGAATAAACAAAGAAAACAAAGAAAAGAAAAAAGAAAGGAAAGGAAAGGAAAGGAAAGAAAGAAAGAAAGAAAGAAGAAAAACAGAAAAAAGAAATTAAAACGAACACTAATATGACAAATTGTTTGTGTGTCGGAGTAATACTTCACAATCTGTACTCACAAATTATTAGTACTGCGTTCGATCCTTACTGCGTTCCACCTAATTGTGACTTTATGTGAAAATTAAGCAGAACCATCAAGAATATATATATATATATATATATATATATATATATATATATATATATATATATATATATATATAAGACAGGTTTCGTTAAATAATTTAGACATGTTCTGTCTACTTATTCTCGATAGGATCCTTTCATATTCGCGGATAAGCTTTTTTGTGCAGTTATTAAAAGACGAGGGGAAAACACCGTGTTGGCCTATATTGAATTTATTTCCGAGTACTTTCGACATAGCATAATGTCATCATCAGTTTATTGTTAATTATAGAGTAAGAATTTAGTGATCATGGTTGTGAAGGACAAAAATTGTTGTGGTCATCCAAAAATTATGTATATATATATTTTTTTAAAAACAGCGGCTCCTACTGCTATTAAGCATTACTCTTCAAATATAAATTGAGTTCTCCAAGCCGTTGGCGTACTTCGTATAGAAAGAGCGTTAAAATTCCCTCCCTTTCTGCCGTGCAACGATGGTCTAGGTAAGATATTTGTCTGATGTCAAATTGGTCGGCTTTTGATCGCGGCTTGAAGCAAACGGACTTCTAGCCACAGTGAGAAGCTGTGCTACAGCGAAACAATCAGTCTGTGGATGACTATATATATATATATATATATATATATATATATATATATATATATTATAGTAAAAAGGAAGAACAGTAAGATATATAATCCGGTGTTCTTATTGATATTTTTATTTTTACAAAACAGTACTCAATGTAAATTTACAAAGCATAAATATAAATAACCATATTTTTAAATAATTTATTATTATCTCTCTCTCTCTCTCTCTCTCTATCTCTCTCTCTCTCTCTCTCTCTCTCTCTCTCTCTCTCTATATATATATATATATATATATATCATCGACTCTCCCGTCGAATTCGACGTATGAGGGTCAAGTAGATAATTTCCTAGAAACTGAGAGCCCGACGCCGACAAATGAGATTTGATTATAGTGATGAAGGTTTCGTGCAGGACCATCCACACTTTTTGAAGGGACGAATACAGAGACCTGGTGCACTGAGTGCCACAAGGTCCCCAAACGACCCTCCGCAGGTTTTGAATTCAGAGTTGTCCTTCTCCTAGACCAGTTGCCATTCAAGGCTTTAGAACCCAGTCTGTCCTGCTATTTACCCATAGTTGGAGGGAGAAGAAGGGTATTAGCACGTAAGTGAATGTAATGGATTTGACTGGAATTCGAACTCGGCTCTCCGATTCCTCAATCCAAGCCGTTATCTATTACTCCATATATAAACTTTAAGGAATGAATTAACTTTATCACCTGCAAGTATTGCCAGAGAGAATATATTGGAGAAATCCGATGAAGTTTAAATACAAGATTGTATGAACGCAAAAGAGATATTTTGAAAAATAACACATTAAACGCATTAGTTGCTCACTGTAACGAGACTGGCCACAATTTTGATATAAAAAATGCTGCTCTAATTAAAAGAGAAAACAATTCACGAAGACGAAAAGGAAGTGCTTTAATCGCTAGATCATTCAAATTTGTGTCCAGGTTCTTACAACGTTTCACCATTCATAGAAAATCTCCTGTTATCACAATGTGGGATATTTAATAACAGAAGTAATGGAAACAAAAAGAAAATAAAAAAGAATCTAAATGAATTTGGCTTGATTATATAACCATCATACATTAAAATTTTTTCTTTCGAAATTTAAAATTCCCAGCGTCTCTCGTTCGTGCACATGTATAGTCGCATCAATGTAAACAAACCCAGTCTGATGAAGTCCTAAGGGACGACTCGCGTCGAAACTTTTTCCACTATGTAATACATTTTTTCTCCAAAAATATTTTTGATATGTAAAAATGTATATATTCTTAGCCCATATATATGCATATATAAAGGATGCGAAGGAAACATTTTCGTCGAAATTACGCAAAAATGAAAATAACACTGACATCTCATTTTAACAGATATATTTACACAAAAATATCTTGAAATACTATAGAGCAAATTTATTCATTAAAATCGCCAACGGCTTCAACCACGGCCTTCAGATGATTTCGGAATCTCCTGCAACTATTCTGGACGGTCTCCTTGTTTAAGTTGGTCAATGCATCCATAATCCTTGCCTTCACTTCATCTTTGGTGTTACAAGGAATTTTGTTGGTCTTTCGCTCAACTCCTTCCCACACATAGTAATCAAAGGGTTTGCAGTTTGGGAAGTTAGGTGGCCAGATGTAAGGGGTGATGTGGCAGACATAGGATCTTCCAGCAGCCACCCCCTTGACCCAAGTCAGCACTACTTGCTGAACCCATTCTGTATTGAGTCTGAGGTCCTCACCAACAAATTCGGGAGTTCTTTTTATATCAGAACGATCGGAGTGAGTTTTCCGATCTGTCGTACCGTCGTAATCACCATTAGACTCATCCAACTCTTTCCGAATCATCTGCACTGTCCTGAGATTGACACCCAAACACTCTGAGATGCTCGTATTAGAGCTTCCGGCGCGAATGTTAAGCGGTACAGGATGTCGTTTACAAATTTCTAGCGGAGTGAATTGCGTCATGGTGTTTTGTTTTCCTCACAGACGGTGCTCAATGGACCCTACTATACTGTGCAGCCGACAAAATAAAAAATAAATAACGCGCATGCCCGAAATTAAAAATATAAAATGACGACAATTTACCCATCGCACTATCTATCTCTCTCTCTCTCTCTCTCTCTCTCTCTCTCTCTCTCTCTCTCTCTCTATATATATATATATATATATATATATATATATATATATATCGTCATCCACAGACAGACTGTTTCGCGCTGTATCACAGCTCATCAATGTGGCTAGACAACCGATTGCCGGGATAATTTTGTATCAGTCGGAGATTTTACCCCTGAGCTATCAGCGCTCGGTAGAGAGGGATGCGAATTTTTACGTAACTATTCTTCGAATAAATACGCCAATGACCGAGAGGGCGCAATTCATGGAAGAACTTTGCAGTATTAGCAATAGTAGCCATTGTTTACAAAGTTGCGCTTTCTCTCCAGAATGCTCAACTGGAATTAATGCGTACATATATCTTATTATAATTAGTATATATATATATATATATATATATATATATATATATATATATATATATATATACATATATATATATATATATATATATATATATATATATATATATAAACAACTAAAAAGTTGTAAATTAAAAAAAATAATGTTTTTTTTATGAAAGTATTTATTTATATTTTTTTATACATATATATAATTTGATATTTCAGATCGACCTCGATCTTTCTTCAGAAATAACTGGTTTTAGAGGTTTGTTTACAAGTAGCGTCCGTCACGAGACGCGGACGTCACGTGATATGGAATGCAACTGTGTTCGAATATTTTTAACGTAAATCTAAGTGTAATAATATTTTTAGATGTTGTGTAAAATTTTTTTTAACTATATCTAAAAAAATGTTTAAGTATTGAAATATTTATAAAGATTTAAAATACCCAAGTCTTTATTTAACCCTAGTTTATATGTATTTAATTTTAAAATCCAGCATTTTTCCTTTTTTTCTGCGTGTGTATGTGTAACTGAAATCAGAATCTATCAATAAACATTTACAGTTGTCTAATGAGTGTCCTGATTGATTAAAGTGTTCGGCTATGGGGGAATAAGAATTGTTTTGACATATGGTATATATATATATATATATATATATATATATATATATATATTTACAGTTTCTGGGCGAGATCATGTTATATAGCATGGTCAACAATCTGAACAAGGCCAGCACACTCGAAGCCTCGGTCACGATGACTTGGGACTTCGTGCTAGCACAGGTATCGACGGCCCCCAAGTGTTCCGTCTGTCCAATTTCACTCACAAAGTTTGGGTCAACCCGTGGTATGGTTTGCAGGCACTTCGCAAAGGTGTCACACGCTGAGATCACCCCCCCCCACTCCCGACCGATAACATCAAGAAGTGTACTTCCTGACAAATCAATCGTGGTGAGATTCGAACCCGGGTTTTATGGTGAGAAATCGAACGTTCTAACCACTCGACCACGCGCCCAGCATAGTTGCAGTATAAACCACAGGTGGGCACTTTGGGTGTTGAACAAATACAAATGCACCCGAGCGAAGATCTGCAATAGTAGACGGGTATCCTCGAATACGAGTGACCAGCTATTACACACACACACACACACACACACACACACACACACACACACACACACACACACACACACGCGCGCGCGCGCGCGCACACACACACACACACACACACACTATGTTGTGTGGGGTTCTCCATAGAACGAATATATAGATATACACATACTGGCAAAAGCAAACACAATAGATTAACCACAAGCACACGCACGAATATATATATATATATATATATATATATATATATATATATATATATATATATATATACATATGCACACACACACACACGCTCCCTATGTTGTGTGGGGTTCTCCATAGAACGGATATATATATAGACACATATTTGCAAAAGCAAACACTAGACTAACCACAAACACACGCACGAACCCTAATAAAAATGAGTTAGAGGGACAAGATGAATTGCGATAGACACAAACGTCCAAGAGATACGTTGGTATTTGGCCCTGATAAAACTGAACAGGACATAGCTGGACATACAGACAGACGAACGAACAAATTGATAGCAGAGGGGGAAAAACTGATAAATTTGGAATGACAGCTATAGATCGATAGATAAAAAAAAGATTAGGTATGTACAGAAACTAAGAACAAGGCAATTGATAGAACCAGATTGATATCAATAAGTTTTGGTGCCTCCACGAAATCGATAGAAAGTCAGCATAGCGTGATGAAAACATACTCCAAACGTAATGAAAACAGTTTTATCCTCAAAATCCTTATGCTATTATAAAGAAAAAGGATGAGTGCATTTTTTGAATGTTTAATGAAATTTTATACTCCTTTTTAGAACATTCGAAATTTTGATTAAAAAGCTTGTTTTTCTTGCGTCAGCGGACATACTAGCTTTAGCATGGCAAATTTTAGCCTCTTGTCGTGACAGTCATTCATTTAGAAATTCTTGCAAAAATAAAAAATTGTCGGATTTTAATGAAATTTTCAGTATTATATTCACAGATGAATGAAATTAAAAATATTTTTGAATTGTTTTTTTTACTAGAAAATCTTGGTAAAAATATGTTTTACATGTGTTTCCACCCCTTACTTAATTGAGAAACTCAACGTGATAATTTTTAGTGACTATCTTAGCTAAAAGCAGAATTCGTTGAAGAATTTAAATCACCGGATATTCTTTGC
This sequence comes from Acanthosepion esculentum, assembly GCA_964036315.1. Classification (NCBI taxonomy): domain Eukaryota; kingdom Metazoa; phylum Mollusca; class Cephalopoda; order Sepiida; family Sepiidae; genus Acanthosepion; species Acanthosepion esculentum. The sequence continues at coordinate 58,696,911 of OZ038502.1, forward strand.
AAAATCGGATCCCGCCTTGCCGAAAATCTATTCTCAATTGAAAACTATAAAAACTAAAACGGAGACATTATTTAATTAGAAAAGCTTTTAATTGCTTTTATTAATAATATATATTAAAGAAAATATTGTCTGACGAAAAAAGTTTTCGATGAAAAATGTATTTTTACAAGATTTGTTTTTAATTTTTTTTACAATTTTAAATTGAATAATCTATAAAATCTTTAAATCTTTTAAAATTCAGTTCCAGCGGTTTAACTCTCAGGAAATAAAGTAAAATTATATTTTATAATCACATATTGTAAAGCTTATTACAATCTGATGACCCCGAATATTTTTAAAAAGAATTTCATTTTTTTTGTGTTTAAACGTCTTAATTTTTCTAAGTATGCGAGTTCGTACTTGACATTATCATTAAAAGGTCACGTATTTTAAGTGTTGTCCCCCACTTACGGAAAAATCATCATATAAAATTTATCGTCTGCTATCATTTCCGCGTCACCATACTTGTCAACATGTTAGGCGCTCGATAAATCGATCGATACGTCAGAAAAATAAAAAAAACCCTTGGTTAAGAAATGCTTGCACACAACAATTTATGCTATAAGTAATATTTGTTTCAAATCAGACTAATTTAACTTTAAATTTTCTAATTTTCCTCAAATAACGTTTTAGAAACATATATTTTATTTTTGCAAGATTTTAAAACTTGATATTAACTTTTGTTTACAAATGTTTCAAAATGTCCGATTTCATCGATTTTACTGAAAAAAATCGATTTCGATCAATATAACTTATGTTTGAAATATACAACAGTGTATTTTGCTTATTGGAATTAGTAAATTTTAAATCCTTTAGTTTTCAATTAAAGTTAAAGTGAAAGCTTCAAGAAAACTTTTTCATTTTAAAAAATTAATTTTAAACCTTACGTATACCAAATTAGGGGAGGTACCTAAATGAGTTGATATCGACTGAACTACGAATATTCACTCGATGACGAAACATCAAAAGCTGATAGCCGACGCTATAATAATTTTTTGCTCCTCTCGCTCCTTCTATACGCCGTGCCCTTTCAGGACGTGGTCGATCACGACTCACCATAATTTCCTGTCCTTTGTAGCTCTTAGCAAAATTTGTCTTTTTGTTATTTCTCCTAAGCTGATAACCATTTACACAACGTCGTTAGGTAGTTTAGTCACTGTTTCCCCCTCATTCTCTCTTGTCTTCAATAAGTCCTGTCAGTGACAAATTTTCTAAGCCCTCTATCCTCATTACGTGCCCTGGAAATTTCAACTGGCTCTATCTCAGTATAAGTGTCCGTTTTGCTTCCATTTTCTCTTAAACTTCATCATTGCTCACATGTATTCTCAGCATCCTTCTGTAGAGCCACATTTCTGTTGTCTCGTGACGTTTCTTGTCAAATAAAAGATAGTCGAACCGTACCAGATATTACGCTGGAAATGATGGCAAGAACTAAAATTAAAATGATAAGGGGGGAATGGTGTAACATTTGCCTTCTAGAAAAATTGACCATTTTAACAAATATTCTTCTTCAATGTGCCGTGTCCCTTCAGGACGTAGTGCGATCATGGCTCTCTAGAATTCCCTGTCCTTTGTAGCTCTTTATATTTTTTTCTTTTTGCTATCTCTCCTAGACCTTGTTCCGTCATCCTTTGATTCATGCTTGCTAAGTATGTTATGCATTGTTTTCCTCTGTCGCGCTTGTCGTCAATCTGTCCTGTGAGTATTAGATTTTCCAAACCCTCTTTCCTCATTATGTACGCTAGAAGTTTCAAGTATCTCATTCTGGTGCTCACTATCCTTTTTGTTTCCATTTTCACTTAAACTTTGTCATTGTCCATCCTTATGTGGAACTACATTTCTTTTGCCACATGCCTCTTCATTTGTGATGAGATTGTTTAGCCTTCACTGCCATATAGTAGGACCTAAGTTACGTTAATTCCTTTAGAAACACAGACTCGTTAGGCAGCATATGCGCTGTTTTCCACTGTCTCTCTTGCCTTCAATCTGTCCTGTGAGTGTCAAATTTTCCAAGCTCTCTGTCCTCGTTATGTGCTCTAGAAATCTCAACTAACTCTTCCTGATGTTAAGTATAAATTGTCCTTTGCTTTCCATTTTCTCTAAAATGTCGTCATTTCGTACACGTTCAGTCCATCTTTCTGGAGAACCATATTTCTGTTGACTGAAGACTCTTTTTCATTCATAAATTAAAATTGCAACTTTAACCACTACTGCCATTGCAGTGCAGTTTATCCCGTCACCATCTCTATATTTTTAACATGGCAATTACCATTAGCTTCTTGCCGAGATCATTATCACATTATTACCATAGCCACCATTTCTGTTTCCAATAATCAGTGGTGGCATCATGTCTGCCATTACAACTGCCATAATGGCCACTATCGTATGTTCATCTTTTCAATAAGATCATTTCTAAACAAAACAAAAAACAAAAACCAAAAACTTTTCAGTTGATTTCACGAAATTTCTTCTTCATTTTAACCTCTCATTTCATTATTTTTATGAACAAAAATGTTCGATCATTTTCCTTTGCTTTCTCATTTTCCTTTGCTTTTTTTTCCTCTTCTTTAATGGCGTCTACTTCCGCCCGTTGCTTTATTGCGCCGATGTCGTCTGTTTGCCGAGACATTCTCCCAATCACACGTCCACCTTTCACTGAAAGTGATATTTTTTCCATATAATTTCTTTCTTTCTTTTTGTCCTTTGTTTTTATGCGTACGTCGCTCTTGCTATTTTCATTTGTTTCTCGACTCGTCGCTAATCATTTGCAGCTCCGTTCTTGCAATTCAAAAATGGGAACTGTGAAACTTGGAAAATCGACAACGGGACGGCGGATGCAGCCACCCTAGATTACCTTTGTTCACAGCGTAACGACACACGATCAGTCGGGTTTATTTTGATCAGGAGTACAGTCAATAGATTTTGTAGTAGCAGTTTCATCAGGAGTGTATTTAGCCATTTTTAGAATTTGGGATATATTATTCTATTTGAAATTTCCTTGTCATTTTCAGTTTGTTTCATTCTTTCATCATTATCTTTCTTTCTTTCTTTATTTCTTTCTTTCTTTCTTTCCTCCTTTCTTTCTTTCTTTCTTTCTCATTGTTTGTTTCTCCTCCATTTGTTTGTTTTTTGTTTATTTGTTTGCTTTTTTTCTTTCTTTCTTTCTTTCTCATTGTTTGTTTCTCCTCCATTTGTTTTTTGTTTGTTTGTTTGTTTGTTTGTTTGTTTGTTTGTTTCTTTCTTTCTTTCTTATTTTCTCAGATACGTCAAAAGAAAGCAGATGAATCAATTCAACTATCTGGCTAGTGAGTAAAATAATTTCTTTCTTTCTTTCTTTCTTTCTTTCTCAGGAATGTCAAAATCGAGCAGGTGCATTAATTCAATTATCTGGCTAGTGAGTAAAGAATATCTTTCTTTCTTCCTTTCTTTGTTTCTTGTTTGTTTGTTTGTTTCTTCGTTTCTTCGTTTCTTTCTTGCTTATACTTTCTTTCCCCTCCTTTCCATCTCCTTTCTTTCTTTTTTCTTTCATTATGTTTGTGTCTCTTTTCTTTCTTTCTTTCTTTCTTTCTTTCTTTCTTTCTTCTCACCGTTAGCATTACCGCCGACAAATATTGGCAACATCATAATGACTGTCACCATCCCCCCATTTTTTTTATCTCACCCCACAACCACCAACACCACTAATGCCACCATCCTCGCTGTGTCCTATCAGGTGATGATAGGTGAGACTAGAAGAATGGTTTATATTTCAAAACAACTTCCATTCGTTCTCCGAACAGCCGAGTCATCGTCCGCTTCTCGCCATTTCCACTTCGCATGTTTTGTCTACAAAATCTATTCTCAAGGCATTTATCGCATCATTTAGACGCCATTTTATCTTTGGCCTCCCTCTCGCTCTCCCCCATTCTTTATTCACTTGTTATTTCTTTCTTTCTTTCTTTCGTTCTCGTGACACAGGTTGAAATACTTTCTTTGGGCATTAGATTTTCACGAAGCAATAAAAGAGCTGATGGGTGTTTGTAGTACGCTCCACGATTCCAGTCCACCCTTGTACAGCACGCATTATTTATCCGTTTTATACACCTACTTTAAAGTATTTAAACCTCAGATACTTATGAAGATAGATCAACACGTTCGTAGCCTGACACGCAGCCATCAATTGAATTATTATATAATCATCGGTATGATATTTATCTGCACGCTCACTCGAAAGAAATTTTGACAAAGGCCGAATTTAAAGTTAGGACCTCAAACGACAAGAGGCCCAAAATAGTCCGGCCTCGTAAACGCTTCCACGTTTGGGGACGCCTCTGGCATCAAGTAATGACCCTATATTTATCTTAAGGAAGAGGTATTGCATGGGATAGACAACCCCCTATTTTTTTACAGTATGTTTCACCCTGTACAAGGCCCGGGGGCCACTCGCAGTAGAGAGTTACATTAAGATAACGTTTAACTCTAGCTGCTTTCGCTGGTTCCTAGGCCTCATGAATTTAAACGTCCTACGAGGCTGGCATCCCGTTCCCACCCCTTCACCGTTGAAACTGTTAGATGTAGACGTCTCTTCTACTCCAATAGCTTCATGTCTCGCACATCTCGCCTGTGGAACTCCCTTCCTTATTCCTGTTTCCCTGACAAATACAATCTCCAACTATTAAAGTGTAACATCAATCGACATCTCCAGTTGCCTTGACCTATCCACTTCCCTTCTCCACATCCTTTCCCCTTTCATTCCTATCTGCTCTCGCTCCAAATCTTCTGTAACCCCCTTGCCTTGATCGATCCACTATCTTTCTCCACATCCCCTCCTTTACCACTCCTATCTGCTCTTCCTCCAAACCTTCTGTAACCCCTTGCGTGCTAGTGGCTTCCAGCCTTGCTTGGGGTGATAAGCTTAAAAAAAACAAAAAAAACTTGGACAGGTTAAGATTGTAATGATAGGGGAAACATCCTCTTGGTTCGCGGGAAGAAGGTTTTCGAGTGGAACTTACATCTCACCGATGGAATATGGAGGGAATGTGGGTTGTTTGTTTCTATGTAATTTTCTATGGCATGGTGGGTCCTGGCCATGAAGGTTTAGGCCTGGCGGAATCAAGGAATGTAGTTCGTCCGAACACTTTCCATGGTAGTAACGATAGAACAGTGAGAGATTCGCCACATCCCGCTTTTGTGTGTGTGTGTGTGTGTGTGTGTGAGAGAGAGAGAGAGAGGGGGGGAGAGAGAGAGAGAGAGAGAGAGAGAGAGAGAGAGAGAGAGAGAGAGAGAGAGAGAGAGAGAGGGAGGGGGGGTTGGAGGGTGGAAAATAATTCTCCTCCCACTAGGATTCGGAGACGCTTTTTGAACTCTATCAAGAGTGGAAAGTGAGGACCTGGCAACAGTACCCCATTTACGGTCTGATTTGGCTCTTATAAAGGTAGAGGATAGCGTGAGGAGTCAGGTACTTACTGGAGCGATACAGGAAGTCGATCATTTTTCCTGCATCTTTAGCGCTAGTTCGTATATCAGAGTTCCACTTGAGGTCGGGTGTAAACATTTCATCATTTGTTTCCATCGTTAGTCTTCTGTTAATGTCCTGTCATTCGAACAACTGCTTGGAACGAGATTAAAGGAAGCGAGGGAGATTCTGCGCAAGTTTTTACGTGGTATGATTTCAATTTTTCAAGCAAGATGAAAAATCAGTTTTTTTAACACTTTGAAATGAGTATGAATTTACGCTTTTTATCTTTTTTTTTTTACAGATGTCTTGATATATTTCAATAAACCGATCATTGGATTAGCTAATTGCCCAAGTTTCCCAAATATGAAAACTAGTAAAAGAACATCCTTCAACATGTCTGATTAGATAGGTTCGCCTATTGTCCAGTTCACACTCCTCCCTGGTCTTAGGAACAGCAGTAGAGATTTATCTCTTGTTTCCACTTTAGGAATGGGTTTCCGGTTCCTTCTAAAATCTATTTTAACTCTATATTTCTAACATTTCCGCATAAACTCAGAAATTTTATTTACTATTTATTTATTTATTTTCTCTCAATAAGAGGAGATAGGTTCACCTATCACCCGGTTCACACTCCTCCTTGGTATTTCAAACAGGAGTAGAGAAATAACGTTTGTTTCCTGTTTAGGATTGAGTTTCCGGTTTCTTCTAAAGTCTGCTTCAGCTCTGTACTCCTTGTCCGTTCTTACGCTAATCTAACGCAAATCCACATAGTAAACCTCTACCTTGAGTGGCGCTTGGGCCTTGTCTTGGGCCTTGTCTTGGGTAAAAATTAGTAAAAAAAAAATAATTCATTGTGTGTCCCAGGTAAGTAGACCTGGCGGAGCCTATCCCTCTCCAGGTTCCAACTTGAAGGCTCGCGAGCACGTGGCCGCTGATTGCATCGGAGGAACCGTCTGCACATTCGTTTGACTTCAGTTTAATAAGCCATACGTCTAGCGATATCATCACCACACTGGAACCATCCATAGCTATGGAGCCCAGTCTACCTCATCGTGCCAGATGGCTGCTGATTGACTCTACAAGAATGTTCCTCCGCGCTTTGACATTGTTTTATAATTCTGCTGTGTGTCTAGCCACCCTCCCCCTCCTTATCAGAAAACCTGGTGGGGGAACCGGTTTAGTCATCGATGACCAGACCATTCGGCAAGTAGAAATGCGTAACATGGTATCAGTAACACTGGTTGAGTGACCTGATATTCGGAGATTAATTTATTATATTGAAATTGTTTAACATTGTGAATTTTATGAGGAAAGGCTCTCGGCGTGTATTGAATATTTTTTTTCTTTATTGATCGTCGAAATTGCTGCAGTAAAATTTACTAACTCGCAAAGGAGGACAAATTAACAGCTAGTAAATCAGTTACTAGTATTCATGCCTTGGGTATTGTCCTGGGTGATCTGTGGGAGATTGCACACCAAGACCACCACTACATCTCGGTTACAATCGCTCTCTCCCAGATGTGCCGTCGCTTCCCTCTGTCTTTTCTACAAATACTTTCACGGTAACTGATCCGACGAGATACTTTCACTAGTTCCCAAACTGCATGAATTTAAGCGAGCTACTAGCTCGGCATCTCAGTCCCACCATTTCAATGTCGAAACGGTTAAACGTAACCGTCTCTTCTACTCCAATAGCTTCATGTCTCACACTTCCCGTCTGTGGAATTTCCTTCCCCTTACTTGCTTCCCTGATAGCTATAATCTCCAACTATTCAAATGCAATGTCAATCGACATCTCCATATGCCTTGGTCTATTCTCCGTCCTTCTCTTCATCCTTTCCTCTATCACATCTCTTTACACTTGAGCCCACTCTCTGTAATCCCTTGTGTGCTAGTGGCATTCCCGTCTTGCTTGGGGTGAAAAGCTTGAAAAAAAAACCAAACCTGCCGCCGTGCCGTCATAGTGATCATAGGTTTGTCATAGCGATCTTTTTTTTAATCAGTTCACCACAAGTAAGGCAATAAAGCCACTAACACGCTTTAAGACGACCACTACCACAGGCACCGTCATAATGATCATTTTTTTCAAATCATTTCACCCCAAGCAAGACAACAAAGCCAATAAGACGCCAGGGGTAATAATAGGAAGGAAAACATTATTAAGGAGAGAGGACAATAAAAGAACAGCTAATAGTTAAAAGCTATAGATCTATACTGGTAGAGCATTGCAGAATTATAAGGAGAATACTGCTCTACCACTATCGTCAAGATGGTATTGGTCGATTATTTTATTCATCTAGGGTATTTAATTATATCTCTTAGACGAACATCAGCACGAGAAGAAATCGCCCAATCCCATCAGAACGAAACATAGTGTCCTGTTCAGCGTTCTCTGGATGTCTTCGAATAGGGCAGACACCTGAGGAAGGCTGGAGATTACATCGACCAAGATATCAAAATATTCAAGTCCTGGGTATCACGATAAACTACATCTGACATCAAGGCCTCTTATTGGGAGATTGAAGGTTTTGAGTAGCGTGGAAACATCTTTTAATTGCAGGTGCTCCCACGTCCACCCTGACCCGGGGTGGTAGCACCTATTAGGGGTCCCAGCTATGAGTAAATAGCTAACTCCCAAACTGGGGTCAAAACAATATGAAAGTGTAAAAATAGGTTTTAATTCCAGAAATACTTTGTTAAAAAATTATTACCAGCAATAAATTTTTGGAGAAAAATTATTACCAGCAATATATTATTACCAGCAGTATATATTTGAAAAAAAAAAACCCAGCTATACATTGAAAAAAAAATTACCAGCAATACATTTTTGAAAAAAATACCAGCTATACATTTAAAAAAAATTACCAGCAATACATTTTTGAAAAAAATACCAGCTATACATTTAAAAAAATTACCAGCAATACATTTTTGAAAAAAATACCAGCTATACATTTTTTTAAAATTTACCAGTAATACATTTTTAAAAAAAATACCAGCTATACATTTAAAAAAATTACCAGCAATACATTTTTGAAAAAAATACCAGCTATACATTTTAAAAAATTACCAGCAATACATTTTTGAAAAAAATACCAGCGATACATTTAAAAAAATTACCAGCAATACATTTTTGAAAAAAATACCAGCTATACATTTAAAAAAATTACCAGCAATACATTTTTGAAAAAAATACCAGCGATACATTTAAAAAAATTACCAGCAATACATTTTTGAAAAAAATACCAGCGATACATTTAAAAAAATTACCAGCAATACATTTTTGAAAAAAAAAAAAATTACCAGCAATAAAAATCTTGTCGGCATTAAATAACCCATTGAGTTTGATATGCCGTAAAACTAAGCAAAGCAAAGCAAACCTTTTGCTTAAGTTAAACGTCAACATTTTGTCTTGATTACTGTCAACGATTGGTATATTTAACGGTATATACGACATGCGACTCCACCCTGCCGAAAAACGTCTAAAGATACCTCCCACATCTTATTTGTGAAGCACACAAATTGAAAACGAAAAAGCAACTCGTTTATAGGCAACTGTACAGGTGGTCCGAAAGTTTTGACACCACCTACCAAAAAATAATGAGGACAATAGAACAAAAAGTAAGACAGTAATACAAAACACATGTACTGGATTCAGTTTATTCACTTTCATTGTCGCTGTCACACATCGAGAAGGTCTTTATGAACACCATCATTTTCGTGGCACGAAATGATGTGATATTTTACGAAGCTGTGCTTTGTTGATTATTGCAAAGGCTCTCCGAACGGCGTCATTCAAGTGATGGGCATTCCGGTAACGTTCATGTGAAACTCTCTCCTTCATAATACCCCACAGAGCGTTGAAATAGAAAATTATATTATGTAGGGGTAACAAGACTTTCGGAGCACCCTGTACTCTAAATTTGACTAAATTTTAAGTAACTCCATTAGTGATGTATGCGCGGCAATTAAAAAAAAATAAAATATAACAAAAAAACAAATACAATTAAATAAAGAGTTTTTTTTTATTCAATATCAATTCACCCCAAGTAAGGCGATAAAGCCACTAAGAAGCAAAGTGGGGGGAGGTGAACTGAGAGTGAAAAAAAAAACGGTATTAAATGGGATTACAGTGATCATCAAACTTTTTTCTCTTTGCCGCATTTTCAGAAGTAAAATTTGCTCGCACATCAACAAATTTTATGCGATAAAAAAGTACATAAAAAACCAGAGAGAGAGAGAGAGAGAGAGAGAGAGAGAGAGAGAGGGAGAGAGAGAGAGAGAGAGAGGGAGAGGGGGGAGAGAGAGGGTTAAAGGGAGATAACCCTGGATATCTAAATCAGAACATTATCATAGATAACTCACTCCTCCAATTTGCGGCCCCTAGTTACTATATTCTTAATACTTGACATAATGCGAAAATATCACAATGATAAAATCGGTCAATAATTACTTATAACTATTTATACTGGGATTCATGCGTGTAATTGCAAGTAATCCATAATAATATTTCAAATTTTAAAATCATATTTATTTTTGGCATATGAATTTTTAAAAAACTATTTCTAAATCTTTGATTGTCTTTCAATCATTCCGCCTCACCGGCTATCCTCTTCCGCCGCACCTATGAGGCGCGCTCGACCGTTTTGGGAACAACTGGGATAGAGGATTTCGGTTGACGTTGCAATTTTTGAAGATCGTAGTTGGCAGGAGAGTAAAAAGCCGAAAGAAAATTACTAAATTAAGCACGTCGGAGAACCCAGGCGTCGGAGAACCGAGTTCGAATCGCAGTCGAATTCATTACATTCACTTAGGTTCTAATTAGGTTCTGAGGTATGAAACCAACTCATCTCCCCCCCTAGCTATGGCTAGATAGTAGAACAGAATGGGTTCTATAGCTTTGGGTGGCAACCAGTCTATGAGAAGGAAAACTGTATGTAGCCCTGACGAAGCAAATACTCCGCAGCTAAGAATCGTTGATCCAAACTACTGTTGGCTCCTTTTTTAAAAACTGTATTCAAGGATTCTACCAGTTTTTTAAAACTGTATTCAAGGATTCTACCAGTTTTTTAAAACTGTATTCAAGGATTCTACCAGTTTTTTAAAACTGTATTCAAGGATTCTACCAGTTTTTTAAAACTGTATTCAAGGATTCTACCAGTTTTTTAAAACTGTATTCAAGGATTCTACCAGTTTTTTAAAACTGTATTCAAGGATTCTACCAGTTTTTTAAAACTGTATTCAAGGATTCTACCAGTTTTTTTTAACTTTATTTATATTGTTGTCTCTTTCATTCCTATTCGTTAGACACAGTAGAAAAAAATAAGCAACTATATTTGAGTTCTAATACTTGCGCATAAGTTAAGCAACTGGAGTCCAGGTCAAGATTCTAAATTATTTACAAAAAATGTGTAAAAGCTAATGTTTAACTAGACACCATAGACTACTGATACTTGTAGCAAGTTTTTTTGTTGAATCGTTTCACCCCAAGCAAGGCGATATTGCCACTAAAACGCAAGGGAATACTGAATGTGAAAGAGAATGAGAAGACTTTAGGGAGGAGGAGTGAGGAAAAGGACAATAAAGGAACAGAGTTCAAGAAAACGGAAGATGGCGATTAACGTTAAATTGTTGAAGGTTGTAGTTATCCGGGATGCAAGAAATAATAAGGGACTTCCACAGGTGGGAAGTGCGAGAATGTCAGTGGTGAAATTGTTCAGCATTCACTGCCGTATAGGAGAACTGATATTTACAGCAGGTAGTAGATTTCCTGTTGACGTTCTCAATGGTTTTGGATTCAGTGTAGTCATTGTACGCTAATATTTAATCCATAGCTGGGGAGAGAAGAGACAGATTCGGAAGGGTATTTGCACCTCTGAATGCAATACACTAGCGTGGAATTTAAACAGTATTCTGATTCCAATTTCGTTGATGATTTTATTTAACTGACTTTCCCTCGAAGGATGTGACGCGAGGTTATTTTTTTAAAACTAACATCTGAATTGCTCAAAGAAGTCTGTTCATCCTGTTGGTCAAAAATGTCATCAGCAGCAGCAATGACGTCATCATCACTGCAGTAATGGTTCCCAGCCAATTGCGTTTTTTTTTCATTTTGGAGAACTGATCATAGATGAGGCCAAATCAAGACAATAAGGAGAGTGATCAACCAGTTCAAAGCCACAGTCACGCCATCCATGCACACAAGCTCATCAGGGTGGTGTCCACCAGTCTTCCCCTATGTCCCTCTTGCTCTTGATATACCCTGTGAGGATCAAGTTCTCTAAGCCGTCCTTCCTCATTAGAGTAGTTAAAAAGCAGAGAGAACTGTCACCTGAAGATATTGATTAGTCATTTCATTTACCTAGCTATGACTACATTTCTTGCGCTTATTTTTGTTTTATTATTTAAGGCGATAATGGCTCTCCACAACTTCATTTCTCTTACACGTTGCAGTTTATTATTTCAATCGGTATTTATTTATCAATGTATTTTCCCATTTATCTGAGTCGCTTCAGTTATTCACTAAATTTACATTTGCCTGACACAAGGCTACAACAAGAGGGTACTCAGTGAGAATCGAACTCACTAAAAAAGCAAGGATCTTATCTATCTCAGACTGTTCAACTCTATCTATTCAGATCTTTCTATCCCAGACTTCAATTCTTTCTATCTACCTGTGTGTGCGCCTGTCTGAGTGTCTGTGTCTGTCTCCCTATCTGATTGTCTGTCTACTTAGCTGTTCAGCTGTCTGCCTACCCGTCAATTTCCCTATCTGTAGGTCTGGCTGTTTGTCGACCTCTCTGTCTGATTACTTGTATTTCTCCGTCTGTCAGTTCATCTACGTCTCTGTTCTTCTACCTGTCCATATAACTATCGATCTGTTTATCCGATTGTCGGTTTATATTTATACCAGTATTCCTGCCTATCTATCTATCTATCTATCTATCTATCTATCTATCTATCTATCTATCTATCTATCTATCTATCTATGTGTTTGTCTACATTATCTATCTATCTATCTATCTATCTATCTATCTATCTATCTATCTATCTATCTATCTATGTGTTTGTCTACATTATCTATCTATCTATCTATCTATCTATCTATCTATCTATCTATGTGTTTGTCTACATTATCTATCTATCTATCTATCTATCTATCTATCTATCTATCTA
>OZ038502.1:58714559-58794559 GCA_964036315.1 Acanthosepion esculentum
GAACCATCTAACCATCCACGACAATAGGATCATAATCATCACCTCCAAGACGTTTAGAGCTAGCAGAAAACACGGAACCAAAATCACCTTAGATGCCGGGATGTATAATATTAAATGCCTGCAATGCCCTAAAACCAATATAGAAGAAACTTCTAGAAACGTAAAAACCCGCATCTGTGAATGCAAGAGAGACCTCATTTGGGACTACCCACTAAATTTTCTCATAAAACACAGAAACAAAACAGGGCATAACTTTGATTTTATAAAAAATACTTCCCTAATAATAATAATAAAAATACTACCCTAATAATAATTAAAAAATCTACCCTAATAATAATAAAGAATACTACTCTAATAAAAAAAAATGCTTCATTACGAAGAAAATGAATATTAATCCATTTCCTTCCATCGATAAGCACACAGCAGACCCACTTTTTTTTAATATATCACCAACATTCATGAAACCTATACTAAAAGAATGTAAGATCCATATACATGCAGTCTTTCACTCCAATACACCAAATATATCCCGATACACTCAAAAGTCATATATAATAGCAATAACAATAATAATATCTATAATAGTTTAGTTGATTTTGTTTAGCAACATAGCAACACCTGACTTTATGGCTTCAGCTAAATAAATTTTAAAAACAATTGTATGCCTTCAACTAGAGATAAAATATACTGTTTCTATAAAATGTATTGTTGGTAATTTTAATATAAATCTATATTGCTCGTAATATTTTTATGTAAAATGTATTGCTGGTATTTTTACTATAAAAATGTACAATAATCCCTCGATTAATACGTAATCGATTAATGTCTTTTCGATTAGTGCGCTAAAATCTTTTATATACCAAAATTCAATTAGTACAAAAATAATACTCGATCAATTCGGTAAAATATTTTTCAGTTGAACCATAGAAATTGAAAATTGTTTTTTTTTTTTATCGATGTATCCATTAACTGCACTAATCGCGGGATTCCTGTATTTTTATACTTTCATAGTGTTTTGTTTTTGTTTGGAGGGTGGGGGGGGGTTCACTATTTGCCCATAGTTAATTATCCTACAGTATGACAATATAAAATCGACCAAGAATGATGATATATATAATCAGGAAAAAAGCTGGTGAAGAGGTGAAGAAGAAAATGAATACAGATGATTTCGGCGAGACTGAAAAAAATTCTTTCAAAAAATGTTCTTTCAAAAAATTTTGAAACTACCAGCATCTCTCGTTTCGTGCGCATGTGTAGACATGGCAACATCAACAAAGTTCAGTCCGATGAAATCATAACGAATGAAACATGTCACAAAAAACCTTTCCAGTTGGTCATATTTTTCTAAATAATGTTTGTTGATATATAAAATTATATATCGTTATGTCATATATATATATATATATATATATATATATATATATATATATATATATGTATATATAGTCAAACCCACCAAGGTTTCACTTAGGCAGATCGTCAGGGACCCTGACGATCTGCCTAAGTGAAACCTTGGTAGGTGTGTCTGGCTCATTAGGTTTGACTAGGTTTGCTCTACGCTTGTATTGAGCTCTTTAGTTAGTTGTTTACTCGTATCGTGTATATATATATATATATATATATATATTATGTGAGATTATAATAAATATATTTTGAAATCGCTACACAAAAACTGTCATGTTTCAATTCTATGATTGTCTTTCTTCAGGCGATACAATTATAGCATTGAAACATGAAAGCTTTTGTGTAGCGATTTCGACATGTTTTATTATAAGCTCTTATAATAAAATATTATATATATATATATTATAAGAGATTATACTAAAACATTTCGAAATGTTTTATTAGAATCTCTTATAATAAAAATATTATATATATATATATATATATAATGCTAAAATATTTCGAAATCGCTACACAAAAGTGTGTATATATATATATATATATATATATATATATATATATATATATATATAATATTCTTATTATAAGAGATTATAATAAAACATTTCGAAATCGCTACACAAAAGTTTCGTGTTTCAATACTACGACTGCATTTCTTCAGGCTAGGGTAAGTAATTGGTGATTAAATGATTTTTAAGGAAAAAAAGGATCGTTCGATTAGCAAGGTCGAATTCACTGCTTATAAACTTCAATCTTCCATGAATCTCTCACGTACATTCATAACTGGTCATGGCGTATCAAATGTAAACAAATGACGTCACACATGTAATGGACAAAGTCCGATAATTATTTAAAGATAGTTTTATGTTTAACATTCTTTTTATAGATACAAATATTTAAGTAAATGCCCTGTTTATAATAAACAGTATTAAATAACATTTACCGGCCCGAATGTCCGAGAAATCTTCATAGAAAATATTCGTCCTTCGACAGGATTCGAACCTTTATCAATGCAAACAATGAAAGCTAAATGTTTTTCATTTGATAACGAAAAGCATTTCGCCTTCACTGTGTACCTTGAGAAAATCAGAAGACGAAACGCAACAGTAAAAACTTAGATTTTTTTCAATTGTCATTCTTATACTATATATATATATATATATATATATAGGCATGTACCTTTCTTTCAAACATGTTATGTTGAATATGACAGACTGGAAAAGGAACTGTAAAAAGTGTCCGTCGTATTTGTTGTCTCAAACGTTTTCGGCCACTTCTTTAGTCATTTTCAATGGGTTTGTTTCTAATTGTTGTTAATTTATTTTCACGGCTGCATTTTAAGGTGCATTGTGTGATGCATATTATATGATAGTAGCGTTTATTCTGAGTCCCACGTGCCTGGAATTCAGGTAGTCGTCTTTTAAAAAAAAAAAAATCAACAAAAAAAAACTTTTGCCCAATGTTTCCTTGTTAAATAATGTACGGTTAATATAGAGCGCTTCTATCGCGGCGAGATGTTTTCTGTTACGGGACGTTTGAATCATGAACGCGATATATATATATATATATATATATATATATATATATATATATATATCGAGTTTCGATCCTAGCTAGAGGCAACCGGACGTCTAGCCACACTGATGAGCTGTGAAACAGCGAAACAGTCTGTCTGTGGATGACAAAAATATTGGCTCGTGAAAAATTAATTTCGGTTGAGCTCTCTGGTTTGAGGTGTGAATTTGTAAACTGACTATTTAAGCTAATATTGCACGACTCTTCGGCAGAATTGAGTCACTGTCTGTCACTGTGTGTTTATCTAAATCTAAAAATAAACACGCTACAATTCACCTTCATCCCTGACCGTGCGCTGACGGCTTAGTGGGAGAAGTTCTGACTGACGCAAATTCAGTCGGGTTTCGATCCAAGCTAGAGGCAACCGGACGTCAAGCCACACTGATGAGCTGTGAAACAGCGAAACAGTCTATCTGTGGATGACAAATATATATATATATATATATATATATATATATATATATATATATATATATATATATATATCACGTTCATGATTCATACATCCTATATATAAATAAATAAATATATATAAATAAATATGTAGCTAAATGGTATAGCACGTCAGATCAAATGTCGGATTCCGTATAGGAATACAAGTCCGAAACCTGTCGGAGAATTCATATTATCTACGAAATTTCTCGAACATTCAGGATGGTAAATGTAATTAATACTGTATAATTAAAAACAGAGAATTTACTTCAATAAATTGTATCTATAAAAATAACGTATAAACAGAAAATATATTAAATAATATAATTATATAAAGGGTGTTCCAATAACTTGGACCGATTTTAAATGTGAATTAAGTTTAAGCGTCTAATGATTTTTCTTCTTTTTCTTTCATATTTACAACTTAAGTCTTTGGCAATTTCAACCATGGAAAGATTAACAGTCAAACAACGTGTTAAAGTTATCGAAGCCTATTACGAAAATTGACGTTCAAACAGAAATGAATTTCGCGCACTTCGCGATTTTTTTGGTCAACATAATCGACCAACCGAGAGTGCGATTGGAAAAATTGTTCGTAAATTCAAACAAACTGGGTCGGCGGCAGACGTGAAAACACCATTGCGTGTTCGTTTACGCCGTTCAGTTGAAAACCTTGCTGCAGTGCACGAGAATGTGGCCGAAAATCCAGACCCTCTCTATTCGTCATCGCGCGCCGGAATTGAACCTATCCACAACAACGTTACATCAAATTTTGACAAAAGATTTGTCTCTACATGCTTACAAAATTCAATTGACACAAGAACTGAAACCTGCTGACCTGTTGGAGCGCCGTACATTATTTAGTTGGATGCACGAGCAAAGACAAGTCGATGAAGATTTTTCGCAAAAAATCCTCTTTAGTGATGAAACCCATTTTCATCTTGGTGGATTCGTTAATAAGCAGAATTGTCGCATTTTAATTGATGAAAATCCAAAGAAGATTGTTGAAAAGCCACTGCATCCACAAAAGGTCAGGGTTTGGTGTGCATTTTTGCTAGCGGAATCATTGGGCTGCATATTTATAAATTTGAACGTCCATTTTCGTAATAAGCTTCGATAACTTTAACACGTTGATTGTTAATCTTTCCACAGTTGAAATTGTCAAAGAGTTGTTAAATCTGAAAGAAAAAGAAGAAAATCATTAGACACTTAAACTTAATCCACTTTTAAAATCGGTCTAAGTTATTGGAACACCCTATATATATATATATATATATATATATATATATATATATATATATATATATATATATATATATATATATAGGATTGCTGTATACGGAATAAATTCCAATAACCAAAAATACTATTATTAAAAGAGTGCTCTATACAGAGTAGAGCAAATATAATTTATACAAAAATTACATGTTGAATGTCGAATAAAGAGAAAACTCTTTCAACATCATCACATGGTAAGACACCAGAAGTGTTGAAACAAAATGGCTATTTTTATAGTGATTTTATAACATATTTATGTTATAATTTTCGAATAAATTATATATATATATATATATATATATATATATATATATATATATGGCAAAGTGGAAAACGTTATTGTGTGACGCGTTTCGTCCTTTTGGAATTCATCGGATTAAATTTCTGACATTGGTGCAACTTCACACGAACAAAGGATGCTGTGAATTTAAATTTATTTTTTTTGTATATAATCTATATGATTTCATTATAATTTTCTTTCTGTCACTTTCGTTATTAGATATCCCACACTGTGATAATAGAAAATCTGCCAGAAATAGTGAAATATTGTAAAAGCCCGGACGCAAACTTACTGTGTATTAGCTTGCAATCAAAGCACTCTCTAGTCATTCTTTTCTCCTTTGATCAGAGTAGAACTTTTGATGTCACAATTGTGGTCAGTCTTATTACAGTGAGCAACTGATGCATTTGATGTATTATTTTGTAAAATGTCCCTTTTGTGTTCCTATAATCTTTTATCTAGATTCCTTGAGATTTATCTAAACTCAACATAAAATTTGTTACTACTACATGTAAAAAAATTAAAAATCAATACTAAACAAAATAATAAGATAAAACGTGAAGGAGGAATTTACTCGATCGCCTGAAATATTCATCACAAAAAAAACATAAAGGAGAAACATTATTTTAAGAAGTATGCAGAAATAAAAAGATTTAAAATTTCACTGAAACAGACTTTAAGCACTTCTATCTTACCTTTATTTTTTATTTCTTTCATTCGTATGTATTTGTTTGCCTACGCAATCAAAACGGAATTGTCCTTTATTTATGAGGTATTGACAGGAGACGTTAAACACTTCTTTCTTTCTTTCTTTCTTTCTTTTCTTTCTTTCTTTCTTTCTAGCCAAATCCCCGTCTTACGAACATTTCTTTTAATAATAATTTTAAAATAAATCAGCAGACGATATTATTTTATTTATCGTAACTATTTTTTTTTGCCTTATTCGGTTTCCATCGTTCAATATTGTGCATCTGAAAAATGCCGCTTTTATTTCAGTCGACATAGATTCACGGCCTTTTGGTTGCGATCAAAGTGTAGGGTCTGTTCTTATCAGCTTAATTTGATACTCTCTCCCCGCTTCTACCTTCCCATCATTTTTTCTTTCTTTCATTTTCTTACTGAAAACAAGTAATGTATTTTCCCTCTTTTCCACGCGCTCAAAACGCAGAATAGTCCGTTATTTATGAGGTAGTGATCGGGCATAACGGCCGTGCTGACAAACGACGGGCTGGACAAGCACAGTTACAATAGGATACTGAAATGCAGCGCAGTAATTACATGTTGATTGCCTCCCCAGAAGAGCAGACCGGTACTCTCCTCTTGTCTCTGCCGGCGAAGCGAACGAGTTAGTGTCGAAAGTGGTCTCTGCATTCCTACACTTAAAAGATTAATTGATTATATCATTTACCCGACCAAGGGAGTCGGTCGGAGGTTTACGTCCCAGCCTGCGCAGAAGAGGCGAGGAATAATGTTTGGTTAAATGTTAAGGACCTGACCTGGCTGAGTGCGCTCTTCCTCTCCATTTGCTATCATCTGAGGATTAAGAACGTCAAGTATATATGCAATCTTTGAAACATGAACCCCCCCCCCAAAAAAAAAACCCCAACCAAACAAAAAAAAACATGTATGTCAAAAATTTTCTTCACATACATTTTTTTTGCCCTTTAGGATGTCTCAAGAACTAGTTGCGCGATCTTGTTTTAAATTTGCAGCTAACCGTAAGGGACTTTACTGTATATGAACAAGCAGAACTTCTACTCCGAGGTTACTCTTTCGGTACTGGGACGCTATTCAGTGCGCTTGTGGAAGATGTGATATTCAAAGTGATCAGCTTTCTGGCCACAATATCGCATCACTCAGGTATTTCCGCTTCCAACTACAGTCCCGATGTGGCTTCCTGGAACATAGATATTTCATACCGTCAGTCAGATTAAGGAAAAAATAAATAGCCAGCTAATGGCGATTCGAATTAGGACTTAACAGAGTTTTTTTTTTAAAGTGAAAGGTACGCTGGGATATGTTTGCGTGATTCCAAGGGGAGTACTTTGATACAAACTTAAGAGCAATTTCGCTAGGCAGGATATTTTGTTAATATTAACTTAGTCACGGATCAACAAGTATGATACACCCAGTATGGATAGAGCTCATTACAGCAGGAGTGGTCTGATCCCTGTTTTACAATGAATCAACATCTAAGAATAAATATAAGATTTAATTTGGATTATATATAACAAAATGGCGAAGAATCATTTTTGTAAAATGAGAGAGAGGGGTGTATTGATTGATTAGTTTTTACAGCTTAACAACCTTTTGTAGGTGACTTAAAGGAAGAAAATATTTTTAGATTGTAAGGATTTTTTGAGATAGAATTTACTGATATTTACTGACATTTAACCCATAGCTGGTGGGAGAAGGGATGGCGTCTTACACTTTACAAGGGTATTTGTGCGTAAGTGAATATGACGAACCCAACTGGAATTAGAACTCGTCTCTGCGATTTCCTATTCCGAGCCGTTATGCATTACACCACCAACTGTAAGCACTTGGTATTCCCAAGAGGTCACCCATCTAGATACTGACCAGATTCGACGTTGCTTAACTTTGGTGATCGTACCAGAACAAGAGAGAGAGAGAGAGAGAGAGAGAGAGAGAGAGAGAGAGAGAGAGAGAGAGAGAGAGAGAGAGAATTATATAACGCCATGGTTTTTCTCATGTCAGTTGTGTTTGATCGTATAGCAAAAATGTCTTCATCTTCTTCCCCCGATTAAGCCACCTTTGTGTCTGATTGATTCGTTTTCTACGGCTTATCAACACTATGAAGGTTATTTAGAGCCATAAAGTATTTAAGATTGTAGGAATTTCGGGTTGGGGTGGCGTGGGGTTTTGATGTCTGATAATAAGAGTTTACAGTTGCTGGGAGTGAAACGTGTTATCTAGCCTGTTATCTAGTCAAGTCTTACTAATTAACGAATAGCTAGCAAAGTTTATTGTTTTAAAAAATGATGATTAGAATTGTAATAAAGCCTAAACACATAAATCTATACATTTTCTTTGTTCTTGAGAATTTACAACAAAAATATTAAACACTATTAGATTATTTATTTACACTATTTATTCATTAGACAGTTTATTGGAATGGTTACCAGTTGGTTTAAAAACTTATATAATAGTAAATAATAAGGATTTCCTTATAGTTGGTTCACATATTTTAATAATTTAGTAAATGATTATTAATTTATGAAAAAATTGTTTTCATATTTCTTTCTTTATAAATTGGTAAATGATAAATATTGCATTGTATTTAGTTTTAAATGGATTAGGTTTTTTAGGATGTTGTAAATCTAAAATTATTTTTGTAAATAAACAAACTAATTTTTTTTGTAGCAAATTCTCAAAAACAAAAAATTACTTTCATTATACGTTTAGGTTTGATTCCCAATCTAATCATTACTTTTTAAAACGTCCTGGGTATGACGATAAACTGCATCCGCGTCCTGGGTATGACGACAAACTGCATCCGCGTCCTGGGTATGACGACAAACTGCATCCGCGTCCTGGGTATGACGACAAACTGCATCCGCGTCCTGGGTATGACGATGAACTGCATCCGCGTCCTGAGTATGACGATAAACTGCATCCGCGTCCTGGGTATGACGATAAACTGCATCCGCGTCCTGAGTATGACGATAAACTGCATCCGCGTCCTGGGTATGACGATAAACTGCATCCGCGTCCTGAGTATGACGATAAACTGCATCCGCGTCCTGGGTATGACGATAAACTGCATCCGCGTCCTGGGTATGACCATAAACTGCATCCGTGTCCTGAGTATGACGATAAACTGCATCCGCGTCCTGGGTATGATGATAAACTACGTCCAACAGCAGGGACTCTGATAATACATTTTCGGAAAAATAATGTTGCCAGCTGTACAATTTTGGAAAAGTATTACCTGCTATATTTTTTTTGAAAGAATAGTGTTTCCGGCTATACATATTTGAAAAAAATAATATTACCAGCTATACATTTTTGGAAAAAATAGTATTACCAGCTATACATTTTTGGAAAAAATAATATTACCAGCTATACATTTTTGGAAAAAATAATATTACCTGCTATATGTTTTTGGAAAAAAATAATATTACCAGCTATACATATTTGAAAAAAATAATATTACCAGCTATACATTTTTGAGGAAAAAAGACGTTACCAGCTATACATTCCAGAAATAAAAATTCTTTTTCGGCATTAAATGACCCATTGAGGTTGATATGCCGTAAAACAAACCAAAACAAACCTACTTTTTAAAATAATAAACTCTGCCGAAGAGTGAAGGTCGTTAGAAAAGCGGTGTTATGGGAAAAACGTCCTTTTGACATTACGTCTTACTGCGGGCGCGTTTATCCATATTTGTCAAAATTACATTCATACCATTATCAAAGGCATTTGCGCGTAAGCGGATATAACGAACCCAAATAGAATTGGAACTCGGCTCTCGGATTAACAATCCCGAGCTATTATCCATTATACCACCCGCACATCCAGCCTTACAGCACTTGGTTTGGTTTGGTTTGCTTTGTTTTACAGCTTTATCAACCTGAATGGGTTATTTAATACCAACAAGATTTTTTATTGCTGGTAATATTTTTTTGAAAAATGTATTGCTGGTAATTTTATTTTTTTAAAATGTATAGCTGGTAATATTTTTTTCAGAAATGTATAGCTGGTAATATTTTTTTCAGAAATGTATAGCTGGTAATATTTTTTTCAAAACTGTATTGCTGGTAATATTTTTTTTCAAAAATGCATTGCTGGTATTAATGTATGGCTGGTAATAATTTTTCTTCAAAAATTTATAGCTGGTAATAACCTTTTACAAAGTATTTCTTGTATTAAAACCTATTTTTACACTCTCATAGTGTTTTGACCACCTGTTTGGAGGTCAACTATTTGCCCATAGCTGGGACCCTAACCGGTGCTACCACCCCAAGTAAGGATGGAGCTGGAAACACCAGCAATTAAGAGTTGGTTCCATTCTCCTCAAAACCTGATCAGAGGCCTTGCTGTTGGATGTAGTTTATCGTCTTACCCAGGACGATACAGCGGTCACCCATCAAGGTACTTAGCAAACACAATATTGCTTAACTTCGGTGATCTTACGGCAACTGGCGTTTTAACAATCCGCAATCTCGTTTGTGTCTGATCAGACGTGTTAAATCGTGAGGCGCCATTGACAATCCCGGGTCCTGACCCTCCTAACTTCTCGCTACTCTTTCAACTTTCCCACAAGCATTATACGAAACCCTCTCTATCCCATTTTGTGTCCCCTAATCTTCCCTTAAGCCAGAGTTAATTTTTCTCCTTAAGTGACTCATTTGCAGAAAAAACAAATAGACGTTTTAGAAGTCTTAGCTTTCTATTGAGTAATGTATAAAATTGTTTCTTAACTGTATTAGGCAGGCCGCATCTTTTCCCCCTATCATGAGTCTAAGTCATTTCTGATAACTGAAAACGAATAACAAATAGCAAGACTCCGCACCTGCAGTCGACATTGTTCCAGACTTTCACTTTCTGACACTCAGAGATGCAATCTTTTATTCCCTAAATGTTTATTATTTTAAAAAATCTTTTCTCTTTCTTTCCCTATTTTTATTCCTATTAGTTTCTTGTGGAAAACCTAATTTTATAAAAAGCTTTCAGTCTGAAAACACAATGTTTATGGCTCAATCACAACTATAGACTTATCGAGAATTACTTTAAACTCACTTTTGACAAAGTTGGGTAACTGAATGACAAAATGGATGAAAATCTATGTAACGCGCCTCGTCCTTTAAAAGGGACTTCAACAGACTAAAATAATGTCCTTACTGGTGAAATGATATTTCTTTTCGGATTTCTTTTTGAATTTGTAGGTCTGATGAATTGGATCGTGATGACGATTCCAATGTAATAAATTATAACCATGGAATATTAGTGTTTGAGCCTTTTATATTATATTCTTGCTCTGTACTGGACATTGAGTTTTACCTGGATTCTTGGGAATATATATATATATATATATATATATATATATATATATATATATATATATATATATATATATATATATCTAAGAATCCATATATATTTCCAAGAATCCATATATATATATTCCCAAGAATCCATATATATATATATATATATATATATATTGACCATTAATATTATCAATATATATATATATATATATATATATATATATATATATATATATATATATATATATATATATATATATATATATATATAGGTGGCCACTCGTATTCGAAGATACCCGTCTACAAGGGCGACTAGCCAATCCCTATTGCAGACGCTCGCTCAGGCACATTTGTGTTTGTTCAATACCCACAGAGCCCACCTGTCGTATATACTGCAACTATGCTGAGCAGACCGTAGTTACAGTTTCTGGGAGAGAAACGTGTTATCTAGCGTGATGAGCAATTTGAACAAGGCCAGCACGCTCAAGACCTCGGCCACGATGACTTGTGGCTTGCACAGGTATCGACGGCCCACAAGTGTTCCGTCTACCCAATTTCACTCACAAGGCTTGGGTCAACCCGTGGTAGGGTTTTCAGACACTTTCCAAAGTTGGATCGATCCAATCTGATGACACCAGGAAGTCGCCTCCTGACAAATCGGCCATAGTGAGATTCAAATACGGGTTTCATGGTCACACACACACACACACACACACACACACACACACACACACACACACACACACACACAGACATATATATATATATATATATATATATATATATATATATATATATATATATATAGGGAAAGGAGGTAACA
This sequence comes from Acanthosepion esculentum, assembly GCA_964036315.1. Lineage (NCBI taxonomy): Eukaryota > Metazoa > Mollusca > Cephalopoda > Sepiida > Sepiidae > Acanthosepion > Acanthosepion esculentum. The sequence continues at coordinate 58,726,369 of OZ038502.1, forward strand.
TAAACGAAAACATAGTTTAATTGTTCACTGAGAGGATACACTAAAGATGTAGGGAGCCTAAATGACAAATTTCTCTGTCGTCCGACGAGTCGAGACGCAACAGTTCGGTCGATCCCACACTTCAACAATAGAACAGCTGTGAAGTAAGGTAAAACGTTGGAAGACGTTGAATGCACTTTTACCGTGGAAGAGTAATAAATTAGTGCACTTTCTATATATTTTCACATTGCTATAATATTCCCTCTTCTAATTATAACGGCATTTTTCTACGTCGTAATCATGGCCAGATTCATTACGACGAACGACTAAAGCATTGGGTGTTTTTTTGCGTGTTCTTCGCACTAATAGCTTTGTAAAAGGTATGAAGTAACCCGTGCTCATAGATATGGCGAAAATAACAATGAAGGAAAAATTGCTGAGGTCAGGAATATTTCCTTGATGTTGGTACCACATAACCCAGTACAATATGTCGTATATTATTTGGAGTGCGGCTCCTGCAAATATTACCATAGCCCTAAAAGATAACATAAAGTGATTTTACTTACGGACGAATGTAGTTCATCAGAGAGAATTTGTCATGAGAATAGAGATACAGGAGCTAGAGGCTTGTAATATTGCGTCTGTGGGAAAGAGGATTGTAGAATAGAACACAGTTAATCACTCACGAGGCCGTGTAGAAGCTTTTGAAGTGTCAAGGCTGGAAAATGAAGATTGGGGTGCGCCAGGTCAGATATGAATGTAATACTCTATTTTGGGCCGGCTCTGTAAAGATAGAGAATTTCAAGAGAATGGTAAGCAGAGTCTGGTGCCGTCTAGAGTGGTACCAGGAACTGACCCCGATCTCAAGTGGAACGCTAAAGATGTAGGTAAAATGATCTAATCCCTGTACCGCTCCAGTAAGTACCTGATTCCTCATGTTATCCTCTACCTTTACAAGGGCCAGATCAGTCCGAAAATGGAGTACCGTTGTCATATTTTGGCGGGAGCTGCCCACTCCTCATTTTACAGTTCAAAAGCGTCTCTGAATCCTTTGTGGAGAAGAATTATTTTCCACCCTCCAACCTCTCTCTCACAGGCGCGATGTGGTGGGGATGTGATGAGCCTCGCACTGCTATATCGCTACTTCCATGGAACGTGCTTGGACGAACTACATTCCTCGGTTCCTCTAGGTCTAACCTTCACGGCTAGAACCCGCCATGCGATCATGATTCTCCACAACTTCATGCCTTTTGTTGCTCTAACCCACAGGCGGGATGTGGCGAGTCTTTCACAGCTCTATCGCTACTTCCATGGAAAGGGCTTGAACGAACTACATTCTGCCAGGTTTAACATTCACGGCTACGACCCGCCATGTCACTTACATTGTAGCAAACCACCCATATTCCCTCGGTATTCCGTCGGTGAGGAGTAAGTTCCACCCGAACAGCTTCTTCCGGCGAACCACTGCTCTGTGAAACCGACTCCCAAGAGGATGTTTCCCCGATCACTACAATCTTACGCTGTTCAAATCTAGAGTTAACTGTTATCTTCCCTTCTTATCCATCTAAAATATTCCTTAACCTAGCCCCCTAGTTCGAGTGGTTTCCGGGCTTTGTACAGAGCGAACCATACTGTAAAAAATCCCTGTATATCAAGAATGAATCGTATATATAAGTTCCACATGAGGCATTGGGTGAGATTGAGTCCCAATAGATGTTCAAGGTAAGGAGTCTCCTTAAGAGACCACCCATCTACCATTCCATCATCTTTAGCAATAGATCGGATATATGAGTTCCACTTGAGGTCTGGGGTGAGATTGTGTCCCAACAGACTGATACAACCGATCAAACATGATAGGCGAAATTTAAGGTCTGTTCAGTGGTGATGGAAAGTTACTAATTTAGTGGTATTGAATGTTACGAGCCACCCCACCCCCCTTTATCTGTTAGAGATAGATCAGAGAAGAGATCAGCTGCTATCTAGACTTTTAGAGGTGAACTTATTCACCCTCTGACTATGGAAGGCTATTAAGGTTTTAAGATACGTTACGTCCCTTTTCGTTACAATTAGCTTTTCTTGGATTCATTCGTTTTTACGGCTTATCAACCCTTTGCATGTGACTCAAAGGCAGGGACTATTTTTAGATTGTAAGAATTGTTTTGTGGATAATATAAGTTCAGTGATAAATTATAATCTGAAAACATTTTCTGGCAATAACCTCACGGATGACGAAGAAGCTTAAAGTGACACGTGTTGTTCTTCTGACGAATGTTGTGGATGTCCGAGAAATACGTTTTAAAAAGGAATATACGAGAAAAACTATAAAGAAGCTGTACATAGCAATCTGAACGAGAGAGCTGAAATTTATTTTGTGGATCGGGAGGGGGTGTCATATAACGAGGTAAGAAGGCTTGGAGAAATTAACTCTCACAGGGCACAATGAAGGCAAGGGAAGCCGGACGAAACAGCTAGTAAACTACTTATCGAGATCGTTTGAGTGAATGACGAAACAAGGACCCAAAAAGATAAAGACAGGTTGTAAAGGGGCAAGTGTTTTTTTCATTGTACAGTAAGGTCTACCCTCTACAAGGCTCGGGGTCACTTGAGGTAGAGGGTTACGTTATAGGGTAGTTTATATGGATAGGAGGGGAAGATAACGGTTAATTCTAGACTTGAACAGGTTAAGATTGTAGTGATCGGGGAAACATCCTCTTGGGACTCTGTCCCACAGTGCCGTGGTTCCCGGGAAGAAGCTGTTCGAGTGGACATTAATCCTCACCGAATACGAATGGGTGGTTTGCTATTATGTAAGTAGCATGGCGGGTTGTAGCCGTGAATGTTAACACCTAGCGGAATGTAATTCGTCCAAGTACATTCTATGGAAGTAGCGATAGCGCCGTGAAAGAGTCGCCACATCCCGCCTGTGGGTTAAAGCAACATAAGGCAGGAAGTTCTGGAGACTCATGATCGCGCATGAAGAAGTGCATGTTTGACAAGAATATCCACTGGCCTCCCTTCCATGACTGTATTCACACCCGCCATCGAATCCAGGTTCGATACGCATGGACTCTTCTATTTGACGCTAATGCAGTCCCCTGCATTGACTTCTCATCTCTTCATCGCGACTCGATTCACCCAAGCGTTTGGTTAGGTGGTTGGTAATAGTGCCAGTAGTGGCGACTGGGGCGGTGGTGGTGGTGGTGGCGGCAACGATAATGGCGCTGTTTCCATGGTAACATGCCGAGCAAACGAAAAACATGGAAAACATTCGTCAGTCTTCCGCAGATTTTTGATATCACGTGTGTCGTGACGTTAAGTCCCTGTAGAGCTCATTTGTTACATAAACACACGAAGTCCGTTTTGCGACGGACGGGAAAGGGGAGGTCTTTTTCTGAGTGCGAGAGAGAGTGGGAAAGAAAGAAAGAGGGAGGGTGAATAGAAAAGAAATACGTGAGGATTTAAAAGAGAGAGAGCGAGAGAGTAACAGTGTAAAGAGACAGAATGGAATTTAAGAGGTAGATAGATAGATAGATAGATAGATTGAGAGAGAGAGAGAGAGAGAGAGAGAGAGAGAGAGAGAGAAAGAGAGAGAGAGAGAGAGAGAGAGAGAGAGAGAGAGAGAGAGAGAGAGAGAGAGAGAGACTGGAATTTTAATGAATACAGACGAGGTTTTGAAACAGTTGAGAAAGCGAGAAAAATATTTCAGGGTGAGAAAAAACGACATTTTGGAGACGGGGAGAAAAAGACAGGAATGTGTGTTTAAGGAGTGAGAGAGTTAAATAGGAGGGAAAAAAAGAGGCTATTTAAATGAGAGAGAAAGAGAGAGTCAGTAATAGTGTAATAGTATAAGGAGAGAGAATTACATTTATGATAAGAAAGACAGAGAGAAAAAAAGAGATAAAGAAAGAAAGAAAGAGAGAGAGAGAGAGAGAGAGAGAGAGAGAGAGAGAGAGAAATCGAGATATAGATATATAGCGAGACCAACCATTTAGGGGAGAGAAAGTGGCATTTAAAAAAAAGAAATACGAGGTTTGAAACTGGTTAGAATGAGAGAAAATTATTTCAAAGCAGAATAGAAAACGATATTCTGGAGCTTGAGAGAAAAAGAGAGAATGGTATGTTTAAGGGGAGAGACAGATAAGTAAATCGAAAATAAAATGATAATGCAATAATAAACCCCTGACCCACTAATGAAAACTCTCTCGTATCTCTACAGCATCATTGATTGCTGTGGCCATTCAGTGAATTAATCTGTACATGTATTTGATTAGATTTTGGTTTGGTTTGTTTTACGGCTTATCAACCTCGATGGGTTATTTAATGCCGACAAAATTTTTATTGCTGGTAATATTTTTCAAAAAATGTATTGCTGGTAACATTTTTTTCTTTAAAAACGCGTTGCTGGTAACAGTTTTTTTCTTCAAAAATGTATTGCTGGCAATAATTATTTACAAAAATGTATTGCTGGTAATAATTCTTTGCAAAAATATATTGCTGGTAATAATTATTTACAAAAATGTATTGCTGGTAATAATTATTTACAAAAATGTATTGCTGGTAATAATTATTTATAAAAATGTATTGCTGGTAATAATTCTTTGCAAAAATGAATTGCTGGTAATAATTATTTACAAAAATGTATTGCTGGTAATAATTATTTACAAAAATGTATTGCTGGTAATAATTATTTATAAAAATGTATTGCTGGTAATAATTCTTTGGAAAAATATATTGCTGGTAATAAATATTTACAAAAATGTATTGCTGGTAATAATTATTTACAAAAATGTATTGTTGGTAATAATTATTTATAAAAATGTATTGCTGGTAATAATTCTTTGCAAAAATATATTGCTGGTAATAATTATTTACAAAAATGTATTGCTGGTAATAATTATTTATAAAAATGCATTGCTGGCAATAATTATTTATAAAAATGTATTGCTGGTAATAATTCTTTGCAAAAATATATTGCTGGTAATAATTATTTACAAAAATGTATTGCTGGTAATAATTATTTACAAAAATGTATTGCTGGTAATAATTAATTATAAAAATGTATTGCTGGTAATAATTCTTTGCAAAAATATATTGCTGGCAATAATTATTTACAAAAATGCATTGCTGGCAATAATTATTTATAAAAATGTATTGCTGGTAATAATTCTTTGCAAAAATATATTGCTGGTAATAATTATTTACAAAAATGTATTGCTGGTAATAATTATTTACAAAAATGTATTGCTCGTAATAATTATTTATGAAAATGTATTGCTGGTAATAATTCTTTGCAAAAATATATTGCTGGTAATAATTACTTACAAAAATGTATTGCTGGTAATAATTATTTATAAAAATGTATTGCTGGTAATAATTCTTTGCAAAAATATATTGCTGGTAATAATTATTTACAAAAATTCATTGCTGGCAATAATTATTTATAAAAATGTATTGCTGGTAATAATTCTTTGCAAAAATATATTGCTGGTAATAATTATTTACAAAAATGTATTGCTGGTAATAATTATTTACAAAAATGTATTGCTGGTAATAATTATTTATAAAAATGTATTCCTGGTAATAATTCTTTGCAAAAATATATTGCTGGTAATAATTATTTACAAAAATGTATTGCTGGTAATAATTATTTACAAAAATGTATTGCTGGTAATAATTATTTATAAAAATGTATTGCTGGTAATAATTCTTTGCAAAAATATATTGCTGGTAAAAATTATTTACAAAAATGTATTGCTGGTAATAATTATTTACAAAAATGTATTGCTCGTAATAATTATTTATAAAAATGTATTGCTGGTAATAATTCTTTGCAAAAATATATTGCTGGTAATAATTATTTAAAAAAATGTTTTGCTGGTAATAATTATTTATAAAAATGCATTGCTGGCAATAATTATTTATAAAAATGTATTGCTGGTAATAATTCTTTGCAAAAATATATTGCTGGTAATAATTATTTACAAAAATGTATTGCTGTTAATAATTATTTACAAAAATGTATTGCTGGTAATAATTATTTATAAAAATGTATTGCTGGTAATAATTCTTTGCAAAAATATATTGCTGGTAATAATTATTTACAAAAATGTATTGCTGGTAATAATTATTTATAAAAATGTATTGCTGGTAATAATTATTTGCAAAAATATATTGCTGGTAATAATTATTTACAAAAATGCATTGCTGGCAATAATTATTTATAAAAATGTATTGCTGGTAATAATTCTTTGCAAAAATATTTTGCTGGTAATAAATATTTACAAAAATGTATTGCTGGTAATAATTATTTATAAAAATGCATTGCTGGCAATAATTATTTATAAAAATGTATTGCTGGTAATAATTCTTTGCAAAAATATATTAAGGGTAATAATTATTTACAAAAATGTATTGCTGGTAATCATTATTTACAAAAATGTATTGCTGGTAATAATTATTTATAAAAATGTATTGCTGGTAATAATTCTTTGCAAAAATATATTGCTGGTAATAATTATTTACAAAAATGTATTGCTGGTAATAATTATTTACAAAAATGTATTGCTGGTAATAATTATTTATAAAAATGTATTGCTGTTAATAATTCTTTGCAAAAATATATTGCTGGTAATAATTATTTACAAAAATATATTGCTGGTAATAATTATTTACAAAAATGTATTGCTGGTAATAATTATTTATAAAAATGTATTGCTGGTAATAATTCTTTGCAAAAATATATTGCTGGTAATAATTATTTACAAAAATGCATTGCTGGCAATAATTATTTATAAAAATGTATTGCTGGTAATAATTCTTTGCAAAAATATTTTGCTGGTAATAATTATTTACAAAAATGTATTGCTGGTAATAATTATTTACAAAAATGTATTGCTGGTAATAATTATTTATAAAAATGTATTCCTGGTAATAATTCTTTGCAAAAATATATTGCTGGTAATAATTATTTACAAAAATGCATTGCTGGCAATAATTATTTATAAAAATGTATTACTGAAAATAATTCTTTGCAAAAATATATTGCTGGTAATAATTATTTACAAAAATGTATTGCTGGTAATAATTATTTATAAAAATGCATTGCTGGCAATAATTATTTATAAAAATGTATTGCTGGTAATAATTCTTTGCAAAAATATATTAAGGGTAATAATTATTTACAAAAATGTATTGCTGGTAATCATTATTTACAAAAATGTATTGCTGGTAATAATTATTTATAAAAATGTATTGCTGGTAATAATTATTTACAAAAATGTATTGCTGGTAATAATTATTTACAAAAATGTATTGCTGGTAATAATTATTTATAAAAATATATTGCTGGTAATAATTATTTACAAAAATGTATTGCTGGTAATAATTATTTACAAAAATGCATTGCTGGCAATAATTATTTATAAAAATGTATTGCTGGTAATAATTCTTTGCAAAAATATTTTGCTGGTAATAATTATTTACAAAAATGTATTGCTGGTAATAATTATTTACAAAAATGTATTGCTGGTAATAATTATTTATAAAAATGTATTGCTGGTAATAATTCTTTGCAAAAATATATTGCTGGTAATAATTATTTACAAAAATGTATTGCTGGTAATAATTATTTACAAAAATGTATTGCTGGTAATAATTATTTATAAAAATGTATTGCTGGTAATAATTCTTTGCAAAAATATATTGCTGGTAATAATTATTTACAAAAATGTAATGCTGGTAATAATTATTTACAAAAATGTGTTGCTGGTAATAATTATTTATAAAAATGTATTGCTGGTAATAATTCTTTGCAAAAATATATTGCTGATAAGAATTATTTACAAAAATGTATTGCTGGTAATAATTATTTACAAAAATGTATTGCTGGTAATAATTATTTACAAAAATGTTATGCTGGTAATAATTCTTTGCAAAAATATATTGCTGGTAATAATTATTTACAAAAATGTATTGCTGGTAATAATTATTTACAAAAATGTATTGCTGGTAATAATTATTTACAAAAATGTTATGCTGGTAATAATTATTTGCAAAAATGTATTGCTGGTAATAATTATTTACAAAAATGTTATGCTTGTAATAATTATTTGCAAAAATGTATTGCTGGTAATAATTATTTACAAAAATGTTATGCTGGTAATAATTATTTGCAAAAATGTATTGCTGGTAATAATTATTTATAAAAATGTATTGCTGGTAATAATTCTTTGCAAAAATATATTGCTGGTAATAATTATTTATAAAAATGTATTGCTGGTAATAATTATTTACAAAAATGTATTGCTGGTAATAATTATTTATAAAAATGTATTGCTGGTAATAATTCTTTGCAAAAATATATTGCTGGTAATAATTATTTACAAAAATATATTGCTGGTAATAATTATTTACAAAAATGTTTTGCTGGTAATAATTATTTATAAAAATGCATTGCTGGCAATAATTATTTATAAAAATGTATTGCTGGTAATAATTCTTTGCAAAAATATATTGCTGGTAATAATTATTTACAAAAATGTATTGCTGTTAATAATTATTTACAAAAATGTATTGCTGGTAATAATTATTTATAAAAATGTATTGCTGGTAATAATTCTTTGCAAAAATATATTGCTGGTAATAATTATTTACAAAAATGTATTGCTGGTAATAATTATTTATAAAAATGTATTGCTGGTAATAATTCTTTGCAAAAATATATTACTGGTAATAATTATTTACAAAAATGCATTGCTGGCAATAATTATTTATAAAAATGTATTGCTGGTAATAATTCTTTGCAAAAATATATTGCTGGTAATAATTCTTTGCAAAAATATATTGCTGGTAATAATTATTTACAAAAATGTATTGCTGGTAATAATTATTTATAAAAATGTATTGCTGGTAATAATTATTTGCAAAAATATATTGCTGGTAATAATTATTTACAAAAATGCATTGCTGGCAATAATTATTTATAAAAATGTATTGCTGGTAATAATTCTTTGCAAAAATATTTTGCTGGTAATAAATATTTACAAAAATGTATTGCTGGTAATAATTATTTATAAAAATGCATTGCTGGCAATAATTATTTATAAAAATGTATAGCTGGTAATAATTCTTTGCAAAAATATATTAAGGGTAATAATTATTTACAAAAATGTATTGCTGGTAATCATTATTTACAAAAATGTATTGCTGGTAATACTTATTTATAAAAATGTATTGCTGGTAATAATTCTTTGCAAAAATATATTGCTGGTAATAATTATTTACAAAAATGTATTGCTGGTAATAATTATTTACAAAAATGTATTGCTGGTAATAATTATTTATAAAAATGTATTGCTGTTAATAATTCTTTGCAAAAATATATTGCTGGTAATAATTATTTACAAAAATGTATTGCTGGTAATAATTATTTACAAAAATGTATTGCTGGTAATAATTATTTATAAAAATGTATTCCTGGTAATAATTCTTTGCAAAAATATATTGCTGGTAATAATTATTTACAAAAATGCATTGCTGGCAATAATTATTTATAAAAATGTATTGCTGAAAATAATTCTTTGCAAAAATATATTGCTGGTAATAATTATTTACAAAAATGTATTGCTGGTAATAATTATTTATAAAAATGCATTGCTGGCAATAATTATTTATAAAAATGTATTGCTGGTAATAATTCTTTGCAAAAATATATTAAGGGTAATAATTATTTACAAAAATGTATTGCTGGTAATCATTATTTACAAAAATGTATTGCTGGTAATAATTATTTATAAAAATGTATTGCTGGTAATAATTATTTACAAAAATGTATTGCTGGTAATATTTATTTACAAAAATGTATTGCTGGTAATAATTATTTATAAAAATATATTGCTGGTAATAATTATTTACAAAAATGTATTGCTGGTAATAATTATTTACAAAAATGCATTGCTGGCAATAATTATTTATAAAAATGTATTGCTGGTAATAATTCTTTGCAAAAATATTTTGCTGGTAATAATTATTTACAAAAATGTATTGCTGGTAATAATTATTTACAAAAATGTATTGCTGGTAATAATTATTTATAAAAATGTATTGCTGGTAATAATTCTTTGCAAAAATATATTGCTGGTAATAATTATTTACAAAAATGTATTGCTGGTAATAATTATTTACAAAAATGTATTGCTGGTAATAATTATTTATAAAAATGTATTGCTGGTAATAATTCTTTGCAAAAATATATTGCTGGTAATAATTATTTACAAAAATGTAATGCTGGTAATAATTATTTACAAAAATGTATTGCTGGTAATAATTATTTATAAAAATGTATTGCTGGTAATAATTCTTTGCAAAAATATATTGCTGATAAGAATTATTTACAAAAATGTATTGCTGGTAATAATTATTTGCAAAAATGTATTGCTGGTAATAATTATTTACAAAAATGTTATGCTTGTAATAATTATTTGCAAAAATGTATTGCTGGTAATAATTATTTACAAAAATGTTATGCTGGTAATAATTATTTGCAAAAATGTATTGCTGGTAATAATTATTTATAAAAATGTATTGCTGGTAATAATTCTTTGCAAAAATATATTGCTGGTAATAATTATTTATAAAAATGTATTGCTGGTAATAATTATTTACAAAAATGTATTGCTGGTAATAATTATTTATAAAAATGTATTGCTGGTAATAATTCTTTGCAAAAATATATTGCTGGTAATAATTATTTACAAAAATATATTGCTGGTAATAATTATTTACAAAAATGTATTGCAGGTAATAATTATTTATAAAAATGTATTGCTGGTAATAATTCTTTGCAAAAATATATTGCTGGTAATAATTATTTACAAAAATGTATTGCTGGTAATAATTATTTACAAAAATGTATTGTTGGTAATAATTATTTACAAAAATGTATTGCTGGTAATAATTATTTATAAAAATGTATTGCTGGTAATAATTCTTTGCAAAAATATATTGCTGGTAATAATTATTTAGAAAAATGTATTGCTGGTAATAATTATTTACAAAAATGTATTGCTGGTAATAATTATTTACAAAAATGTTATCCTGGTAATAATTATTTGCAAAAATGTATTGCTGGTATTAATTATTTACAAAAATGTTATGCTTGTAATAATTATTTGCAAAAATGTATTGCTGGTAATAATTATTTACAAAAATGTTATGCTGGTAATAATTATTTGCAAAAATGTATTGCTGGTAATAATTATTTATAAAAATGTATTGCTGGTAATAATTCTTTGTAAAAATATATTGCTGGTAATAATTATTTACAAAAATTTATTGCTGGTAATAATTCTTTGCAAAAATATATTGCTGGTAATGATTATTTACAAAAATGTATTGCTGGTAATAATTATTTACAAAAATGTATTGCTGGTAATAATTATTTATAAAAATGTATTGCTGGTAATAATTCTTTGCAAAAATATATTGCTAGTAATAATTATTTACAAAAATACATTGCTGGCAATAATTATTTATAAAAATGTATTGCTGGTAATAATTCTTTGCAAAAATATATTGCTGGTAATAATTATTTACAAAAATGTATTGCTGGAAATAATTATTTACAAAAATGCATTGCTGGCAATAATTATTTATAAAAATGTATTGCTGGTAATAATTCTTTGCAAAAATATTTTGCTGGTAATAAATATTTACAAAAATGTATTGCTGGTAATAATTATTTACAAAAATGTATTGCTGGTAATAATTATTTATAAAAATGTATTCCTGGTAATAATTCTTTGCAAAAATATATTGCTGGTAATAATTATTTACAAAAATGTATTGCTGGTAATAATTATTTATAAAAATGCATTGCTGGCAATAATTATTTATAAAAATGTATTGCTGGTAATAATTCTTTGCAAAAATATATTGCTGGTAATAATTATTTACAAAAATGTATTGCTGGTAATAATTATTTACAAAAATGTATTGCTGGTAATAATTATTTATAAAAATGTATTGCTCGTAATAATTCTTTGCAAAAATATATTGCTGGTAATAATTATTTACAAAAATGCATTGCTGGCAATAATTATTTATAAAAATGTATTGCTGGTAATAATTCTTTGCAAAAATATATTGCTGGTAATAATTATTTACAAAAATGTATTGCTGGTAATAATTATTTACAAAAATGTATTGCTGGTAATAATTATTTATAAAAATGTATTGCTGGTAATAATTCTTTGCAAAAATATATTGCTGGTAATAATTATTTACAAAAATGTATTGCTGGTAATAATTATTTACAAAAATGTATTGCTGGTAATAATTATTTATAAAAATGTATTGCTGGTAATAATTCTTTGCAAAAATATATTGCTGGTAATAATTATTTACAAAAATGTATTGCTGGTAATAATTATTTACAAAAATGTATTGCTCGTAATAATTATTTATAAAATGTATTGCTGGTAATAATTCTTTGCAATAACATATTGCTGGTAATAATTATTTACAAAAATGTTTTGCTGGTAATAATTATTTATAAAAATGCATTGCTGGCAATAATTATTTATAAAAATGTATTGCTGGTAATAATTCTTTGCAAAAATATATTGCTGGTAATAATTATTTACAAAAATGTATTGCTGGTAATAATTATTTACAAAAATGTATTGCTGGTAATAATTATTTTTAAAAATGTATTGCTGGTAATAATTCTTTGCAAAAATATATTGCTAGTAATAATTATTTACAAAAATACATTGCTGGCAATAATTATTTATAAAAATGTATTGCTGGTAATAATTCTTTGCAAAAATATATTGCTGGTAATAATTATTTACAAAAATGTATTGCTGGAAATAATTATTTACAAAAATGCATTGCTGGCAATAATTATTTATAAAAATGTATTGCTGGTAATAATTCTTTGCAAAAATATTTTGCTGGTAATAAATATTTACAAAAATGTATTGCTGGTAATAATTATTTACAAAAATGTATTGCTGGTAATAATTATTTATAAAAATGTATTCCTGGTAATAATTCTTTGCAAAAATATATTGCTGGTAATAATTATTTACAAAAATGTATTGCTGGTAATAATTATTTATAAAAATGCATTGCTGGCAATAATTATTTATAAAAATGTATTGCTGGTAATAATTCTTTGCAAAAATATATTGCTGGTAATAATTATTTACAATAATGTATTGCTGGTAATAATTATTTACAAAAATGTATTGCTGGTAATAATTATTTATAAAAATGTATTGCTCGTAATAATTCTTTGCAAAAATATATTGCTGGTAATAATTATTTACAAAAATGCATTGCTGGCAATAATTATTTATAAAAATGTATTGCTGGTAATAATTCTTTGCAAAAATATATTGCTGGTAATAATTATTTACAAAAATGTATTGCTGGTAATAATTATTTACAAAAATGTATTGCTGGTAATAATTATTTATAAAAATGTATTGCTGGTAATAATTCTTTGCAAAAATATATTGCTGGTAATAATTATTTACAAAAATGTATTGCTGGTAATAATTATTTACAAAAATGTATTGCTGGTAATAATTATTTATAAAAATGTATTGCTGGTAATAATTCTTTGCAAAAATATATTGCTGGTAATAATTATTTACAAAAATGTATTGCTGGTAATAATTATTTACAAAAATGTATTGCTCGTAATAATTATTTATAAAATGTATTGCTGGTAATAATTCTTTGCAATAACATATTGCTGGTAATAATTATTTACAAAAATGTTTTGCTGGTAATAATTATTTATAAAAATGCATTGCTGGCAATAATTATTTATAAAAATGTATTGCTGGTAATAATTCTTTGCAAAAATATATTGCTGGTAATAATTATTTACAAAAATGTATTGCTGGTAATAATTATTTACAAAAATGTATTGCTGGTAATAATTATTTTTAAAAATGTATTGCTGGTAATAATTCTTTGCAAAAATATATTGCTGGTAATATTTATTTACAAAAATGCATTGCTGGCAATAATTATTTATAAAAATGTATTGCTGGAAATAATTCTTTGCAAAAATATATTGCTGGTAATAATTATTTACAAAAATGTATTGCTGGTAACAATTATTTATAAAAATGCATTGCTGGCAATAATTATTTATAAAAATGTATTGCTGGTAATAATTCTTTGCAAAAATATACTAAGGGTAATAATTATTTACAAAAATGTATTGCTGGTAATCATTATTTACAAAAATGTATTGCTGGTAATAATTATTTATAAAAATGTATTGCTGGTAATAATTCTTTGCAAAAATATATTGCTGGTAATAATTATTTACAAAAATGTATTGCTTGTAATAATTATTTACAAAAATGTATTGCTGGTAATAATTATTTATAAAAATGTATTGCTGTTAATAATTCTTTGCAAAATATATTGCTGGTAATAATTATTTACAAAAATATATTGCTGGTAATAATTATTTACAAAAATGTATTGCTGGTAATAATTATTTACAAAAATGTATTGCTGGTAATAATTCCTTTGCAAAAATATATTGCTGGTAATAATTATTTACAAAAATGCATTGCTGGCAATAATTATTTATAAAAATGTATTGCTGGTAATAATTCTTTGCAAAAATATGTTGCTGGTAATAATTATTTACAAAAATGTATTGCTGGTAATAATTATTTACAAAAATGTATAGCTGGTAATAATTATTTATAAAAATGTATTGCTGGTAATAATTCTTTGCAAAAATATATAGCTGGTAATAATTATTTATAAAAATGTATTGCTGGTAATAATTATTTACAAAAATGTATTGCTGGTAATAATTATTTATAAAAATGTATTGCTGGTAATAATTCTTTGCAAAAATATGTTGCTGGTAATAATTATTTACAAAAATGTATTGCTGGTAATAATTATTTACAAAAATGAATTGCTGGTAATAATTATTTATAAAAATGTATTGCTGGTAATAATTCTTTGCAAAAATATATTGCTGATAAGAATTATTTACAAAAATGTATTGCTGGTAATAATTATTTACAGAAATGTATTGCTGGTAATAATTATTTATAAAAATGTATTGCTGGTAATAATTCTTTGCAAAAATATATTGCTGGT
Source organism: Acanthosepion esculentum (assembly GCA_964036315.1). Classification (NCBI taxonomy): domain Eukaryota; kingdom Metazoa; phylum Mollusca; class Cephalopoda; order Sepiida; family Sepiidae; genus Acanthosepion; species Acanthosepion esculentum. The sequence goes on from OZ038502.1 coordinate 58,741,495, forward strand.
AATAATTATTTACAAAAATGTATTGCTGGTAATAATTATTTACAAAAATGTATTGCTGGTAATAATTATTTACAAAAATGTTATGCTGGTAATAATTCTTTGCAAAAATATATTGCTGGTAATAATTATTTACAAAAATATATTGCTGGTAATAATTATTTACAAAAATGTATTGCTGGTAATAATTATTTATAAAAATGTATTGCTGGTAATAATTCTTTGCAAAAATATATTGCTGGTAATAATTATTTAGAAAAATGTATTGCTGGTAATAATTATTTACAAAAATGTACTGCTGGTAATAATTATTTACAAAAATGTTATGCTGGTAATAATTATTTGCAAAAATGTATTGCTGGTAATAATTATTTACAAAAATGTTATGCTTGTAATAATTATTTGCAAAAATGTATTGCTGGTAATAATTATTTATAAAAATGCATTGCTGGCAATAATTATTTGCAAAAATGTATTGCTGGTAATAATTATTTATAAAAATGTATTGCTGGTAACAATTCTTTGCAAAAATATATTGCTGGTAATAATTATTTACAAAAATGTATTGCTGGTAATAATTATTTACAAAAATGTATTGCTGGTAATAATTATTTATAAAAATGTATTGCTGGTAATAATTCTTTGCAAAAATATATTGCTGGTAATAATTATTTACAAAAATATATTGCTGGTAATAATTATTTACAAAAATGTATTGCAGGTAATAATTATTTATGAAAATGTATTGCTGGTAATAATTCTTTGCAAAAATATATTGCTGGTAATAATTATTTACAAAAATGTATTGCTGGTAATAATTATTTACAAAAATGTATTGTTGGTAATAATTATTTACAAAAATGTATTGCTGGTAATAATTATTTATAAAAATGTATTGCTGGTAATAATTCTTTGCAAAAATATATTGCTGGTAATAATTATTTAGAAAAATGTATTGCTGGTAATAATTATTTACAAAAATGTATTGCTGGTAATAATTATTTACAAAAATGTTATCCTGGTAATAATTATTTGCAAAAATGTATTGCTGGTAATAATTATTTATATAAATGTATTGCTGGTAATAATTCTTTGCAAAAATATATTGCTGGTAATAATTATTTACAAAAATGTATTGCTGGTAATAATTCTTTGCAAAAATATATTGCTGGTAATAATTATTTACAAAAATGTATTGCTGGTAATAATTATTTACAAAAATGTATTGTTGGTAATAATTATTTACAAAAATGTTATGCTGGTAATAATTCTTTGCAAAAATATATTGCTGGTAATAATTATTTACAAAAATATATTGCTGGTAATAATTATTTACAAAAATGTATTGCTGGTAATAATTATTTATAAAAATGTATTGCTGGTAATAATTCTTTGCAAAAATATATTGCTGGTAATAATTATTTAGAAAAATGTATTGCTGGTAATAATTATTTGCAAAAATGCATTGCTGGTAATAATTATTTACAAAAATGTTATGCTGGTAATTATTATTTGCAAAAATGTATTGCTGGTAATAATTATTTACAAAAATGTTATGCTGGTAATAATTATTTGCAAAAATGTATTGCTGGTAATAACTATTTACAAAAATGTTATGCTGGTAATAATTATTTGCAAAAATATATTGCTGGTAATAATTATTTATAAAAATGTATTGCTGGTAATAATTCTTTGCAAAAATGTATTGCTGGTAATAATTATTTAGAAAAATGTATTGCTGGTAATAATTATTTCCAAAAATGTATTGCTGGTAATAATTATTTCCAAAAATGTTATGCTGGTAATAATTATTTGCAAAAATGTATTGCTGGTAATAATTATTTGTAAAAATGTATTGCTGGTAATAATTATTTGTAAAAATGTATTGCTGGTAATAATTATTTGTAAAAATGTATTGCTGGTAATAATTATTTACAAAAATGTTATGCTGGTAATAATTATTTGCAAAAATGTATTGCTGGTAATAATTATTTACAAAAATGTTATGCTGGTAATAATTATTTGCAAAAATGTATTGCTGGTAATAATTATTTTCTTCAAATATGTATTGCTGCTGGTAATAATTTTTCCTCTAAAAATTTATTGCTGGTATTAAAACCTATTTTTACACTTTCATGGTGTTTTGACTCCAGTTTGGGGAGGTTAACTATTTGCTCATAGTTGGGACCCTAACAGATGCTACCACTCCAGGTCAGGGCGGACCTGGTAACACCAGCAATTAAGAGATGATTCCATGTTCCTCGAAACCCTCTGATCAAAGGTCTTGCAGTCCGATGTAGTTTATCGCCATACCCAGGACAGTTGTCCAATCTAGGTTATATAAGATGACCAAAAAAAGTCCTTGCCGTTTTTACGTCGTGTGGGGGAAAAAGTGATCACTGATACGTCAAATGAGTGTTCCACGTGCCGGGAAAGCAATGGGAGTGGGATAGGAACAGGGGCCAGTGCATGTACCTTGTGCACATGCATCAGTCATAGCTTGAGCAGAGGTGGGGAAGCATGGCAGCTCATTCTTTATGACTTTAAGGTGGGCTTGTCCGCAGCCGCATCAAGTCGCCGAATACGTCAAGCCTTTGGGGCTAATGCTGCGAGTGAACGCACCGCCAGTCATTGGCTCCAGAAGTTCCGGTCGGGAGATCTGTCCTTTTCTGATGGACCCCGTAGTGGCCAGCCACATGTCCTGGATGATGAATCCTTGAAGATGAGCATAGAGGAGGAGGGTAACAAACAATCTTGTGGTGAGCTTACCGAATCCTTCCAGGTTTCTGATGAAACACACTGGCTTTACCTGCACTGCATAAGGAAGGCGTACAAGGTTGAGCAAATGGGTATCCCAAACGCTGTCGGAAGCCAACATACAACAACGAGTGGCAGCCTGTTGTTTTCTCGGCAACGTACTCATATTTGATCGAGAGCTCGCCAGTGACGAAAAGTGTCTTGTATGACATTCCCAGGCGTGCCAGACATAGGTTGTCACCACGGGACACTGTACCCACCACTACAAGCCCACTTCTACACCCACGCAAGATCATGTTCTGTATCTGGTGTGCTAGTCGATTGTGAGCTGCTACCAGCGGGCCAAACCATCACTGCGGATTTGTACTCGCAGCTGTTGGAACGCGTGCAACAGAGACAGAAGAGGCCAGCATTGGTCAATCGCAAGAGTGCACTGTTCCTCGATGGCAATGCTAGGCCTCATGTATGCGCGCGTGGTCAGGGATAGCATCTGGCGTTTTGGCTGGGCGACACTATGCCATCCATCTTACTCCCAGGACTTGGGCACCTCGACGTGGTGTAATGGGTAGCAAGCTTGTCTCGCTAGAACAATTACGACTGAGTAGTGAGTTCGATCCTCACTGGGTACCCCATACTTTCGGCCTTGTGCCACATCTAAGCTACGCTTGGAAAATCAATACTCCCAGGACTTTGCGCCAATAGATTACAACCTTTTCCATTCCCTGGACAATCACCTTCGCGGGAAATCTTTAAAAAACGAGGCAGACTTGTTACAGGCAATAATTATTTACAAAAATGTATTGCTGGTAATAATTATTTACAAAAATGTATTGCTGGCAATAATTATTTACAAAAATACGGTCTATGATATCCTTAGCATCCTTCTGTAGAACCACATCTCCGTCGCCTCGTGTTTCTTCTTCAGCTTTGAGGAAATCGTCCAACATTCGCTGCCGTAAAGAAGGACAGATGTCACGTGACAGTTCAGTATTCTTTGTTGCCAAAGAAATCCTTCTGTCTAGCTTTTGGAATGTGTCCTTGGCCATCCCAATACATCTACAGATCTCAGTGTCGCACTTGCCGTCCTCTGTCAAAACCCTTCACAGATATTTAAACTTCCGCGTCTGCTTGATTCTAGTGTTCCCGACTTGCAAATCGTATTTCGGGCTCTTCCTCTTACTGATGACCATGCATTCTGTCTTCTTGTAGTTTATGCTTTGTCCCTTCTTCTCGCTCTCCTTCGCTACCTTCTGTTGGAGGTTTTGTAATTCCCTTTCCGTATCTGCTATCAGTATTGTGTCAACTGCGTATCTTATGTTGTTAAGATTTTGGCCGCCAATGCTAAATCGCGGTAGGGTTTCCAATCCTCTCAGAATTGCCTCGCTGTATAGGTTGAACATGTCGGGTGAGTACAAGCATTAACAAAACCTGTTTGTGAAACAGCTTGTGAGATAAGTATTGCAAAAGCATGTGTCTATTAGATTTTTAAACATGTTCATTGGAAAGGTTTTATGTCGACATTTGTTAACTCCACTAATGGAGAGATTGATAGGGCATTTACATCAAATAATGATATCTAACTTCAAGCAAGTTAATAATGCTATGGAGACATCCAGAAAAAATATGTAGCATTTATGATGAAGTCCTAACTGAACGTCAAGTACGAAATTGGTTTGCGAAATTTAATTCTAGAGAAATGTTGTTAGAAAATGAACCCAGACCAAGAAATTCCTCAGATTTTGATGCTGACGCTCTAGAATCCTTAGTTGAAAAAAGTCCAACGTAAAATACGCAGGAATTAAGAATGATGTTAAACAGTTTGCAGTCTGCTATATGCCGACACTTTCATCATCAGGAAATGCTACTCACTAATAAAGGGTGTTTAAGAAAATATATAACCATTTTTTATGACTAATAACTAAGTGTGTTACTTTTTAGTTGATTTAAAAGAACGATTGGAATTAAACTTAATCATATCAAAGATCCCTGTCTGTCTTCCATAAGAATGGCTGTTACTAACCTCTAGGAAAGTAACTCGTTGCGCCTTCTCTGGCTAACGTTCTCAGCTAACATGAACTGGAAAGACTATATTTAATCCATTGCTAGGTCAGCTGCTAAGAAAGTTGGTTTACTGTGTCATGCGAGACAATTTTTTTCCGGAATCTATCTTACATATCTATAAGTCTACCATTCGTCCAATCTTAGGATACTGCTGCCACATATAGTACGGTTCCCCTGATATAATTGTAGAACGCGTCCTGTCAGATCTCGCAGTTTGTGTTTTTTAATCTTTTGATTAAAGAAAGGGAAAAGCAGGTTTAGGAAGAAATAACGGATGCAAAGAATCAGAACCAGGTTAAATGAACAAAAAAAAATATGTAAAAAAAGAAAATTATAAAAATGATTTTCCAAGAGGAATGAAGATTGTATTGTTTTTCTTTGCTGTTTTACCTTTGATGTCATTAAATAAAAATGTTTGTATATTTTTGTATTTTAATTTTTATCAAGCTTGTTTTTTTTTCTTTTCTTTGGTGTGTTTGTGTTTATAAACTGTCAAAAGAAGAAATATTTCTGTAATGTAAACAAAGCTGCCTATCAACTAGACCTATATGACTGGATAACTGATAATTCTTAAATTTTTGGCACCACATTAATTAACTGGTCCACTCATAAAAATAAGGAAGAATTTTTCATTGGGAATAGTTTTTGTAGATTAGAATTCATTATACCTTTCTGAAGCCACATTTGACAGAATTGAAAAATATTGATTTTTTTAAATTATTATTTTAAAAGGGATGCTGTTTATAATTTAAATACAGTGTTAAATCAATCCTTTATATATTTTTATCATTTAGAAGTGGGGTCCTGTTCATAATATGAATAAAGTGTCAACCTGACTTCTTAAAGAGTTATCTGTACTTTATTTTTATTTACTGATTGAAACGGTCATTGAAAACTACATACTACTGATGTCCTTTTTCCCAGTTTATAATAATATGCAATTATCAATGATGTAAGAACCGTTTCAGATTTGAATTTTGTGAATAAAAATAACTTTTTAAGAAGTTAAGTGTCAATTTGACACTTTATTCATATAAACAGACCTCACTTCTAAAATGACAAAAATTTTTTTTTCATTTTGACAAATGATGAGTGTATAAGAAGGTCTAATGAATGCTAATTTGCAAAAATTGTTGAAATCCTTTTTTTTTACGAGCTGACAAGTTAATCTTAATAGTGCCAAGTTTTCAAAAAGCAGAGCGATTTTAAAACTGTTCTAAAAGTATACAATATGCTTTGCTTATGGACATTTAGTTGACCTTGCCTACTAGCTGGGATAGTTGTGTATATCTCACTTGTGCCAGTGATTGGTGTTCAAGCTTAAGTAAAATTCAAGATTTTGGATGCTGATTTTCAAGGCGGCTTGACAGGCTCTTGACACTTGTTAGATTGGTATTACATATTTTTTTTTTTATCTATTTATATGTCCAAAGAAGAAATCTTTCTGTAATGTAAACAAAGCTGCCTATATCAGGCCAATAATGGAGTACTGTTGTCATATTTGGGCGGGAGCTGAACGGCCCGCTATTTCCACCCTCTACAGAGTTCAAAAGCGTTTCCGACTCCTTGTGCGTGACTAATTTTTCCCACTCGCCAACTTCTACCTTATAGGTGGGATGTGGCAAGCCTCTCCCTGCTCTATCGTTACTTTCAGGGGAAGTGCTCGGACGAACTACAATCCTTAGTTCCACCTTCACGGCTAGGACTGGACATGCCACTTACATAGTAGCAAACGATCCTTATTCTCTCTGTATTCCATTTGCGAGAAGTAGGTTCCACCAGAACAGCTTCTTTCAGCAAACCTCTGCTCTGTGAAACCGACCCCCAAGAGGATGTTTTTCCCGATCACTAAAATCTTAACGCAGTGGTTCCCAACCTTTTTTACATGGCGGCCCACTATTTGAGTTCTTTAAATTTTCGCGGCACACCTATCACAAAAAATAAATATTTTCCACTCATAAAGCCTTTTTGCAATAAAATAATAAAAAACAAAGAATATTATATATATATAAGAATATTTATTCACATAAATCAACATATCCTGTATTCAATATCGGGTATAAAATAATAATGGTGAATGTCAGTGGGACAGTGGTGCCTGGTGCTTCTTGACTACTGCTGCAATATTTGGGCGAATGTGAGAGAGACACACTCTTAACTCTTCTTCAATATTTTTAAGTCTTTCACGTTTTTTATTTTTAATTTTGTTTAGGTAAGAAAATCCCAGTTCATATAGGTACGAAGTTGAGAATTGCAGTAAGATTTTGATGGCTTTTTTTTACTTAGAGTTGGATACTCTTCCATAACAGAAATCCAAAAGGCGTCCAATGGCAGTTGTGCGTACTTCAATTTGAGACCACGATCACTGGAAAAGCTTGCTAATTCTTCCTCTTCACATAACTCAAAATTAAAAAGATTGGTGACTGATAAATCTAGGAACGGATTGCGAATCCACTCAAATTCTTCAATGCTGATTGAGGGAAAATATTCTTCAATTTTAAACAAAATGAAATTAAATGGCTTCTAGGTATTATCTCTTCGCGGCACACCAGCAATCATTCCGCGGCACACGAATGTGCCGCGGCACAGTGGTTGGGAACCACTGTCTTAACGTGTTCAACTTTAGAGTTAACTGTTATCTTTCCTTCCTATCCGTACGAACTGACTTCTAACGTACTCCACCACACATCTCGAGTGGACACTGGACTTTGTACAGGGTGAACCTTAGGGTAAAAAAGAAAATTACTTGATAACTAATAATTCGTAAATTTTAGACACTACTTAAATTAACTGTCCCACTCGTAAAAACAAGGAAGATTTCTGAGAAGTGTTTTAACAGCGGACGAAAAGTGAGACATTGACATCCGAACACGTATTTGAATAACGAAAGTTGCCTTTCTAAAGCTCAACAAAGTATTAAGAAACATGAAAATCTCTTTAGAAGATAAAAAAAAGAGTACTGTAATATCAGTCCTCCTATATGACATTGAATGCTGGACAATCTCTTCACAGATGAAAAGAAGCAACGGATGCTGAGAATACCATGGAGTGAACATGTTGCTCACGACAAAGTTTTAAAGAAAATGGAAACAAAAATGACACATATAGTTAATATCAGAAAGAGACAGTAGAAATTTCTAAGGTATATGATGAGGATAGAGTGCTTGAAAAATTTAATACACGCAGGACGGATTGAAGGCAAGAGAGAGGAAAACAACGCATAACCTACCTAGCGAGCTTGAGTAAATAGACGGCGGAACAAGAGATGACATAAAGTCATAATATATTAAGCGCTACAAAGGATAGGAAATTGTGGAGAGCCATGATTACTAATGCCCTGAGGAGACACGGCACATAGGAGAAGGCTTTTTTTTCCCCGAAAAAATGTAAGTGCTTTTAGAATAAAAGCGTGAGCAAAAAAGTAAATACTTTGAAGGCGATGACCATTACCATAGATTAATTTTGCGTGAAATATGAGGGTGTCAGAATAAGTTTCTGAAGTTTCAAAGTGGAGTCCTTTAGAGGACGCCATTGCCTTTTTTGTTAATATTAAATAGCTGATTCATTTTTCGAAGGGCCACATGCTGATGTAAATAAACGGTATTTAGAGATTCGATCGCCAAGGTTCACGCATCGAACATAAATATTTGAGATTTCTGATGTCGCAAGCCATTGCCTTTTATATGAATAGATAAAACAAATTGTTTGCGCATGTCTACGGACGCGTTCATTTTCCTCTTCATATTTTATGCGCATGCGCAAAAAAAAATAAAAAATTAAAGACTTTTCCGATAAACGATTCTGTTTACGAAACATTAAAATATAATGACTTTGCCAATTTTATCGATTTGATTTGTAGATTAAAATGCTTCTCCCTAAATAGGAAGATTTATTTAACTTTTATGTTCTAAAGAAATTAATAAAAATCAGATATTTTAGGTGAGATGAAACGATATACCCCATTTTTTCTTTACATCAATTACCTTGTTGCTGATTCAAGCAAACGCCAGAAACAAATTACACTAAATAAATAAATAAAATATCGCTATGTCCATGTCAAGTATTCATAAAAGATTCTTTTTTCAGTGCCACCGATTCAAACCTGTGCAGCTCGTAAACGGCATGCTACTACTGTATTCCAATTGTAAGGAGGAAGTTCGAAGCTATTATAGTATGATATCTACTGAGGCATTTGCGACATACCGTAAATGATGATTCACTCAGTATTGCTGAAAAATGTTAAGGAAAAACAATGACCCGTTTACTGTTTTTTTAATGACATCAAATCAGTGTACAAACATTAAAATCACTATTTGATGATTTTAAAAAGTTTTTTGTATAAAAAATTGTTAATGATTTTTTAATACATAACCAGTTCACTTTTCAGTCTCTAACCCTAATCCTAACCCTAATCCTAACCCTAACCCTAACCCTCTAACCCTAATCCTAACCCTAATCCTAACCCTAACCCTAACCTCTAACCCTAACCCTAACCCTAATCCTAACCCTAACACTAACCCTAACCCTAACCTCTAACCCTAATCCTAACCCTAATCCTAACCCTAACCCTAACCCTCTAACCCTAATCCTAACCCTAATCCTAACCCTAACCCTAACCTCTAACCCTAACCCTAACCCTAATCCTAACCCTAACCCTAACCCTAACCCTCTAACCCTAATCCTAGCCCTAATCCTAACCCTAACCCTAACCCTCTAACCCTAATCCTAACCCTAACTCCTAACCTCTAACCTTAATCCTAACCTTAACTCCTAACCCTAACCCTAATCCTAACCTTAATTCCTAACCCTAACCCTAATCCTAACCCTAACTCTAACCCCTAACACTGAACCTAAACCTAAACCTTAACCCTAACCCTTAACCCTAACCCCTAACCCTAGCCCTAACCTATTTCATACTTCCAACAGTTGGTGAATACAGCATAGTAGAAAATGAATAGTAGATATCATACTATAGTAGTACCGGAAGTTCTACTGAGACAGCTTTTTCTCGAGTACCGTTGCTTTCTGGAACAGGCTCCTGTGTGGATGCTTTCCTGAACGCTATAGACTTAACCTCATCAAATCGAGGGTTAATCGTTAGCTATCCTCGATATCCTCATAATCTTCATTTCCGACTTCCTGATCTTATATTCATATTACATTTCGAATTCAGTAACCCTCTACCATGAGTGGCTCACGAGCCTTGTATTGGGTGAACATTACCAAAAGAAAAATAACAAATCAATAGTTACCGTATCTTTGCTGCTTGAAGTTTTGAAATAAAGTAGTTTCATTATTTCATAGGCTAAGTTATTTTTAAGTAAAGGTTCAGCTACTATAAGGCCCAAGAGCCACTCAACGTAGATGGTTACTAAATGGGGTTGTTAGATTATGAGAGTAGGTACGATAGGTAACAGTTGGTCTTACACTTGAAGAAGTTAATATTGGAATGTTGGTGAATTTTGTCATAATATTAAAGCTGAAATATTCTTCGGGTTGAGATATATTTTACAGACACTAGTTTTTTTTTTCAATTTAACCCGTGTATGTGTATATATGCGCTATGACTGGGGAAGAAGAAAGGAGTGCTGAACTGTTACGTGATGTCTGTCCTCCTATATGGCAGTGAATGTTGGACAATTTCCTCAAAGATAAAGAAAAGACTTGAAGCAACAGAGATTTGGTTCTACAGAAAGATGCTGAGGATACGATGGGTCAAGCAACAATGAGGTTTTGGCGAAAATAGAAACAAAAAGGAAAGTTATTATTAACATCAGGAAGAGCCAGTTGAAATTTCTCTGACACGTAATGAGGAAGGAGGGTTTGGAAAATCTGATACTCACAAGACGGATTGAGGGAAAGAGAGACAGAGGAAAACAGCGCGTAATATACTTGATGGGCTTTAGTAGATGGGTAGCAGAACAGGATTTGGGAGAAATAACAAAAAGACAAAACACATTACTAGGTACAAGGGACAGGAAGATGTGGAGGGCCATGATCGTCTCCGTCCTGAAGGGACACGGCACATAAAAAGAGGAAGGCCTTCCACGTCAGGTGTCAATACAGGGTGAAATCTCTGCTAAAAAAATTGAGATATATTTTGTCAGTCTCTCTCAAAAAATTGCTTGCGAGAACAACTCTTTCGCAATCGGTTCCGTCATATTGTGAAGCGTTGGCATTCCTTTTGGACACACGAAAGCGAAACAATGGGACAGACACACACATACGCGCACGCACGCACACGAACATACTCACACATGGTAGGTTACGCCTGCTCAGACACATTTCATATTCATACTCAGTGAGCCAACCTGTGGTTTATACTGCAACTATGCGAGAGAGAGAGAGAGAGAGAGAGAGAGAGAGAGAGAGAGAGAGAGAGAGAGAGAGAGAGCGCATAATCAGGCCAGTACGCTTAAAACCCTCGGTCACGATGACTTGTGGCTTCGTGCTAGCACAACCATCGACGACGTACAAAGAGTCTCGCTCGCCCAATTTCACTCCCAAAGCTTGGGTCAAACCGTGATATGGTTTACATCCGAGTAGCTAGAACCTTCGCTTTCCGTCCATAAGACACAGGTTTCATTCTCATCGTAGTCGATTTGTTAGTAAGGTGATCACATCGCGCTTGAGATGCGATCCCAGCGCGCAACACCATCAGAAAGTGCCTGAAACACACACGAATTCACGCACACATATACCGGGTGTAACAGCAAAACTGTCCAAATGGTGTAACAGCATAATAATCCATCCTACAAAATATTTAATATCTAAAACACCACTAAACTAATTGAGTTTCTTTTTTCCCCCAGGTTCTCAGATAAGACGTTTAGCCATCTTGACACTATTTTTCGTAAGAATTACTGAAAAACCCTTTGAGTTATTCAACTAAAAAGATAGGTTGAGACTGTTTGTATCAGACCTACTATCTTCCCAATGGTGAAAAGAAAAAGAACATTCAGGCCTTCGTTAATGGTACCAACATTCATAACCTGTTTTCCATCTTCAAAGTCCATTCAAGAACCATCAAGAGAACGGTGAATAAGTTTAAAAAAGAGGGAACAGTAGCGAGGAAAACTGGATCTGGAGGTCACAACAGGAAGAGGGATCATCATTTCAACTTAGAGCTAAAGAGATCAATTAGAAAAGATCCAACTCAATTCATAAGACGTCTGGCGCATAATAGAGGAGTTTCAGCTTTGACAGTCAAAAGAGCAGTGAAAAAAGGCTTCAAAATTAAATCGTACGTGAAACGTGTGACACCCCTTGTTACTCCAGGACAAAAAAGTCGAAGGTTAGAGAGGACGAATATCATCTTGAAAAACTTGGAAAATGATCCTGGATATATATATATATGTAAACAAAAACAGACTATCATCAATTTCTTGTTCGTGTATTGCTTAATATATTGTGTAATTGTCATCTTTGATAATAGCTTATGGAAGCCGAAAGCTTAGACTGGATTAAAAAAAAATATGTATCAATATTGTGATTTTCTTTCATTGTTTAATGATAATGTTATTAAGCTTATCAGACGATATGAAAAGAACTTACATAAAATATATAGACAACACTTATCTATATTATTTAATGAAACATATATATATATATATATATATATATATATATATATATATTTGAACTTCAATCCTTCATGAATTTTCTATCCTTAGCTATGATTAATTAATAATGAACATGTCATTTTCATTTATGATCGATTTCATCATGACACTTCTGGTAAGCTTAGAGAGTAATTATATAATGTTATTGCTCAAAGTAGAGTCCAATAGTATTATAAAAAGCGCGGAGAATTCCAGTAAGATACCTTTAATCAGTTCTAAGATACAACGGTTTAGAGCTTAATATAACAATTGGACAATTTTCCTGTTATACCCGGTACATCTACGCACACGTGCACGAAGACACAATGATGATGTAATATCCACGTAAAGAATGCAGAAAAAACTTTAGGTAGATACGTTGCCTTATTTTTTTCCACCCCAAGCAAGGTAGTAAAGTAACTAAGATGCAAAGTGTTACTGAGTGTGAAATGAGAAATAAAAAACACATATTAAGGAGAGTGAACAATAAAAGAACAGGAATTAAGAAGACAAAAGATAACGATTGACATTACATTTAAATTTTTGAACATTTACGTTAACTACTAAGGAAGAAGCTGGAAGCGAGAAGTGCAGGAGAAGAAACGGTTAGCATAGAACTTACGGTTACATTGTGCCATTTCAACTGTAAAATGATGAAACCGTTACGCCAATCTAGTAGTACGCTTAAATTCGTAAAGTCTAAGTTCCAAAGGAGAAAGCTCAAAAGAACAAAAACATGAAAATATTTATTATAGAAAAGTCACAGGGAATCTACGGTACGGCTTTGGATCAAGTGATTGTAGATGAAATACCAGGCCAGGACCAATAACATTGTAGAGTCTTCTTTGTATTTTATCAAGAATCTCTAAGTACGTAGAATCGCCAGGCCGGCTGTGGCAGAAATATTCAAAGAATGGTAGACTTATAAATATGCAGGAAAGATTCTGACGAGAAAAGTTGTCTAGCACGACACAGAGAACCAACTTTCCGAACAGCAGATCTAGAAATTGAATTAATATAATCTTTTGATTTCATCTCAACGGAAAACGTTAGCACGAGAAGTAACAAAGAGTAACTCGGTTGGAGGTTCGCATCAGCCATGCTGATTGATGGCAAAAGGTTCTCCCAGACAAATAAAAGAGAGCAGTTTCGTGTTGGAGGCATTACAATTAAAAAGCCATTCCTTGCCCCAGTTAACAACAGATTGTAGATAGTTTTTTTTTAAAATCAGCTGCCAATTTTAACTTATTGAACATATCAGACTTACCAATAAGATTGGAGAAAATAGTTGTATCATCATCATAGATACAGACAATACAGACAAAAACCACAAAAATGACGATACTAGTCTTAATAATGTAAGAAATTGAAGAAACTCCTAGACATGGTAGTAGAAGAAAGCGAGAAGAAAGGACTAACTATCAATTGTAAGACGATAGAATGTATGGTTGTCAGCAAGAGGAAAAGATCAAAATGCAAACTATGGATTGGAGGTAGTAAAAGAAAGTAAGAAGAAAGGACTAACTATCAATTGTAAGACGATAGAATGTATGGTTGTCAGCAAGAGGAAAAGATCAAAATGCAAACTATGGATTGGAGGTAGTAAAAGAAAGTAAGAAGAAAGGACTAACTATCAATTGTAAGACGATAGAATGTATGGTTGTCAGCAAGAGGAAAAGATCAAAATGCAAACTATGGATTGGAGGTAGTAAAAGAAAGTAAGAAGAAAGGACTAACTATCAATTGTAAGACGATAGAATGTATGGTTGTCAGCAAGAGGAAAAGATCAAAATGCAAACTATGGATTGGAGGTAGTAAAAGAAAGTAAGAAGAAAGGACTAACTATCAATTGTAAGACGATAGAATGTATGGTTGTCAGCAAGAGGAAAAGATCAAAATGCAAACTATGGATTGGAGGTAGTAAAAGAAAGTAAGAAGAAAGGACTAACTATCAATTGTAAGACGATAGAATGTATAGTTGTCAGCAAGAGAAACAGTTCAAGATGCTGGCTACGAACTGGATACGTCACAATCAAGTAACTACAGAAATTTAAGTATGTGGAGGAGTGTTTTAACAGATGATGAGAAATGTGACACTGAAATCCGAAGGGGCATTGGAATAGCGAAAGATGCCTTCCGGAAGCTGAGCAAAGCATTAAGATACAGGATATGTTCGTTATAAACAGAGTGCTGAACAGTAATGTAATGCCAGTGAATGCTTGGCAATCTTCTCATAGATGACGAAAAGACTTGAGACAACAGAGATGTGAATCAACAGAAGCATGCTGAGAATACCATGGACGAAGCATGTGAGAAAGGAGGAAGTTTTAAAGAAAATGTAAATAAAAAGTACATTTATACTTAGAATTAGAAAGTTGAATTTTCTAGGGCACATAATGAGGAAAGTGTGCTTGGAGAATTTGACACTCACATGGCATTTTGAAGGCAAGAGTGGCAGAGAGAAACAGCGAGTAACCTACCTAAGGAGCCTCGTTGGCAGAACGTGAAGGGGAAATATTAAAAAAGACAAAGATTGCTAAGGATTACAGAGGATATTTGTGGAGAGCTATGGCCGAGGAAGTTCCGAAGAGACATGGCATGCAAACAATGGAACAGTACGCGGGGAAATGTCATGGTTAATGTTTCTAATGGTTTGGATTTTTTGGATCAGTCATAATTCTTAATTTACTGGCTGAACAATCTCCTCTCGTTTTCTTCAACTGTTATATTCAACAGCCCCGCCTCACGAGGGATGTATGTGGCAACAGGCCGAGTTTACAGTGGGTTCTCCGAGCCCGAAGGCTCAGCCAAAAATATTCACTTAGAACCCGTATAAACGTGTTCAGGGCCTGTGTACCTCACCGGACGAAACTTTGCCCTTCGGCAAAGCCACGTCCGGGTTCATCTCTGCTCAAGACAGAGAGTTTGACAGTAATGAACAGGATATTGTTAAATATTTGAGATTAAGCACTTTAAGAAAACAATCACATTTATAAACACAAGTCATTATTTTTAGAAGAGTGTACAAATAAAAAGATTCTAAATTGACAAGGTTTTCCTGTATATTTAAATATATTATAGCACGTTATTCCAGATAACAAATGTTTTATTCCAGAAGTTTGACTTTCAAAAGACAAACATTAAATATGGTTAAACACAAAGAAATATATACGGGTGTAACAGCAAAATTGTCCAAATCGTGTAACTGCAAAATAGTCCAATTGTTAGATTACGATTTGAACCTTTGTATCTTAGAAATGATTAAAGATATCTTACTGGAATTCTGCGAGATTTTTATAACACTATTGGACTCTACTTTGCACAATAAGAATGTATTTAGCTCTAAGTTGAAATGATGATCCCTCTTGCTGATCCAATTTTCCTCTCTACTGTTCCTTCTTTTTCAAACTTATTCACCGTTCTCTTGATGGTTCTTGAATGGACTTTGAAGATGGAAGCCAGAGTATGAATGTTGGTACCATTACTGAAGGCCTGAATAATCTTTTTCCTCTCCGCATTGCTCAGTTGGGAGGACATAGTGGGGCTGACACAGAACGATTTTAATCTGTTCCCTTTGTTGATGAATAACTCAAAGGGTTTTTCAGTGATTTTGATGACAAATAATGTCAAGATGGATAAAGTCTTATCTGAAAACCAGGAAAAAAGAAACTCAAATAGTTTTGTGTTTTTTTCTGGATATTAAACATTTTGTGGGATGGACAGTTATCCCATGCTGTTACACGATTTGGACAATTTTGCTGTTACAGGATTTGGACAATTTTGCTGTTATACATTAGACAAATTTATATCACACTAAAATCACTAATTAACACTTGTTTGTATATAATATTCTTATTAATAATTCTCCCTTGTTTGCTGTTATCTGATAATTTAAGTCTGACATAAGATTAAAGAAAAGACGAACAGAGGAAAACAATGCATAATTTAGTTACTTAGTTGTTGTTTGTGACAATTACTTTCTTCCTATTATTATATACGACTTCTTTTTCTGAGTAAAATCTACCAGCGTCTCTAATATATTTTTTGTTGTAACCTAGAAAGGTTTAGTGAATGAGGAATAACCAAAACGGAGGTTGGAAATGAAATGGTAATCTTTATAACATCAATAAAATACAATACTCGCCAGCGGCGTGAAGTAGGTAAACCACTGCTAGTGGTGGACGACTTAGACAGCATATTATCCCCACTACAATAGAGTCCAACGTATTTATGAGGATTGGGATATACCCATTAGTGTTCATAGGTACGGTATATAACATTTTTCTTCCGTCATTCCATTTCATTCAAAACGAAATGATCCATTATTTATCTGAAGCAATGCCAGAATGTAACACATGTACAAAGGAAGGAACAAGTAGAATTATAATATATTTGTCTAATAATGCGATGTGTTTATCTATCTATCTATCTATCTATCTATCTATCTATCTATCTATCTATCTATTTATCTATCTATCTCAGTGTGTTCATTATCTATCTATCTATCTATCTATATATTTTTTTCTTTTTTTTTTTAATCGTATCACCCCAAGCAAGGCCGGAGGCCACTATCACGCAAGGGGTTAAAGAAGGGTTGGAGGAAGAGCAGATAGGAGTGGCAAGGGAGGGGATGTGGTGAAAGAGAAAGACAGTGGGTCGATCAAGACAAGGGGGCCACAGAAGATCCGGAGCGAGAGCAGATAGGAATGAAAAATGAAAGGATGTGGAGAAGGGAAGTGGATAGATCAAGGCAACTGGAGATGTCTATCTATCTATCTATCTATCTATCTATCTATCTATCTATCTATCTATCTATCTATCTATCTCAGTGTGTTCATTATCTATCTATCTATCTATCTATCTATCTATCTATCTATCTATCTATCTATCTATCTATCTATATCAGTCTGTTCATATCTATCTGAAATATACATTATAAGAACATTTTCAATATTAACATTCCTCTTCTTTCCCGTCTCTTTCTTTCTAAAAAAAAAAAAATAGAAAAGAAATGACGCTACAAATATGGAGGCTTCAGTCCCAGATAAAAAAAAAGACAATATGCTTTCAAAACATTTCCCATAAAGTCTTTGATGTTTGCTACAAAAAGAAATCAATTCCCAGGAAAATGAATAAAGGAAAAAATAAAAGCTGTGGTTAGTATTTATTTTCTCTATCCTTCGTATTTACCTCTATTAATTTTGAATATTGGCTCCCCGAGTGAAAATTGTTTATCTTTGACGACGTTTGATGTTTTAAAGTGCGCGTATATAGATAAATAGTACGTGATGCTTAGTGTAATAGTGTCTTCTTCTTCTTCTTCTTCTTCTTCTTCTTCTTCTTCTTCTTCTTCTTCTTCTTCTTCTTCTTCTTATATCTGCTGTGTCTCTTCAGGACTTGAGCGATCGTGGCTCCCCACAGTTTCCTGTCCTTTATAGACTTTGTTAGTTTTTACTTTTTGATTGATCAATTGATCCATTTTCTACAGCATATCGACCCTTTGCAGGCTATTTAAAGCCATAAAATAATTTTAGATCGTAAGACTTCTTCTTCTTCTTCTTCTTCTTCTTCTTCTTCTTCTTCTTCTTCTTGTGTCCCTTCAGGACGTGATTGATCATGGCTTTCCACAATTTCTTGTCCGTTGTAGGTCGTAGTAAATTATGTTTTTTTGATTCATTCATTCATTCATTTTGTACGGCTTATCAACCCCTTTCAGGTTATTTAAAGCCAGAGAATATTTTTAGATTGTAAGTCGAATAGATTGCGTTTCTCTACTGCTATTTCATTTCCACTCCTTCGGACCTTTGCCGCTGGGACCCGCCATGCCACATACGCAACAAGTCCCAACAAGTCACCTATATTCCCTTCGTATTCCATTTACAACAGCTACTTCCCAAGACAGACTCCCAAGGGGATGCTTCCTAGATCACTACAAGCTTAACCATTGCAAATCTAGGGTCAACTGTTATATCTTGACTGCATATCCTCACGATCTAATCTTCTTATCTTCTCCATTTACATTCATATAACAATCTGATTCAGTGAGGCTCTAACTTGAAAGGCTCTTGGGCTTTTCTATAGGCTGAAGAATTAGTTGATATGCGTCGTGGCGCAATGGATATCGGTTCGGAATAAAAAGCCGAAGATCCGAGTTCGAATTCAAGTCGAATTCGTTACATTCACTTACGCGCAAATACCCTTGAGAAAGGCATGAATCCATCTTTTCTCCCTCCAGATATTGGTTTAAATAGCAGACAATAAGGACAGACTAGGTTCTGTAGCTTTGCTTGGCAACCAATCTACAACTTACTGATGGGAAAATCTTCAAACGCTCTCTGTCAACATGCGTTGAGCCAGCAGGGAAGGGCAGGCTCATAAGAATAAAAAAAAGCAGCTAAACCGGTTTATCGGACCCCGCTCACATCAGAGCACAATCAACCGACTAAAATGAACATCAAAGACCAAATATTATATTATAAATATGTAACATTTCATGGCTAGTTACATGTATACTGTTAATTGCTACTAATAAACTCGTTCGGTTCCTTTCAAAAGCAGTTCATGTTACAAAATGATTATGAATGTTTATTATTTTTCACACGCACATTATGTGGAAAATAATATGCAAAGGTTTGTTTATATAAGCGGACTGATATAAGAATGTGTATCGAAAAGAAATATTGAATTCCCGATTGAAAAACACAACTGCATAAATGTAAGTGTTCTACTAGGCTGGCATCTTGGTCCCACCATTTCACTGTCGAAACGGTTAAACGGTAGCTGTCTCTTCTACTCCAACAGCTTCTTCTCTTGCACTTCCCGACAGTGGAACTCCCTTCCTCTTACTTGCTTCCCTGATAACTATAATCTTCAAATATTCAAATGTAATGTCAATCGACATCTTCTGATGCCTTGATCCTGATCCAGTGGAATTTCCTCCTTGCTTGTTGGGGTTAAATGTTAAAAAAAATGCCATAAAACAGAAAAACAGCCCAAGTTCAAGAACCCCTTGTCTAATTTTAATGAAATTTAGCACTTGCTAGGAGTTCAAGGTACAATATGCTCCTAAATTGGTTTGTGTATTATGCATTGTTTAAACTGTATCCCAGGAAAACACACACACACACACACACACACACACACACACACACACACACACACACACACACACACACACAAACAAACACACACACACACACACACACACACACACACACACACACATATATATATATATACAAACTTTAGTATTATACTAGCAGCATACTCATACAGCAATCGCTATCACTTGACTTAAAATATTTTTGCCCTTCCTTGCCTTTAAAGGAGTGCCCTTCGCCGTGCTGATGTTGCTACATGCCTTACTTCTTGCCTATCTCACACTGCGAATTTTTTCTTAGCTCTATACTAAACATTAAATCTGTTACGAAAAAAGAACTAAAAAAAATGAACACAAAACGATCAGCTTAAAAAAAAGGACTCGTAACCGGAAAAACCGAATGAAAAAACAATGTTAACAACAAATACTTTTTCACACCCAACACACTTCTGCGGAATCAGAATCAACGTTGAGTTTAAGCAAACGAACGAGCCAATTGGAGTAAAGTGCCATGCAGATTTAAATTTTTTCCACTTGCTAGTTAACATTCGTGTCAGTCAGCTGTTGGCTCTCACGCTGGCCAATAGAATCTTCCTGCCTATTCGTGGCAGCCAGCTATAGGCTCTCACTCTGGCCAGTAGAAAATGGCCGTAAACTACATGAAAACTACCGTAGAAGCATGAAATCGATGGGAGTTGGGAAATGCAAAGTCGGTCTTGGCCTTCCCGCTTACTTGGAGCATGTAAATTTTGGTGCAAATCCGTCGAAAATTGCGGCCGTGCATTCGTTACACACACACACACACACACACACACACAGAGAGACACACACGCACACACACACACACACATCCCGCTTTATATATATATATATATATATATATATATATATATATATATAAACTTTAGTATTATATAGATATATTTATTATATAAAATTTGTTGTTGGGTATTCATTTTAGTCTCTGCGCCCTCAATTGAGCTTTGATGAGAGAAAACTGATAAGTCGGTGTAGCTGACTTTTTTGTTAATTATTTACCACTTTAAGGTAATGTTTTTTTTGTTATACTACTTTTTGTCATTTTTACTTCTTACATATAGTATTACAGGTTCGATTCCTGTCGGAGAATGCATATTTTCTACGAAATTTCTCGAACATTCGAGCCGGTAAATGCAATTAATACTGTTTAATTAAAAACAGAGCATTTACTTAAATAAATTACATCTATAAGAATAGCGTATAAACAGAAAATATTATATATATATATATATATATATATATAGGAAGGGAGAGAGCTAAATATCGAAATATATATATATATATATATATATATATATATATATATATATATATATATATATGAACAGTCTTAGATAGATCGACAGATAGAAATATATAAATAGAGCTAGCTAGCTAGACAGATATATACATAGGAAAACACTTATATATATATATATATATAGGTAGATATGAAGTAGTCGTGATAGCTAACTAGATATGAACACAAATCGACTAGGAATAGAGATCGATAGATATAAACTTTGTGATATATATATATATATATATATATATATATATATATATATATATATAAGAGTGATAGATAGATAGATAGATAGAGAGAGAGAGAGAGAGAGAGAGAGAGAGAGATAGAGAGAGAGAGAAGGAGAGCAAGCAAGAGACGGGGGTGGAAGTAACCATGATTACGTCCAGAGATTTTGGGGTCATTATCTATTAGATACGTAAGAAAATGCTGGTATAATGATAATACATTGTTCAATAAAACTATAACAATCAAAGAAATCTATCTATCTATCTATCTATCTATCTATCTGTTTCTTATATATCTACCTATCTATTTGTGTTTGTCTACATTATCTATCTATCTCTTTGGTAACACAGGCCAATATTTGGCAAGGAGAATTTCTGCTGAAACACATGGTAATCTGTAATTAAAGTAGGAGACAAATTGGATTAATGCAAATAACTCATAAGGTACAACACAAATAAATAAACGAACAAAAAACAAACAAAACCAAAACCAACAACAACAAAAAAAAGAAATAAACAAAAAACAAAAGAAAATGATAATATATAGAGTAAAATAAAGCCTAAAATAATAAAAACGCCGCCGGGAGTCAGTCGCGAACCCCTATCGACAATATTGCTTCTAGGTAACAACAGACACCAAGATGATAATGACACGCTGTCTTTTTCTGCGCACGTGTCTATGTATCTGTTTGCGCATCCGGGTTAGTATACGCGTAGACACGTCCAACTGTGTGTATGCGTGTGTATTCGGATCCGAGAGAAGAGAGAAAGAAAGAGAGAGATTGGGAGTGGGAAAGAGAGGGGATTAAAACAAGATGAAAGGAGGGAATGAAAGAATGAGAGAGGAGGGAAAGAAACAGATGAGAATGTGAGAGATATCAAACACTCAGATAAGAGACTATATCTTGTGTCTTTCTTTCTTTCTTGTTCTTCTTTTCTTTCTTCTTTTTTCGTAAGAAAAGACGTTGTTTGTAAGTAAAAATTAAAAATTGTAATAATCCTCATTTACTACCGCCTGATGAGATGCAATGATATGCATCGAAACATGAGTGCATTTATGTAGCAGTTTTTTACACATGTTTTTATATCATAATAAAGTGTATATATATATATATATATATATATATATATATATATATATATATGTATATATATAGATATATAGATATAGATATTGTATATTTAGGCAGCAATCCTTTGTTTATGCATGTTTCATTAAAAACAACAGACAAGGTACTACGGTTAAGCTTTTTATTTCATTTTTCTTGTGTTCGAACATAATGCACACACTCAATTAAGCTGAAAAATTGAATCATCCTTGATAATGGGTAAAGGTATAGCCGAAAGCGCTCGGAACTATAAAACATTTGGCCAGTTTTAACACACTCTTTGTCCAGAAAAGAAAGCTCTTGTTCGAACACAAGAAAAATTAAATAAAAAGCCTAACCGTAGTACCTTGTCTGTCGTTTTTAATGAAACATGCATATATATATATATATATATATATATATATATATATATATATATATATATATATTATAATTTTTAAATACGGACAAAACCAACTTGCTCACTACAAAGATGCATTCTTGTTTCGATGCGGCTGCATCTCGACTGGAGAGAGCCAAAAATGTTACCTTTTTTGGTTCTCACAAGTGGAGATGCAGCCGCATCGAAACAAGAATGCATCTTTGTAGTGAGCAAGTTATTTTTTGTTCGTATGTAAAAATTATAATAAATACTTATTGCCCTACTCTTGGTATTGTGTCCTCTTTTGAATTAATGCTGTGAACATTAAAATTTATATTATTTTCGTTCTCAGTACATTCGGATGGATATATATATATATATATATATATATATATATATATATATATATATATATATATATATATATGTAAAGAGAGAGAGAGAGAGAGAGAGAGAGAGAGAGAGAGAGAGTGAGAGAAAATGTTGGTTATTGAAGATGATGATAAGCAACTCAATGTTATCTTAATACGGCGCATTGACTTTGGTACATGCGATGTATTCTTAACAGGTTGTCGCAAAATGAATTCTCCAGCTAAGTGTCACTCACAGAATGATAAAGCAATGAAGAAAAAGAAGACAAATGAAGTGAAAAGCTGTAGAAAGAGAAAGAGGAGGAGAGATAAAGTAAGAGTAGGCGAGGAAAAGATAGAGAGAAAGGAAAATGAAGAGAAAGAGTAAATGAGAGAAAGAAAAGGAGAGAGAAAGAAAAGGAGAGAGAAAGAAAAGGGGAGAGAAAGAAAGAGAAAATGAGAGAAATATAGAGAGAAAGATAGAGAGGACGAAAAGGAGAGATAACGAAAGAGTAAGCGAGAGAAAGAAATAGAGAGAAAAAGGCTGAGAGAAAGGAAGTGTAAATAAGAGAAAGATAGAGAGAAAGAAAGAAAAAGAAAAAAGAGAGTAAGAGAGATAAAGAGAAGGAAAAGGAGAGAGAAAGAGTAAGTGAAAGAAAGATAGAGAGAAAGAAAAGGAGAGAGAACGAAAGAGTTAGTGAGAGAAAGATAGAGAGAAGGAAAGTGAGAGAAAGGGAGAAAGAATGAGAGAGAAAGAAAGAGTAGATGAGAGAAAGATAGAAAGAAAAAGAGAAAGGAAGAAAGAATAAGTGAGATAGAGGAAATGAAAAAAAATATGGAAAAAAAGGGACTGTTCCATCGGCTTTACGTCCTGTCTCTCATGATGAAGATATACCAGTCCCAAAAGCACTTGAATCATATGAAATTGAGTCAGATCTGGGGAAGACAATGAAACATCGAAACCTAAAACATCAACTTCATATGACCAAGATGATTGGCTCACATCCATCTCTGAGATCCCCCCCAACTCAAAGTAACTTAAAGTCAGAGATTTGGAACTACCGAAGTAGAACTGTTAGGTTCCAGGTTACAGCAGGGGTATCTGTTAGCTGGTGATGTACGGATTTCCCATTTCGGTGTTCATCACAATGACCTAATCCCATTTTCCCCCATGGAAAGTGATTTGGTGTACTGCAATGTTATCAGTGGTATTATGCAATCATTTAACATCAGTTACAATCCATAGGAATGGAGGCTGTTCATTGATTCCTTGAAAACAAGTCTCAAGCTCTCTTGTTACAAAATGGTAATATTTTATTTTCAATCCCAGTTGGTCAGGCAAACTAAATGAAAGAAACTTATGATAATATGAAACAACTAGTGACATGTATAAATTCTGATCAACATAACTGGCAACTTTGCGGAGATTTCAAGGTCCTGAATGTTTTTATCATATATTCAAAATAATAATAATAATAATAATAATAATAATAATAATAATAATAACAAACAAAATAAGTGTCTCCTTATTGATATGGCAGTCCCTGCAGACTGCAATGTATCTTTGAAGATATTCGAAAAACTGTCAAAATACAAGGGCCTTGAAATAGAAATCTCAAAAATGTGGTACAGGGGAAGATCAACAACCCCTGTTGTAGTTGGAGCCCTTGGACTGGTTGGAAAAGATTCCAGTAGACTGATTGAAGGGATCCCTGGAAGTTCATGCCTCAAAGAGATACAAAAAATTGTTCTGACAAGTACAGCCCACACTTTACGAAGGTCTTTATCTATGTAACTATTTTTTTTTTTTGCAGCGGAAAGTGTCATGATGCCATTTCTAACCTTAGGTCCCTGGGCGGAACCCGGAAAGAAATGTGTAAACGCCAGATATCAAAGAAAATAAAAATAATAATAATCTATATAATACTAAAAAAAGTCACAGGATGTTAAATCAGGCTTGATAATCATATATAAAATAGGGAGTTACTTTATTAAGAATTATCTATATAATACTAAAAGTCTGTGATTGTGTGAGTGCTTGTGTCATGCGCCCGTCCAGCACATAATGTTTTAAGTTAATCTGATTTGAATGAATAAAGTTTAAAAGTACACGTTTTTTTTATACAGTAAGTAATTTTATTTTAACTTTCTTCGAACAGACGTGGTTTTTAATTAAAATATTTTAAACATAAAGACAGACACAAAGATATTCCGCTTTGCTGTTTCGTCGTCCAGTTGTTTGTATACTAATTATTTATATTTCAGTTTTCTTCAAACAAAAGATATTTTAAACGTTTAAAAAATATTTTTTTGGTATATTTAAAATATATTTTCACGTGAATATGATTTAAACTTAACTTTGGCATATTAAAAAATATTTTTAGGTTAATCTGATTTAAGTGAATACGTTTAAAAATACGTGTTTTTTTATACAGTAAGTAATTTTATTTTAACTTTCTTCAAACAGACGTGGTTTTTAATTAAAATATTTTAAACTTAAAGACAGACACAAAGAGATCCCGCTTTGCTGTTTCGTCGTCCAGTTGTTTGTATACTAATTATTTATATTTCAGTTTTCTTCAAACAAAAGATATTTTAAACGTTTAAAATATATTTTCCCGTGAATATGATGTAAACTTAACTTTGGCATATTAAAAAATATTTTAAAGTTAATCTGATTTAAAGTTCAAGTTTATCCCGGAAGTTCTATTCCTATTAAATGTTGTAAACAATTAGTAAAACGTTAAACATGAACTTGTAAACCAGACCAATGATGACAGGAACGAATTGAAATATTTAACTGAATCATAACTTTCATTGCAATGGAATGGAATATTTTATAATCTGAATCGTCAGTGACCCAACGGGTCACGGGTAATCTAGTAATAATATAAAACTCGGTATGATAGTATGGGTCAATATCTGCATTAGAAAATATGCAACTTTTACGGGAAGGAAACTGCAAAAAACTGGCATCACCCAGACCTGCTTACAGGGATAGGACCTGTTGCAATTTTATGGGACTTTACAATACACACAGAAAGAACAATCAAACCTAATCGCCCAGACATTATGATCAAACATCACAAAAACAGAATGTGCTTTCTTATTGACATGGCAGCTCATGTAGAATGTATTGTATCTTTGAAGATTTTCAAAAAACTATCAAAATACAAGGCTCTTGAAGTGAAAATTTAAACAAATTGTGGCCCATGAGGACATGAATAATTCCAGTTGTTGGAGTACTCAGATTGATTGGAAAAGGTTTCGATAGGCTCATCGAAATATAAAAATTGTACACAAACGTACAAATCACACCTTACTAAGAACTTTATCAGTGTAAAATGTATATGATCTTAGGTTTTATTTGTTTTGTTTTTTAAATGATCAGTGGAAGATGTCATGAAACCATTTCTGACCTTAGGTCGCGGGTTGGGACCCGAAAGGAAATGTGTATACAACAGAAATCAACGAAGCTACTACTACTACTACTACTACTACTACTACTACTACTACTAATAATAATAATAATAATAATAATCTTTGAAGATCTTCTGAAATCGAAATCTCAAAAAATGTGTCACATGAGATCATCAACAATTCCAGTTGTAGTTGGAGCCCTCGGATTGACTGGAGAAGATTCTAATAGATTCATTGAAGGGATTTCTGGTATCCCAATGCCTTAAAGAAATACAAAAAATTGTTCTCACAAGTATGACTCTTACGAAATGCTTTATCTATGGAAAATGTGTGTGATTTTTTTTCAAAACTACTCGGTGGAAAATGTCATGATGCCATTTCTGATCTTAGATCTCTGATCGGGACCCGGGAGGAAATGACGAATAACGAAATTAAACCACAATTGCATTTCCATAATTTTTTTCTTTTTTTTCTGGTTAACGTTAATCTAAGGGCTGGAGGATTTTAAATCCCCTAAAATAATTGCATGCGCTAATGTGTTAAATAATGTTAGAATCCTAGCTTAGTAGGAGTTAATTAAACCAGAGAAGGCATGAAACTTACTAATTATTGAATACAGAGTGTGGCCCGAAACCCTTGGAGTATAGTTTACGTAATGTATGTATGGCTAGGTGGGCGTCTGAGAGTTTGCCTGTCTGTTAGGGTGACTGCAGGGTGGGTTGTAAGGTTGTGATGATGGTCAGGAATATGCGATTTGTGTTCAAATTTCAACCTAGTCTGTTCGTTTACTTTCGCACTAATGCCCTTGGGAAAGGCAGGAATCCATGTCTTCGTCTCTCAGCTGTGGGTTAAATAAAAAGCTAGAATGAAATTTTCAGCTTTGGATGACAGGCAGTTTAGAAGAAGGACTAGTCTGAATTAAAAAAAAAATAACTGGAGAAGTCAACAGGAAGTTGTTTCATTGTCTTTCCGAAAAGTCATAGCAACTGAGATATAATAATAATAATAATAATAATAATAATAATAATAATAATAATAATAATAATAATAATAAAGAAATCTGATGAGAGTCATGATTCTCTACGTTCTGAAGTGACATGGAATTTAAAGAAAATAATGACCCCCTTCCTCCGTCAAACGCTGTGTTATTTCGTCCAGCAATATAAAAGAACTAATTAATTAGCTAAGAAAATTGTTTCACAAGAAAATTTTTCTCGACAGACTCTATCTTATATATTTATAAGTCTATCAGCCGACCATGAATTGAATGTTGCTGTCACATCTGGACCATTGCCCCTGCTATATATTTAAAGAATCTTGATAAAATCCAAAGAGGAATCTGCAATGTTATTGGTCCTGACCTGTCATCTCGCTTTCAGTCACTTTCCCTGTGACTTTACTATAAACATTTTCATGGTAATTGTTCTCATGAACTTTCCTCTATGGTACCTAGACATTATGAATTTAAGTGTACTAATAGATTAGCGTAATGGTCTCATTATTTCACAGTTGAAATGGTTAGATGTAACCGTAAGTTCTATGGTAATAGATTCTTCTATCGCACTTCTCGCTTGTGGAACTCTCTTCCGGCTTCTTGCTTCCCAGTCAACTTTGATCTTCAAAAGAAAAAAAATAAATGCCATGTCAATCGTTATCTTCTGTTTCCTTAACTTTTTAAAATTTTTTATTGTCCTCTCACCTTAACAGTAGTTTTTTCTCATATTCTCATATTTTTCCTTGAAAATCAACATACGTTGCTCGGGCTCGAATACTGATCACTGGCGACTAGGAGAGATACGCAACTATTTTTTACCACTTTGTCTTCCTAACCCAATACACGTAAAAGAACTCAACAACACACAAACACAAGCGCGTGCGCACAAACACACATACACAAGGCATGTTTGATAAAAGGGTAGACAGATGTCCTTTGTCGGCTGACACGCTTCGACTCTTTCTTCTCTCCGCCGTCAGTTTCCCGCCGTACGACGGCACGACTGTCGTCCACCAACCCCGGGCGAATATCATCTTGTCACTCCGATTAGCACCCTAACACATTGCAGAGCCGCGCAAATTACAGAGAGACCCTGCCCGTCATTTTCGGTTGATGGTAAGACTAAAAAGAAAAAAAGAAAAAAGAAAGAAAAAAGGCAAACATTCTTAAGGGTAGATCGTGCATACACCTCTCGATTTAGCAGACCATCTTGTTTCAATATCTGAAGTAAAGACCAAAGAAAGAATTTAAAAAGCAGAATTATACGCTTATAGCAAGAAAGGATCATATCTTTTATTTACAAAATGAGACTCGTTGTCGTATAATGATTTCTTATAATTAAAGTTAAAAAGATCACAAAGTCGGGATTGCATTTCTTAGTGGAACCGACTGATTTGGTTCGCTCCGAGGAATCAACCGTTAATTTGATTCGCCGTCAATGGATTTAGGAAAGACTAAATCCCCCCCCCCGCCAATCTCCAAACGTATAAATACAAACAATGTTAATTGAATCTATACCGACACAAAAATCTGCAATAGGCACATCATCGCTATATAATCACTTTAAAAGTCAAAATGGCGATACAATATTATTGCCCAATGACAAAAGATCAATTGCAAATGTCTGTTCGTCGTTAAAACTCTCCGTTAATTGATATCAGCCCAACTGAAAGAAAAGGCGAGACATGTTCTTTTCATTTCATCATTTTATTGGCCTTGTACAAACGTTCGTAGCGTTTATAAATAAACATTCGTCTCTGATTAGAATATTGCTGTCACATATGGTCCAGTACCCTTGTGCTCATTTATAATATCGAAAAATGAATCAACAATATTATTGGTCCTGATATGGCCTCTCGGCTTCAGCCACTTTCCCACCGCCGTAAGGTTGCCTCTATGTGCCTTTTCTGTAAATACTTTCATGGTAATTGTTCGATAAGTTCTTCACCATGCTTCATAGACTTTACGAATTTAAACGCTGTACCAGACTGGCATCGTGATCTCATCAATTTACAGTTGAGCCGGCTAGATGTAGCCGTAAGTTCTATGCTAACAGTTTCTTTTCTCGCACTTCCCGCTTGTGGAACACCCTTTCGGCTTCTTGCTTCCCAACCAACTTTAATCTGCAAAAATTTAAATGCAAGGTCAATCGCTATCTACTGTCCTCCGGAACGCTCTTTCCTCTTCCCGCTCATTATTAATGTTTCTGTTCCTAATTCTTCCACACTCTGTAACCTTTTGTGTCTTAGTGGCTTTACTGCCTTGCATTGGGTGATACCGATTAAAAATATATATATGTACATGTTTGTGTGAACATTATTATTGGAGTCAGTGGTATGTTGTAGTGTTGTTGAAGTTATATTTTGGAATATAGTTTGATTTCTTGAAGAAATTGTAGGATATTATATCGATTAATACCATGAAAGAATTTTTTTTCATGTTGATTGATATATTGTTTACAATTTTAACATAAATAGCAATTGTTGTTAATTTTTTTTATATAAAAAAGGTATTGCTGGAGTTTTTACTATAAAGTTGTTTGAAAACGTTATTTCGATTCAGTCGTAGATCAGTAATAACAAATTTAGTAGAGGAGATAAAGAAATTGAACATAGAGAAGGTTGTGCTACAGGTAGTTTCGCCCAACACCTATATATCTACAAAAACTAAAACATCATCCTAAAATCTCGAGTCATAATCTCGTCAGATCGAGACTTTAATATGGATGTCATGCATCAATATCTAAATACAGTGTCAAATTGATCCATGACTTCTTAAACAGTTATTTGTACGTCATTTTTATTTACAAATATCATTGATAACTGAATACTACTGGTGTGCTTTTTTTTCCAAATCATAATAAAAGATGCCCAGTAGAAAAGCGGTAAATTTAGAATGACGTGAGACAACCATTGAAAACTGGTTACGACTGATGTGACTGAAAAATTCAGGAAGAATTTCAACACATTTCGTCAATCCTCACGTCGGATATTCTTCTTTGAAAAGTACGATAACTTGACGATCAAAATCAGTGAGTTGTTTAGCCATACAAGAAGGTCAGAACGAAAGACGAATGTCGTCTGCAAATAACCTTTAAATGACGAGTCACAAGATCGAGTAGCAATTAATCAATCATAGAAGAACCAATCAGAGTTAAGTAATTATGTTTTGAGTCGAATGATTATACCTCATGAATATTCGAGAAATTTATTCAAGGTTATTCAAGGTCAATTATTTATCAAAAATAAAAACAGTGATAAAATATTTGCCGCTTTTTTACTGGGCAACCTGTAGTATGCAATTTTGATATAAATAGCTATTGTTGGTAATTTTTTTATATAAAAAGGTACTGCTGGCATTTTTACTATAAAACTGTTTGAAAACGTTAATTCGATTCAATCGTGGATCAGTAATAACAAATTTAGTGTAGGAGGTAAAGAAATTAATCATAGAATAGGCTGTGCTAGGAGTAGTTTCGCCCAACACCTCGAATTGTTACAAAACTAAAACATCATCCTAAAATCTCGAGTCATAGCCTCGTCAGATCGAGACTTTAATATGGATGTCACGTATGGTGCCCAACTCGTTCAGAAATATCTAAATTGTTGGTTGTAAAAGATTTTTATAGCTTCGGTGAACTCGCTGACCC
Organism: Acanthosepion esculentum; assembly: GCA_964036315.1. Lineage (NCBI taxonomy): Eukaryota > Metazoa > Mollusca > Cephalopoda > Sepiida > Sepiidae > Acanthosepion > Acanthosepion esculentum. The sequence goes on from OZ038502.1 coordinate 58,772,444, forward strand.
CTGAAATATCGCCCCTATTCTATTCGTATCTTACCTCTTTTTGGCGAATCTCAGGCTGTGGCTCTAGATATCTTAAATGCGTTTGACAGGGTTTGGCATACTGACCCTTTCCACAAGCTCAAAGGCCACAGTGTCATGGTACGAATATTTGTCTTAATTCAATCTTTCTTAACAAGTCGTGTAATGAAGGTTGTATTGAACAGGCACGATTCCAGATCATCTTATACTAATGCGAGGCGCCCCCATGGTTCTATCCTTGGATCTACGCTGTTTCTTATCTTCATCAACGACCTTGTCGGTGTCATCAGTTACTAGCTAGCTATTTATGCAGACGACACAACTATTTACTCCTGTCTTAGTAGCAAGTCCGACAGATAAAGTAAACCTGGCAACTGATCTCGATAAGGTATCAGTTATTAGGTTTATTTTGTTATTAACTGGGGCAAGAAATAGCTTGTAAATTTTATCGCCTAATTTAATCACCACAGAGAATCATTTATGCCCGCCATCAGCATAGTCGATAGTTGGAATGTCTTTAAGGACACGTGGCACAGTGGATAAAGTCATTGGTTAGTGACAGGACCCAAAGTGTTGTGAGTTCAATACCTAGTTAAAGCAGTGGAGAACTTGGATATGTGAATTAACAGGTGATAACTGATGGCTAGCATCCATTAGACATGTCACGTGGAACAAGAACAGCCTACCCTAGCGAGCGAAATAAAGGATTCAGTTCGACATTCCAACCACCTGAAGAAGGCCGGAGCGTACAACACCCGAAACGTTGTGATAAATATGGCAACAAAAACGAGCACAATAGTCCGAATAATAGTGTACATAATATCTCACCTCAGAAATATAGACAGAAAATCACAATTTAATAGTCAAAGAAGAAGACATCATTAGAATATATATGCATAAAAAGCAAAAAAAGACGAAGAAAATTCTTTAAAAATAGCAACAGAAACTAATACAATTTTAGGGAAACATTTCTTATAGAATCTTTTCTTTTCTGTCTGGATTTCTTGTATGAAGAATTACTGTTATTTATGACGTTATTTTTGTTGTTATTATGACAACGTTTCAGCGGTTGTGTCCCCACCAGTGGTTTTCTTCAGGTGTCTCTGGATCTGATTTCGAGATGAAATAGCCTAATGGATTAACGTGTTGGTTCATGAAATTAGTGCTAGAGTAATTCTGAGTTCAATCCCTTGTGCTGGATAGTACAGATGAGACTCAGTGGAAATAGAGCGAGCGATAAATGAGAAGTACTATGAACAAGACGAGCTATCCCGAGACATGGACAGCGGAACAAAAACAATCTACCCGTGTCGATTAAATCAAGGAAGCGGTAATTGTGAAGTATTACCAAAAGAGATGATGAGACATCCCGAGACATGGACAATCTATCAACGTAAATAAAGGTTTAAATTCGAAATCCTTGGAGGTGCCTAGGATCGACAGACACTTTAAAAAGGCTAAAATATTGTGAAAGTAACAAAAAAAAAAAAAAAAATTAGGAAGTAATATTTTTTGTTGGTCAAAATTTAAAGGCATTTGCGTAGATTTTGTTTTCGGCTTCTTTTGAAAACAGTCATTGGTCACTCTTGGTTGTCACGTCGTTGATCATTATCATCCGAACCGATTCCATTTTCAATTACTTCTGACAATTTTCTGTACATTTAACCAAGTCCTTACAGTCTTTGAAAACTTTTTAAAGATTTTACTTTACTTTGCATTGTTTATATTTCTTGAGATTTACCAAAGTTGGTTTTGTTTGTATCAAGGTCCAATGGAAGAAAATTGCGGTCAATCAGATTGTAGTTGGATTCAAGGCTGGTGCGAAATAACGTGACTATTTCGACTGCGACACAATCAATCTATTTTGACATTTAGAAAGTTACCATTGGTAGAACACGGGGCCAAATGGAGAGGTATAAAAACTGTGTTGCGCCAATCTTTCAAATAGGGAGAACCTGGTTATAAGCTTTTAAGATCCTAACTTTTTTTTCTGGGTTCACCCGCGTGAAACACATAATTTATATGTCTATATTTATGAGATGAGGTATGATGTACACTATTTACATTATTCGGACTATTGTCCTCATCTTTGTCACCATATTTATTACAAAGTTTCGGCGTTGTTCAGATGGTTGGAATGTCAAACTGGACACTTTATTTCGCTCACTGGGGTAGACTGTTCTAGTTCCATGTACCATGTTTAATGGATGTCAGTTATCAGTTATCTCCTGTTAATTCCCCTCTCTAAGTTCTCCACTGCCTTAACCGGGTATTGAACTCACACTCTTTGGGTCTTGTCACTGGATCTAACCAACGCCTTTATCCAAAGGCCATGTGTCCTCAAGGACCCAAAGAGTGTGGGTTCAATACCTGGTTAAGGCGGTGGAGAACTTGGAGAGGGGAATTAACAGGAGATAACTGATAACTGACATCCATTAAACATGGCACGTGGAACGAGAACTGTCTGCTCCAGTAAGTGAAATAAAGGGTTTAATTCGACATTCGAACCACCTGAAGAAGACCAGAGCGTACAACGGCCGAAACGTTGTGATAAATATGGCGACAAAGATGAGGACGATAGTCCGAATAATGTAAATAGTGTACATCATTTATGTTCAGGCGTAATTATCTATATTTCGTTTTCCAATTTGATCATGTAATCAAAATTTTCATTTTTGAAATTGCTTTCATTGGTTAGAAATTATTGGATTGTTGACTTTTCCTTCCTTCCTTCCTTCCTTCCTTCCTTCCTTCCTTCCTTCCTTCCTTCCTTCCTTCCTTCCTTCTTTCTTTTCTTCTCTCTCGCTTTTTCTCTTCTGCATAATTACGCTGAAACATCTGTTCTCGTTCGATCACTGATATTAAGCAATATCGAGCCTGGGTACCATTGGGTACTGCAAGCGACCCCTTACAATCAGAAATATTTTTTGGCTTTAAATAATCCCCAATGGGTTGATAAGCCATAAAAACAAATCAAATTTTTTATTTTTCATTTTTGATCCTTCCTTTTGTTCTTTATTTCATGTACTTTCCTTCTCTCTTTTTTATCTTAACCCTTTTTATCCTTTTCTACCTTTTTTCTTTGCTTCTCTTTTTCTCTCCTCCCCTTTCTCCCACGTTTTTCTATTCCTTTTTTGTCTCTTCATTTATTTCATTTCTCGTTTATTTTATGTGTATTCCTTCTTTTTCTTTTTTTCTTCTTTCTTTCCTTCTTCTCGCTTATTCCTTCCCCTTATTTTCTCTATATTCCGTCGATTTCTCCTTCCTTTTTTTCCTTTCCTTCCTCATATTATGTACATTTCTTCTTTTTCATTCTTTTCCTCTTTTGCGTTTACTTTCTTTACTCACTTTTTTTACCTTGGGTACAATTTTCCTTCCTTCCTTCCTTCCTTCCTTCCTTCCTTCCTTCCTTCCTTCCTTCCTTCCTTCCTTCCTTTACTTACCTTCTTTTCTCTCTATTTCTTTCCCCTCTTTTTTCTCTTAATTTCACTTTAACTTTCACTTTCACTTTCACTTTCCCCGGGCGTTTTTCTTCCCACTCACTTGACTTCCGCATTTTCGAGCGATTGGTTTGTTTTTAGCAGTTTGTCAAACCCGAACGCTACTTGCCACATCTTTCTGCTTCTAGCCGCGTCAAACGATGGCTGTTGTTGAGTGGAAGGGAAAGACGTGGTCGTGGCTTGAATCTTTAGTCGACCGATGGTGGGAATGTTAGGGGTTTCGAAGTGGGAGAGAGCGGACAGATTTGCAGAGTGCTACTTCCGGCCAGTTTCGGACGCCAGCGGACAATGCCGACCGCAATTTCCCGCGGAAAACCGGTAATTGTTCTTGTCAGCCATTTTGTGTGCCCATAGACTCGAGAGCGATGGACGCAAGACGATGATGTCAATGGCTATTTGGGAGTGAACCTATGTAGACGCGTATTTATGTGAAGGCAAGGATTTGTTTGTGCACATAGGGCCGCACAAGAATGCAAACATGTTCCAGTGTTTCCTTTAGATAATTGAACGACGATGTTACTGTTGATTTTACAAGTACTTTGAATGTATTGTTCGTAGTCAATGTGCCTGTTGGCTGATTGTCCGAGTAAATGTTTATTTTACGAGTGTTTAGTTCGATGCACAAAACAGACACACACACACACACATGCGCGCGCGCACACACACACACACACACACACACACACACACACACACACACACACACACACACACACACAGAGCAGTAAATTAAACTAAATGATTTCTACACTGCTTACCGAAAATTGTCTGATATTAGCCTTTACGTGAAAAATAAGGCCTTGACTCACCTGCGCAAACCAATCACCAATCACCATGCAGTATTGATTTCTATATCCACACTGTTTCTATCTATGCTTTCCTTATTGGCTGAGATGAAAATTGAATGATTCAATGTCATAGGTTGTTTTATGTTTTTATTTTATTCATTTCTCTCCAAATAAGGAAATAAAGCCACTAAAACGCAAAGGTTACTGAGTATGAAAGAATATGAGAAAAAGATAAAACATTAGGGAAGAGAACAATAAAAAGAGTGGAATTAAAAGACAAAGGATGACGATTGACATGACATTTAAAGTTTTGAAGATCAAAGTTGACTGGAAATCAAGAAACCGGAAGAGAGTTTCACAAATGATAAGTGTGACTGAAGAAACGGTCAGTATAGAATTTAGAGTTACACCTAGTAATTCCAAGTGTAAAGGGATAAGACCTATCTGCCAATCTAGTACTGCGCTTAAATTTGCAAAGTCGAGCTAACAATGATGAAAGCTCATCAGAACAATTACCATGAAAATATTTGCAGAAATAACACCGTTTCGGCGGTGAGAAAGTGACTGTAGTCGAGATGCCAGGTCAGGACCGATAACATTGCAGATTCTTATCTGTATTTTCTCAAGAATCTCCAAATAATTGCGCTGAAAAAACCTGTTCTCGTTCGATCATTGAAATTAAGCAATATCGACCCTTGTCAGTACTTAGGGTTCCGATTCGGACCACTGGGTACTGCAAGCGACCTCATACAATCAGAAACACCAGACCAAATGTAACGGCAATATTCATTGCACGGACGAATTGTGCCTGATTATGGGAGATAAATCTCTCTACTGCCTGTTTCAAGAATTCACTCTTCACCGAGTGCTCAGCTATTAAGATATTGTGTCAAACTAAGCTATATCAGTAGAGATAGATATCTATATTTATGAAATGGACAAAGTCCGACAATTATTTAAGACATTTTTATGTTTATACGTTCTTTTTATAGATACAAATATTTATGTAAATGCTCTGTTTATAATAAACAGTATTAACAACATTTACCGTCTTGAATGTCCAAGAAACTTTCATAGAAAATATGCGTCCTCTGACAGGAGTCGAATCTGTATCCTATACGGAACCGTCATATAGCCTGACGTGCCTTAACCGATTGGGCCACAGAGGAGCGTTCGGTTAGAAAGGTCGATTTTACTGTTTTTAAACACAATTCTCCATGATTTTCTCTCATTCATTCATATCTTCTCAATGCGTATCCAAATGTAAACAAATGACGTCATATATTATGAAAGGGACAAAGTCCGACAATTATTTAAGACATTTTTTTGATTCCTGTTGGAGGACGAATATTTTCTATGAAAATTTCTCGGACATTCAGGCCGGTAAATGTTGTTAATACTGTTTATTATAAACAGAGCATTTACTTAAATATTTGTATCTATAAAAAGAATGTATAAACTTAAAAAATGTCTTAAATATCTATATTTAGATATTTAACAGCTCAGGCATAAAGAAGAAGTGAATTGTGAAAAATTATTTTGCATCTTTCGTCCTTATCGTCAATCACGACTTGTCTTTAAAATAGCGTTTGAAATGCTGATTTGAACGCCAAAAAATGAAGATATATCGAAGCACGCAACGACCTGAACAGATTCTAAGCTTTCCCTCTCTATATTCTGGACGTGAGATCATGTTTCTTCACAGCTTCCTGCTTTTTGGTGTTCTCATCAATACCATTTGTTCAAAGTTATTAAGTCGCTTTCTCGCTGCTTCTCTGCTCCTGTTTCTTTTGATTCACCCTTTGACTGTTAAATTCTCCGAACCTTCTTTCTTCTTTATTAGAGGGCACTCGTTCCGGGATTTTTTAACATGAGTAGATGTTTATCACTTGCATTTATTTAGGATCGGGTTTCCAGTTCCTTCTAAAGTTTATTTCAACTTTATACTATGACGGTATTCCAAGCCACAGCTTGGTCACCGCCTCCAAATATGACGTTGTTCAGTGTCTATCCCGGTCTGCTCGCGTTGTCAGGACCGATCGTGGTATCAGAGAACAGGCCGCCAGCCCACTCGTCGGTCGTTGATGGCGTTTGACACAGCAGCTGGTCACTAAGTTGACCTCTTCATCTGTGACCTCTCTTACCCAGGTTGTGATTTTGATCTTAAGAGAGTCAAGCCGAATTTCCACTGGGGTATCTTAACCGCGCTAAACCAAGGAGTTGAACACGTGCATACAAAATTGAAAAATAAAATGGACGACGCCCGAATAAGTCACGATATGATGTTTATATCAGAATAACAAAAAATATTTACGGTTCTTTTCTTCTTTGTTCTTTTTCTTCTTTTCCCAACCCGTTCTAATAACTGGCGACGGAACGAAAATTTCGGGTAGCTTCTTTGAAGAGTGGCCAGGCTTGGCAACTGGATTTATCTTCAAGTACTGTGATTTGTACTTTCAAGTACGACACAAGAATTTTGTCGTAGTCTTTCTTCACCAGATAATTAATATTATTATTCTTTTCATCAGGTTGGCAAGCAACGTTATATCGGAAATTTCTTAACTCCCGGTCGCAACCTCTCTGCGACTGCAACGGCTACTGCGACTGGATGGCCCCAACTAACTTTGGCCCTCATGGGCACTTGTATTTATGGGTGTCCCTTTCAACTGGTGTTTTGCGGGCGAATAGGTGGATTTTATGCAAATCTCCCAAAATTCAACCAGTCGTTTTCTATTTCACATTTCCAATTTTGGAAGATCCACTCCTCCTTCGGGAGGAGCCATTGTATGATGTCAACCTTTCTGACGTCATCTTCTGCTTGTAATTTTTTCTTTCTCAGGGAAATTTTGTCAGCCAAAATTTTCCATTGACACATTTCAGCAGACGACTTTAACCCCTGGCCCCCGACCTGCCAGCTGTGTCGAGCTGAATCACATTGTGTAACTTTTTCAACAAAATTCATACATCTGTTCCCATATCCTGGGAAAATAATTCTCTTTCTGACAAAAAATTAAAATCATTGTGTTTTAACCCTTTTCGTCCGTTTAACCCTTTTCGTCCGTACGTCATGTTAAATATTGTCACAATACTTCTAACATCTCCGACTAAAAATTTGAACTATTTATTTATTTACACTATTGATATTGTTCGGACTGTTGACACATAGCCCAGTGAATATAAGCGTTGGTCGAAGCAATCCAGTGACTTGACGCAATGAGCTTTGAGTTCAATACCTGGCTACAGGAGAAGGGAACAATAACCTGGAGAGTTGAGTTAAAAGGAAATAACTGATACTGAGACATCCGGAAGAGGCATGGCACGTGGAACTAGAACAACCTGCACCGATCAACGAAACATAGGGTTCAGTTCGGAATTCCAATAACCTGAAGAAGGCCGGAGCGTACATCGGTCGAAACATCATGAATATGGCAACAAAGATGAGGACAACAGTCAGAATAACATAAATAGGGCAAATAATTACAATTCCCCATTTCAGAAACATAGAAAAATACTATTTATTTAGCTTTTTTCCCCCATAAATGGGAGTAGATAGGTTTGCCTGCCGTCCGGTTCACACTCTTCCACTTTCTTTTCAACAGGAGTAAAAGTTTATCCTTATCGAAACAGGATTTCAAACGTGGATTTTTTTAAGCACACTGCTCCTCACTATATGGCCGAGTGACGCAACGCCTTCTTCCTAACTCCAATTCCGGGATCTCGATTCCACTCACTTTCTCACAGACGTAATGTGGCTACCCTCTGCCTTTTCATGACATCTGCTTTGACGAGCTACTTTCACTGGTGCCCAGAGTGCTTGAATCTAAGCGCGCTACTAGGATGGCACCTCGGTCCCACTGTCGAAACAGTTTAATGTAACCGCCTCTTCTACTCCAACAGCTTCTTCTCTCGCACTTCCCGACAGTGGAACTCCCTTCCTCTTACTTGCTTCCTTGATAATAATAATCTTTAAAAATTTAAATGTAATGTCAATCGACATCTTCTGATGCCTTGATCCCCGTTCTTCTTTTTGTCCTTTACTCACCCCCCCCCATGCCCAATATTTTCCCTTACTTACACTCTCCGTAGCCCCTTGCGTACTAGTGGCACTCTTGCCTTGCTTGGGGTGAAATGCTTATATAAAAAAAAGATAGGGAAACATAAGGAAGAATGTTTACAACAGCGTTTCTTGAGCGGTACACCCGTGTGCGCATTAATTGCGCCTTTGAAAGTAAAACTAGGTACACCTCAAGCTAACAGAAGAGTAATTTATGAGTTTTAATCTATGAAAATCGTTCAAAATTCTTTTTTTTATTATCTATTTTTCACGAGCGGACCAGTTAACCTTAATAGAGTCGAAAATGCCCATTTCTGTCAGATAAAAATAGTGACAAGAAAAGAAGACGTTAAAAGGAAATATTCAAAGAGTGTTAAAAGGATGATGTAGTCGTGTTTTAGACAGTGCATCGTGGTCGTAAAGTGGCCAAAGGCGCCCAAAGCCAGAATTACCTTCTATAAGATTAGCTGTGAGCCTTCGTCAGTTTTCGTCTGCGCTGTGCGGATGCCTTTGTTAGAGTGTAGACTCGTTACAACACTGGGCAACCGAAAAGCCCGGAAGCTATCATGTCCCTGACTGATGTGGCTAAGCTTTCGATTTGTCAATTAGTCCAATTCGCTTTAACCATTACATTTGGATGTGCCGGTCGTTCAAGGAAGCCCTTTTATTTAAATGAGTTTCTGTGTCATATTTAATTTTGAGAATCCCAATTCCGGCTGAATTAGTTTTTTTTTTTTTTTACAATTATAGTTAGCTGATGACGTCTGACGTTTCACTCGCGTTTAGAATGAACGGGCCTATTCGGCTATTTAGATGCGCGGGGGTCAGGGGAATGGTATGAATCCTTCTCTTCTACCCCAGCTATAGGTTAACTAGTAGGACTTGTACCTAGAAAAATCTTTATCGCCCCAATATTGCAAAAAAACCCCCCAAAAAATCTATACAAATCCAAAATATATTTTGGCTTTAAATAACCCACAAAAGGTTGATAATCTATAAAAAACAAATCGATAAACAACTGCCCGGCTACTTAAATTTCGATTTTTCCGACCTATCTACACTTATTCTGGGTCTTACCCCGTTTATTTTATTCCGTACATTATTCCAGCCTGTACGTTTATTTAAGTCTCCTTTCTTTTTTGTTTTCTTGTTCAGGAAGCAAATTAATTTTTAATAAAATTACCAACCTATCCTTTTATTCCGGCCTTAAGAGCAGATGTAGATGTTCTCTAGGATTTGTTAGACATTGGAACTAATAGGCCATACCTTGTCTCTTTTACTCATGGTATATTGATTACTTGGTGTGAGATCAGAGTTGCCAATCTCCTCGACTGATTGCCAACCGAAGCTAATAGGAATAGTCTACCCTATTACTTTACTCGCAATTTTAGAGATTAGAGATGGAACTATGGTTCTCTTCAAGAGCTGTAATTAAGTGAAAAACTAGGGTGTCGTTAACTGGAGTTTGAACTCGGTTCGCCAAATCTATTTCCACCGCTTTTAACCGCGAGCCTCTCTGATTCTATACGTTAATAATTTTAATTCGGTTGTTCAGTGCTTTATTAATTAAATAAACTGATAATCTCTATTTGCTCTCTCGATGTGCTATTTAGGACGTGAGATCATGGTCCTCCACAGCCGCCTGCTTTTTGCTGCTATCATCAATACTTGCACCTTTATGACACAATCATTCTCTTTGTAGTAGTCATTCCTTTTCCCATTTGTGGCATAATATCATATCGACATCCCAATTGATAACCGAAGTTAAGCAACGTAGAGTCTGGTCAGTATCTAGATTGGTAATTACTTGTGAATGTCAGGTGCTTTATGCTTGGATTTGCGGGTGGTATAATGGATAATGGCTCGGAATTGTTAAGCCGAGTTCCAATTCCAGTTGGGTTCGTTATATTCACTTACGGGAAAATACCCTTGGGAAAGCTATGAATCCACCTCTTCGCCCCCAAGCTATGGGTTAATTCCTAAGACTTTTACCCTTAAAATATTATTATCTCCAAAAATAAAATAAAATTGCTAGGAAAATATTGGGATTTCAGTATTAAATTACCCATAGAGGTGTCGATATGCCGCTAAACAAAAAACAATCAACACCCAATCTAACCATTTGCTCAAAGTTTAAATTAGATCAAAGTCATAAATAATTTATGTTCTTGCTTATCAATTGATTCATCCGAAAATAAAGTTACAGTTTCTCTTTAATTATAAGGGATGTTTTAAAAAATGATATCATTTGAGATGTAAAGAGCGGAGTAACTCCAGAGTCTAGGCAAATAGCTGAGTAACTCCAGAGTCTATGTAAAGAGCGGAGTAACTCCAGAGTCTATGTAAAGAGCGGAGTAACTCCAGAGTCTATGTAAAGAGCGGAGTAACTCCAGAGTCTATGTAAAGAGCGGAGTAACTCCAGAGTCTATGTAAAGAGCGGAGTAACTCCAGAGTCTATGTAAAGAGCGGAGTAACTCCAGAGTCTAGGCAAATAGCTGAGTAACTGCAGAGTCTAGGCAAATAGCTGAGTAACTCCAGAGTCTATGTAAAGAGCGGAGTAACTCCAGAGTCTATGTAAAGAGCGGAGTAACTCCAGAGTCTATGTAAAGAGCGGAGTAACTCCAGAGTCTAGGCAAATAGCTGAGTAACTCCAGAGTCTAGGCAAATGAAACGAAAGGGGTTTATTGGTGAGCAAAATTTGAATGAGAAATTCATAGGTACGTGGATTTCATGAACGATTTCATAAGTTGTCAATGTGTGCACCGCCTGTGACTGGTGGTTGTCCATATCCTGAAGAAGAAATGAAGGTCTGTTTATCGCACATTCGACCAAACATTGAAGAAATCGCGAAAAAAACACGAGGCACAGGTTTCACACTAAATAAGCTGTACAAATATTTAAATAGAAACATTAAAATAAAATAAGTTCATATTTATGTGTATTTTTAAAAAAAATCTGTGGTTTTATTTCATAACATTTAAATGTATGCCGTTTACAAATTTTGTTAAGTGGGCCGTGATATTTTCATCTGCTCCTAGGTGTGCCGTTGCTTAAAGAGGTTGAGAAACATTGTACTAGATCAAGAAGAAGAAGAGGAAGAAGAAGAAGAAGGATGATGATGATGATAATGATGATGATAATAATATAATGATGATGATGATGATGATAATAATAATAATGATGATGATGATAATAATGATAATAATAATAATAATATTGATAATGATGATGATAATAATAATAATAATGATGATGATAATAATAATGATGATGATGATAATAATAATAATAATAATAATAACGATGATGATAGTAATGATAATAATAATAATAATGATAATGATGATGATGATGATGATGATAATAATAATGATGATAATAATAATGATGATGAAGATGATGATGATAATAATAATAATGATGATGATAATGATGATAATAATAATAATGATGATGATGATGATAATAAAAATAATAATGATGATGATGATGATAATTATAATAATAATGATGATGATAATAATAATAATAATAATGATGATAATAATAATAATAATAATAATGATGATGATGATGATGATGATGATAATAATAATAATAATAATAATAATAATAATAATAATTGGCCACCATTTCTAGTGATTGACTCCAAATAAAACATTCTACCGTACCATTGATTCATTTTGGATTTCAATACAAAAGGAATATCCCAGGAAACTAAAAAGGCTTTATTAATTTGCTTTTATTTCAATTTGCTAATTCTATTTCATGTGAATTTGGCTTCTCATTCCTAAATAACATCAAAAATAAGAAGCGAGGAAAACTATGCTTAACTTAAGAAGAAACGTGGGTCTGCTTATCGCACATTCGACCAAACATTGGAGAAATCGCGAAAAAAACACGAGGCACAGGTTTCACACTAAATAAGCTGTACAAATATTTGAATAGAAACATTAAAATAAAATAAGTTCATATTTATGCGTATTTTTTTAAAAACCTGTGGTTTTATTTCATAACATTTAAATGTATGCCGTTTACAAATTTTGTTAAGTGGGCCGTGATATTTTCATCTGCTCCGAGGTGTGCCGTTGCTTAAAGAGGTTGAGAAACACAATTCTAGCCTATATATTTTTTAATCATTTCACCCCCAAGCAAGGCTACTATGAAGCAGTGGTGGTTACAGGGAGTGAAAGAGGAGGAAGAGTGAGGAAAGAATAATAAAGGAAACAGGAGTCAGGGAGACAGAAGATGGCGATTAACTCTCTCTCTCTCTCTATCTATCTCTTGATATCTGCTAGTGTAACTATCATTTGATATCTATCTATCTATCTATCTATCTATCTATCTATCTATCTATCTATCTATCTATCTATCTATCTATCTCTTGATATCTGCTTGTGTATTTATCATTTGATATCTATCTATCTATCTATGTATCTATCTGAGATAATTTGAAGTCCTGTCAGGATTTAACATATTAGGTTTATTTTTTCTTCTTTGATTTATTGATTTTCATTAGGTTTGTGTATAAACTTGTGCACAAAGTACCGTTGTTAAAGTTTAAATAAGCAATCATCTCATGACCAGGAACGGATTCTTCCATTTTACATTGATTCCTTTTGCAAAATAATTTAGTATTCTGTGGATATAATAATAAATTATATATAATTTATCTATATGGTGGTGAAAGTATTCAGGAGTGTGGGGAAAGATATTTTGAAATGGCCCGGAGTCTAAGAATTCTAAAAAGAGGCAGGCTAAAAGACTGCTGATGAGAAAACCAAATTTTTCCAACTTATCTTCTATGTGCCATGTTACTTCAAGACGTGGACGATCATAGCTTTCGTCAACTTCCTATCCTCCTTCGCTCTTAGCAATCCTTGTCTTTTTATTATTACCCCTCCTTTCTGTCATCCATTTACGCAAAGCCACAATGTACAGCGCTGTTCGATAAAAGTGAATCACCTTATGCTTTGAATTTAGCTCAACTTTCGTTTCATCGGAGAAGAGAGCATTCTTCCAGTCTTCTACGGTGAAATGTTTGTAATAGTGAGCCCATTCAAGTCTCTTGGCTTTGTTGGCTTTGCTTATTAGCGGCTTAAACCTTCGTGTACAAGATTTGTAGCCTTGTTCTAACAGCCACCGACGGACTGTTGAAGACGCATGACTAACACCTTGGTCTTCGCTTAGACTGGCAGCAATTTCTTGACTCGTTATAGTCCTATTCTTCGCAACTTCTCTCTTGATTACCCTGCCAGTTCTATCATCAATCTTTTTCTTTCGTCCCCTTGTTTCCATCCTTGGAGCAGGAGTGGCATCATTATGTGCCCTAAGCACCCGAGAGACAGTTAATTGCGAGGTTATAGCATTTTCTGCAATTTCTCTCGTAGACTTGCCTGCTTTTGAGAGGGCAATAATAGATGCCTTAAGTGGTTCTGATGCGTGTTTGTACCCTTTCATCTGGTTAGTGACTTGAGTGGCTATTTCAAGCTGTTTTTATACTGTATGGGGCTTTCTGGAATATTCTGGAATACTCTTGATTTAATTTAAGCTGTTCTAGAATTCTCTAGAATATTGTTCTGAGTGTGTTGTAAAATAGTTTTCAATATTTTATCAAAAGCTCTTTAAATTTACCAGTTTAATCATAAGAATGCGATATCTGAGTCACTTTTTTTGCACAGAGTTTTTTTCCCCTGAATCTCCTATCCAAATTTATAATTATCAATAGAATACCTTAGGGTGAATAAACTTTTTTCCTAAGTGGTCGGGAAGGGGTCTTTATATTAGTAAGATTAAAAATTATTTTAACCCCGGAAACAATAGAAAAAAAAATTTTTTTTAGTAAAAAAAAAAAATCAGGAGAGTCACTTTTATCGAACAGAACTGTATATTACTTGCCGCTTATCCTCGCCTCTTGCCTTCAATATGTCTTGTGTGTGTCAAATTTTCCAAATCTTTTCTTCTCATTATGTATCCCATAAATTTTGCCTCATCCATGGTATTCTCAGCATCCTTCTGTAGAACCATATCGCCGTCTTCGCTTCATTTGTGATGAAATTGTCAAGAATTCACTGACTTATAGGAGAATTGATTGTTACATGGAAGTTTGGTGTTCTTTTCTTTGCTCTTAACAACATTGTGTTGTTTCTTAATATTCTGTTTAGTTTGTGAAAGACATCTTTAGCTATTCGCGAGAGGCTTCGGATTTCGATGACACATTTTCCGTAATCTATTAAAACACCTCCCAGATATATTAATATTTAAGGATATAATATCTAAGCTGACCATGAATTTATTTGTCATGTTTATACTTTTGAGTACCCAGTGGATAAAAGCGTTGGTCGAGTGATCCAAAAAGGGACTTGACTCAAAGAGTTGTGAGTTCAATGTCTGGCCTCAGCAAAAAGAACCAAAACTTGGAGAATTGAGTTACGAAAGGAACTTAACTGAAAAAAAAAAAAAAAAAAAAGGCACAGTACGTAGAATGAGAACAACCCCCCCCCCCACCGTGGACTAAATAATGGTATCGATTCGAAATTCCAACGTATATCACCTGAAGAAGGCCGGAGCCTACAACAGCCGAAATGCCCGAATATGGAATTAAAGATGACATCGGTTCGAACGATGTAAATACTTTTGAATTTGTCGATGAGACTGTCAGAATGTGTATTGTACTGATTATTTCGAAAAGATGCGTTAAAATCTTTGCTAAGGTTTTTGTTAATTTGCAAGATTCACTACCTACAGAATAGTAGAGACTGGGTTTCATTGGAGTGTTAGGTTTCTATGGGTTTTGGTAAGCCATATTGTTTAGGTATCTAATTTCTTTTTCATTGTAACCATATTTTGTCTTTCGTTATAGGAGTAGATAAGTTCGCTCGTCGTCCGGTTCACACACTTTCCTTGTCTTTTGAACAAAAATGGAGATTAATTCCTTGTTTCCTGTTTAAGACTGGGTTTCCGGTTCCTTCTAAATTTTTTACTTTTTCTTTCACTCCAAGTAGACATCTTTTGTCTTAGTGGCATTATCGCCTTGTATAGGGTGAAATGATTAAAAAAAATGTTAAAAATTTTTTTTATTGACTGGGTGAAGTTTTTTTAGTCGTCTCTTTATTAATTTCCTTTTCTTCATTTCTTTCACGAGCAGATATTCTATTTTATAGTTTTAAGAGTTCATCTAAAGCACATCGGATCTAACAAATTATATATATATATATATATATATATATATATATATATATATATATATATATATATATATATGAACAAAACAAAGATAAAAATTGACCATCCATTTAAAAAAGAAGTTTCCATTGTGATAATGTTTGGAGTAATAAAAAGAATATCGGATTAAAAATAAATATAATATTAACTTGTAACTAAAGATGTAATAATAATAATATTTTTCAAACTTCAAATTTTTCATGTTCGAAAAAATTATTATTATTATTATTATTATTATTATTGTGATATGAATTTATTTAAATTAACTATATTTCTATTTTACAGATTAAAAACAATACAGACATTGGGGTTACTCAATCAAGTACTTGTATTTTTAATCTGATAATCAGGATTTACATCTATTCGGAACATGTCTGAAAATAAAAGAACATATTTGGTAATTTTATTATAAAAATGTCTTGTTGGTAATTTTACTATAAAATGTCTTGTTCGTAATTTTACTATAAAATGTCTTGTTGGTAATTTAACTATAAAAATGTCTTGTTGGTAATTTAACTATAAAAATGTCTTGTTGGTAATTTTACTATAAAATGTCTTGTTGGTAATTTAACTATAAAATGTCTTGTTGGTAATTTTACTATAAAATGTCTTGTTGGTAATTTTACTATAAAATGTCTTGTTGGTAATTTTACTATAAAATGTCTTGTTGGTAATTTAACTATAAAAATGTCTTGTTGGTAATTTTACTATAAAATGTCTTGTTCGTAATTTTACTATAAAATGTCTTGTTGGTAATTTTACTATAAAATGTCTTGTTGGTAATTTAACTATAAAAATGTCTTGTTGGTAATTTAACTATAAAAATGTCTTGGTAATTTTACTATAAAACCATAGCAGCATCACCTAACGTGGTGAGGCTGTGGTCTTATAATCTATAGGGGAGTCTACAGGAAGAAACACAAGCACACACATACACTTCTGTTATATGCCATCTTCTTGACGTAGGCGAAACAGGCTCTCCACAATATCCTTTTTTGTTGTTCTAAGTAAATTTTAACACTTTAACATCCTTCTTTATCTCTGTTCTGCTATCCATTCATTTATGTGATATATCCGTTCAGGCCGAAGGTGATCATGGCTCTCCACAACTTCCTGTCTTTTGTTGCTCTAAGGAACTTGATACCTCTTTTGTCTCTGTTTTACTATACATTCACTTCTTCTTTTGTCCCATATTCTTTCAGACCACAGGCGATCATGACTCTCCAGAACTTTCTGTCTTTTATTACTCTCAGTAAGTTTTTACCCATTGCCATCCCTTTTTGTCTCTGTTCCGCTATCCACTCATTTCTTTTATGTGCCATATCCGTTCAGGCATAAGGCGATCATGGCTCTCCACAACTTCCTGTCTTTTGTTGCTCTAAGTAACTTTTACCTCTTTACCATCCCTCTTTGTCTCTGTTCTGCAATCCATTCAATTTTTCTTTTATGCACCATATCCTTTCAGGAGATAGACGATCATAGCTCTCCACATCTTCCTGTCTCTTGTTGCGCTAAGTAACTTTTGACTCTTTACCATCCTTCTTTGTCTCTGTTCTGCTATCCATTTATTTCTTTTATGCGCCATATCCTTTCAGAATATAGAAGGTCATGGCTCTCCACAACTTCCTGTATTTTGTTTATTTATGTAACTTCTGACTCTTTACTGTCCCTCTTTGTCTTCTCTGTTCTGCCATCCATCCCGTTAAGTAGTCTGTCTTCCCCTACTTATTTTGCCTTCAGTATGTCCCGGGAGTGTCAAATTATCTGGGCCCACTTTCCTAATTATGCCCCACTCTAAATTTTAACAGTCTCTTTCTGATTATAAGTTTCCTTGTCGCTCCTATTTTCCTTGAAACTTCCTCATGAGTCCTATGGTCTTGATGTGGCATTCTCGCATACGCCATTGCTTGAAGTCTCTTCTTTAACCGTGAGGAGATTGTCCAGCATTCATTGCCATATCTGTGATTAGATATTACATAGTACTTCAGCAATCTTTTCTTTGTTTCTGTTTACCTATGTCTTAATACTTTGCTTAGTTTATGGAAGACATCTTTATCTATTTCTTTGCATCTTCGGATTTTAGTTGTCTCATGAGCGATAATAGCTACCGGACTTGAGAAACCGACTCACCTGAAAAGTTGTTTTAAAAGAAATATTTTATAAATTTCAATCGACCGCAGGATTGGCTGCTCGGTCAATGAATGCCGAATGTTTCCTTATAAGGAAACGGTTAATATTCTTTCTTTCTTTTTATGTGCTGTGTCCTTTCAGGACGTAGGCGATCATGGCTCTCCACTTCCCCCTGTCCCTTGTTGCTCTCAATAAGTTTCATGCCTCTGCCAACTCCCCCAGACCATCCACTTGCTTAAGCCCACCAGGTATATCATGCATCGCTTCCCTTGTCTCTTTTTCCCTCTATTTGACCTCCGAGTATCAGATTCTCCAGGCCCTTCTTTCTCATTACATGTCCCAGAAATTTCATCTGCCTCTTCCTTGTGTTAAGTATAATCTTCCTCCTTGTTTGCATCCTCTCAAGACTTCATCATTGCTCACATGCTCACTCCATGATATCCTTAGCATCCTTCTGTAGAACCACATCTCCCCTGCCTTGAATCTCTTCTTCATCTTTGAGGAGACCGTCCAACATTCGCTGCCGTGTAGGAGGACGGATGTCACATAGCAGCTCAGTACTCTTTTCTTTGTCACCAAAGATATCCTCCTGTTTTGCAGTACTCTGCTCAGCTTTTGGAATGCATCCTTGGCCATCCCAATCTGTCTTCAGGTCTCAGCATTGCACCTAATGAAAGAAAGAAAGAAAGAAAAGTAGAAGGGGGAGAGAGAGGTAATCAGATTAAGCTGATAAGAACCGATACTATACTTTGATCGCAACCAAAAAAATAAAAAAATAAAAACGAGAATCGATGGCGATCGCTATAAAGGTGTCATTTTTCAGACGCAAACCGAATAAGGCAATAGTCGAAAATCCAGTTACCATTAATAAAATAACATCGTCTGCTGAATTATTTTAAAATTCTTATTAAGAGAAATATTCGTAAAACGGGGATTTAGTTTTCTTTTCCCTTCTTTTTATGTGCCGCGTTCGTTCAGGACGTAGGCGATCATGGCTCTCCACTTCTCTCTGTCCCTTGTTGCTCTCAATAAGTTTCATGCCTCTGCCAACTCCCCCAGACCATCCACTTGCTTAAGCCCACCAGGTATATCATGCATTGCTTTCCCTCGTCTCTTTCCCCCTCTATTTGACCTCCGAGTATCAGATTCTCCAGGTCATTAGTATTGTCATTTCTAATTATAAATATCAGTTTCCTTTGAGCTCCGATTCGCCTTAAAACTTTCTCGTTACTCACGTGTTCTGTCCATGACATTCAAAGCATTCATCGGTAGAACCATTTCAAGTCACTTCCTTGTTTGATGTTATATGATATTAAAAACTTGTTAACAACTTTTATGTTGATTGGTTGCTTTTGTTTAGCGGCATATCAACACTTCTATGGGTTATGCAATGCCGAAATCTAAATATGAAAATTCAGACTTTATAATTAATCAAGAGAATGATATTATTTCAGGATTGAATTATAATTACTTAGCTGCATTTTTTTAAACTAAATAATTTTACAAAATCAAACGAGAAGTGAAAACTTGTTTCTCCTTACAAAAAATGAGATTAATCATAGGAAATTGCATTTTTAAAAAAATTTGAAAAAGTATGCCAAATCTTCAATTTTATTATAAAATATACTGATGGTCATTTTTGCCATAAAACTCTTGTTGGTAATTTTACTATAAAATGTAATGTTGTTAATTTTACTATACAAATGTCTAGTTGCTAATTTTACTATAAAAATGTGTTGGTAATTTTTCTATAAAAATGTCTTGTTCGTAATTTTGCCATAAAAAATATTTTGTTGGCAATTTTGCAATAAAAAGATTTCTTGTTGGTAATTTTACTGTAAAAATCTCTTGTTGATAATTTTACTATAAAACATACTGCTGGTATTTTTACTAAAATCTATTTTTATACTTTCTTAGTGTTATGATATCTGTTTGGTGGGTTCACTATTTACCGATAGCTGGGACCCTAATAGGGGCTACCATCTCGGGTCAGGGAGGACCTGGGAGCAAGAGCATTTAAGAGGCGATTCACCACTCGTCAATACCTCCAATCTCACAATCAGAGGCCTTCCGACTGGATGTAGTTCATCGTCAGGACGAACAGCAACTTTCACGTAGACGACTGATAAAACTCATATATGGATATCATACATGGCGTCCAATAAATATATCAAGCGGCGTAAGACAAAGATGTGTCTTCCTACTAGATTTATTCAATTAATATAGTGAAGCGATTCTGAGAGAATTAGAACTTCCAGGATTCATTATTGGTAGCCAGAATCTTAACAACATAAAATATTCAAATAACAGCATTGATAGCAGACACAGAATGGAAACTACAAGAGATCTTAAAGCAGGTAGCGAGAAGAAAGGAATAAATCTCAATTGCAAGAAAACAGAATACAGGGTGGCTATCAAAAGGAACAGCCCAACATGCAAATTACAAATTGGGGATTCGAAAATGAAACAAGTACAACAATTTAAATATCTGGGAAATGTTTTAACAAAGGACGGAAAGTGCAACACTGAAATCCGAAGGCGTTTTGGGAGAGCAAAAGATGGCTTCCAAAAGCTAAGTAAAGTATTAATCCATTTCTTGCCATGAGCCCCATTTGGGGATCTGTTAAAATTAAACTCACTACATGTTATTCCTAGTATTTACATTGAATTTCTTACATACATTGCATTTTCACAGGTATATTTTAATACACTTAGCCATTAAAGTTTTTATTATTAGCCGTAAGAAGACACTTTCTGTCGTAATTTTACATTTCACGAGTAGAAAAATAATGACTATTTTGAAAAGTATTTTTTTATTATTTCTAATCAATATTATTTTTTGATGTTTTATACACATATATATTTGATGTTCTAGTTTCTATAAAAACGACAATGGTAACTACTGAAATTAAACATAAGGAATAAATAAACTCCTAAGACACCTGTCTGGGCCAAAAATGCGCATTAAAAACATTTAGCAGTTAATGGGTTAAAAATCAGGAAATGTCGTTACAAACAAAGAAAAGAACTACTGAACTGTTACGTCATATTAGTCCTCCTATATGACAATGAATACTAGACGATCTCTTCACCAATAAAGAAAAAAAAATTGATGCAACAAAAATGTGGCTCTACAGAAGCATGCTGAGAATACTATGCACCGACCATGTGAGCAACGACAAAGTTTTAAAGAAAATGGAAACAAAAGGACAATTTTACTTAATATAAGGAAGAAACAGTTGAAATTTCTAGAACACGTAATGTGGAAAGAGGGCTAGGAAAATTTGATACTCCCAGGATATACTGAAGGCAAGAGGGACAGAGGAAAAATACCCGAGCGAGCTTGAGTAAATGGATGGCAGGGCAAGATTTAGGAAAGATAAGAAAAACACAGCATTTGTTAAGAGCTACAAAAGACAGGAAATTGTGGAGAGCCACGATCGCCAACGTCCTGAAGGGACACGGCGCATAGAAGAAGTCAGCTATATCCAACCGTTTTCTCAGATCAGTGATTAAAAATGATTTCAATCGAATAAAACCTGTAGGTCTTAGAGAGGAACCACTCCTCTTCGAACGTTGTGGACTGACGTTACATAATCACAAAGTAAGTAGTGTACTAAATGCCAGAAATCAAATCACTTAAGGACTACCAACAGCGGCAACAACTAAAATGGATAGCACATGTACATGGAAGAGAAAATGATGACATAAGCAAGATGTTGTTGTTCGTGTGGACGTTCAAACAAAACGTTAGGAAGGAAGCCTCAAATAATACAGAAAAAAAACAGCGATTACAGAAGACTTGAGAAGAATGTTTTCCTAAAATAAAATTGTAATAGAAAGGAAACATTGAATATTAACATAACCAGATCGATACAAATAACGATACGCGTTTTGAAAATAAGAACCCGTATTTATTTCTACAGAAACTACAATGGATACATAGAAGATAACATGTTCATCTTTTGCTATAAAAACGCAAAGAATCAAGTCAAAATCATTATTATTCGAGTGAGAACGATCGCAGATTATTATTGGGAGTGTTATTAAATTGCAAATTGAACTATAACCGGCCTTATACCACAAGTTGGGTGCTTTAACAATATTATTGCTGTAACCTATGGAAGGTTACTGAATAGAATAATCACACGAAGGTTGGTAATACACGATAATACTTAGGACAAGAACAACACATATAAGATTCGCCAGCGGCGCACAGAAGTAGTAGTTAACTGCTAGAAGTGAGTCAAGTGAATTCCACAATGAATCTCCAACCGTGCGGTCAGATGTGGCACAAAGCCGAATTTAATGTGGGGTATCCGAGCCTGTAGGCTCGGCTAAAATTTCCCCGTAGATCCCGTATAAAACGGGGTCGCTTAGCTGTTTCTCGAGACGAGTCTCT